>LR738712.1:718605156-718699112 GCA_902687465.1 Secale cereale | reverse complement strand
ATATATATGTATATTTTTTATTATAAATAAATGAATATTTTTTTACAAATGTGTGAACACCTTTTGTATCACATGAATATTCATATTTCAGTGTCTGCATTTTTTCAAGAACATTCATTCTCTGTTATAAAAATCCTCATCACGTATCAAAACATTATTACTCATATGAATAATTTGTTCATGTTTTATAAAAATTTGCATCGAGTATTAAAAAGTTCTTAGTGTGTTAAAATAGGTTCATCAAGCTTTTACAATAGGCACCTCATGTATTAAATAACCGCTCGTCACATACAAGAAAATGTCCGTCGCATGTTAAAAAATTCTCCACCAAGTACTTAAAAATTTGATATTCATGTTTGTATAAAATTGTACTCATGTATAAAAAATATTCATCATAAAACATGTTTGTTGTGGTTTAAAAAAATCATCAGGTTTTCCCAATACGCTCATAGTTTCTGAAAATATCATTTAATATTTTCATTCATCAAGTTCTTAGAAAGGCTCCTCATGTATTACAAAATGTTCATTACATACAAATTTTTAAATGGAAGATTATTTTTTTAGATATTACTTGAACCATTTTTTACAATTTCATAAACATTCTACAAATATGATGCGAACATATTCTTATTGGTGCAACATTTTATAATTTACAAGGAGTTTATTTTAAATACAGTTGGTTAAATATATGATAAAAATCATTAATCACACAACGAACCCTTTTTAAACATACAGTAAATAAATACACGAGGAGCTGGAAAGGAATGCAAATAAATAGCGTATATGATTATAGGCCTGGCCCATATTTGCGGGTGACCCATATTTGGGTCGCCCGATGCGACACAACATTCGGTGTTGAAGCTAGCGAGATATAGAAGCTCCCATCATCCAAGCATATACTAGACGAAACTCGTGTTGCTGTGTGCTATGCATCGCATGTTGCTATCCATAGTGTGTTGTGGACAATAGCTGGCTTCATGAGTTGTAATATCGCGAGTCCCATTAACGTCGGCACATTTTTTTAGTTTAGTTTGATCTTTCATTTTTTTCCTTCTTATAAAGGAAATATAATATTTTTGAAAACACTATTATGCGATTACAACATGATTAATATTAAGAATTTTCGGCTGTATACAAAAATTCAATTATTTGAATAATTTTCATTGTCCATGTTTAAAAATGTTCGCCGTGTATTGAAATATTGTTCTGTTTTTATCGAAAACCATTTGTCTTGTATTTAACCATTGTTCAACAAGTCCTCAGAAAATGTTCATTATTTATTTAAATAAAGTTTACTTGTATTCGAATTTGTTATTTGGGAAGTTAATTTTTTTAAAGATGTACATGGAAAGATGTACAACTTCTATTTTTAAAATGGCCATGGTGTATTTTTAAAATAGAGTTCAACTTGTATTTAAAAATCTTCAACTTGTACATAAAAACTACGGAATGTGTATTTTGATATTTGAATGTCTATTAAAATAAATTCAAGCTTGTATTTAAAAATATCCATCTTTTATATTACATGATATATTTTACTAAAAGGAATCGAAAGATGAAGAAGTAAAAATAAAATAAAAATAGAAAGAAAACATAGAAAACCCCAGAAAAACACCATGCAACACACAGCAATGGAAACCCCACATCAGGCCAGAAAGAAAAACATCCAGAATATAATAGGCTGCACTGGAAATGAAAATACCAAAAAGATAACCTTCTAACGCCGCATGCTAATGGCCCTAGGCACAGACTGGAGATTGTGCAGCCCTACATATCACAGTAAGTGATAGCAATTTGTGCCTTCATGTTATATTCCCCATCGACCTTGAGAGGGAATCAGAGAATATCCGGTAGAATCCCAGAATATTTAGTGTCGTATGTGTGTTTCTTATTAATATGAAAATGTGCATGTGTTCAAAAAAGTGTTAGGCTGCGTTTGGCAGCTCAGTATTTCTAAAGTTTTACAAGAATACTATGGTTTTCAGAAAAAAGCACGGTTTTAAATACTTTGACGTGTTTGGCATCAATTAATACTTCAGTTTTATAAACCGCAGTATATCTGATACTGTGGTTTTTTTGTGGTATTTGAAAAAGAGGTCCTGACCTCTTTTTTCTGTAAACTGAGAAAGCTCTCTTGACTCCTACGTTCAACCTACGCTTGACTACGCTTGACTACTCCATCGTTGGTCTCTTTAATACGTTGGCAGCCTATAGATTAGATTGGCAATTAGATCGACCGATCCCGACTTCCTGAGATGCAGCATACTAAGCTAACTAGAATTTCGGTCATATCTGGCTAGAGGCGCATGTACAACGCTAGAACAACGGCTGAAAACACGGGCATGCCGAGGCTTAGATCGCCGAGTAGATCAATCGCTAATTGGAGCAGTCATAGACCAACTGATTCTATGCGGCCAGAGATACAAGAGATTAGTAGTTAACTCTATCTACAAATCCTAGCATCTAGGAGGGAACTAGTGCGTGCATCGCAAGGCTACATGCATGCGGCTGCCTTAGCACAAGCTGATCAGGCCGTTGTAACTCCTTGAGTGTAGTTGGATTTGGTTCAACGGTCAAACCAAGGAAAGTGAGAAAAACTGCACTTGCCAAACACATCCATGGTTTTGCTAAAACTAGGAAAAACTGTGGTTTGTGAAAACTGAAGTATTCATTGCCCACGCATTGGAATACTGAGGTTTTCGTTTACTATGGTTTTGAAAAAACGGTGCTGCCAAACTAGGCCTTAGTGTCTATCAAGGTAACACGTGTCTAATTCCATAGAGATGTGCATGAGTTTGAATTAAATGTCATGTGCCACAGAAAAATATTAAATTCACAAAAATATAAAAAATGAAAAATGAAAACATAAAAAAGGAATAATAATAAGGAGAACAAAAGAGAAAAGGCCACTCAATGGCTGTTGGCCTGAATGGATTTGTTTTTTAGAATGGTCTTCATGGATGATGAGAGGAATGGACGGTGCATGGAATGCTCGATGTTGCAATCTATTGTGGTACCTGTGCCTACTTTTTTTGCGGAAAATCCTAAGACCATAGATTAAATAAAAATAGTCTTTACTAGAAATTTCGTGCAGGAATAAGAAATCATCGGCATGTCATTGAAGAAATAAATGTCAACTTCACTCTGCATCCATCGACGATACACCGTGAGCATAGCTCGTTGCCGCCTTTGGGCCTTCATCTTACCAGAGTGACCTTCATGATATCCAGGAGCTTGTAAGAGCAACACCCAGGAAGTCGTGGATGTCGATGACTGCGATATGAAAAGATCGTTTTCTGGAGAAGCTAGCACCAAGGAGGGCCAGTCGATAATCTAAAGTCTGGCCAAACCGAGGAGGGATACAAAAACATCCAATGTTCCGTGAAGGAGCAATATCTAGCTGAGCTTCATCATATGAAGCCTTAATTGGAGAACAAAAACAAGCCGCAGTGCCGTCCCTCCACAGGACACCGTAGCCATGCGCAAAAGCTAATCACGCTGGACCTACAGCATGCCGATTGGCACCGTCCTCTTACTCCTCGACGCCGTCCAAAGAAGCACTTCGACATGTGGAAAGCCAAGAAGAAATTATTCCTAACACTGCTGCTTGCCCCAACTTCACCAATAACGATCCGGGCACACAAATCCCAGAAAAAAGGATTGAGCCAAGTTTAATTGCAATTAGTTAGAAGAATAAAGAAGAATTGCTGCATTTAATAATGGATTTTCCACCTCTGTTTGCTTTGAAGTTCGAATCATTACTATTTGAATCAGATATTTTTTTAAAGGTCCTCGGCGGCTCAAGATCTAAAGTAGCCATCAACTCCTGACCGCCTTTAGTTAGTAAGCTGTGTATGAACCTGAACTCCCATTTGCACGCATGGAGATCGGCCGGGGACGCAGGTTGTGGTTTATATGAACGATGTTAGGATGTTATAATAAATTTAAAATTTACCAAATCAATATTATTAGATACATCATGAAATATAATTCTATATATATTTTTCCCTACTATAATGTACAGGTTGATTTTTGTATATAAATTTGGTCACATTTTCTTAGATTTGACGTGAGACTAAATCTATATACCCTTGTCGGTATATTGAGGCGAAATAGAAAGCATAGTACCATTGTATAGTAATGATCAGGTGTGAAAACGATAAAGGCGCCAAAAGCAACTTGTTTGGAAGCTACATCGAACATCGTGGTCAGTTGATGAGCAGACGATGATAGAGACATTATAGTTGAAAGATCCTAGCTCTAATTTTACACGTAACTCTTCCAGCAGTCGGCGGCTCTTGTATGCTACGCCAGCACGCTTCGGCTAGTGACCTTGAACGTGACTATATATGAGACGACGGCCTGGCTGCTATCCCGCACAAGGAATGTGTTTCTCGTCCAGAATCAGTTAATCGTACGTGCAATGGAAACTAATTGGTAGAGTTCAGGACTAACAGGAAACTACAATGTAAACATCACTATAGAGATCTTACTGTTGACAGATACTCCCTCCGTCCGGAAATACTTGTCATCAAAAAGAATAAAAGAGGATGTATCTAGATGTATTTTAGTTCTAGATACATCCATTTTTATCCATTTTGATGACAAGTATTTTCGGACGGAGGGAGTACGTTGCACATAATTATTGAAGAGATTTAGTCCGTTAAGAAAAGCTTACGACCAACTATTTTTAGTTAGTTTGGGGAGAAGAATACCCATTCTCTCTGTTCTAAAGTAAGCAAAAAATCTCACCTCCCACTCCTCTCATTGGAAATTGAGCAGGGACACGTTGGTGTGATACCTTCTAACAGTTTCATAGGAACATTTTTTTCCTATGAAACTTTTACTCCCTCCGATCCAAATTAATTGATGCTCTCTTAGTACAACTGACAGTACAACATTTGCTACAGTATTTTTCTAAAGATGATTGTTTGAATCGATCTCCTTTCAGAAAAGAAAATGTATGTTGGCGCAATATCTTTGTGTCGTGCCACATTGGATTTGTGCTTTCAAGAAGAGGAGTGAAATTACGCCTTGTTTGTGAGGAACTTGTGATAAACAGGGATATTAGGGACAAGACGCAACAACTAACTATTCCAACACCTTATCAGCTCTTTGAAGTGACGTACATTAACTGATTGTTTTCATTCTGATGAATAAAAAAAAATATGGTGCCCTTCCCTAATTAACAGCAAGTCCAGTACATGTATGTGTTTCATACATGAATTGTCTCTAAACAACTTCATCCCTGCATTGAGCGTAGCTCTGAAGTTAGGTTTCTTGTGATGAAACCAGTCCATCCGAGTTCAAGTTATAGACTTGGCACATGTGTTTAGATTTTCAAATTTATTTCAGGCATTAAAGCGGTGTTCATTCCATGTGAGACGACGTTTTCATCGACTACGAGGCACCTATGATGAATTTGTCAATATCTACATCTACACGCAGTCCCATGGAGGTGCTCATAGGGATATGATGTTCATTCATGTGTTCATAGAAAGGGGTCTATGCGGTTGTTTATGAGCGGCTGCGTTGGTACTAGAAAATTAAGGACTAGCAACGACCTCATGTCTGTGCAGCAAGTTTTAGGATCGAGGTACATACAAATGTGCCTCTAACAACAAGCTAACCTGGCAGACCACCTATTATAAATTACAAAAGTCTTTATCTTAGCACTAGGACAATAATGTGTGCATGACATTTAATTTTTCAAGAACACCAATATAATTTTTCAACCCAATTTGCCCAACTTCTTCATGCACTTGCAGTCCAAACTTTAATTATATGAATTAAATGCCTAGAAATGCACTAAATGTCTTAAATATATTCAATTTTATAGAACATCCTTAATTTCTCCTACATTGAACATATTGCATTGTGTTACTATACCAAATTTTGGCATTTGTTTTTAACCATTTTCTCATTTTAAGTCATGAATTGCATTTCTAGCAATTTACAAAATAATATTAAATTTTCAACTACACGTATACCAAAAAAGAGCTATAAATTCAAATAAAATCCATATATATATATATATATATATATTTTTTTCTATCTCCTTCCAAAAAAATAACTTACAACTAAAAAGTTTTCTATTGAAAATCCAAATGAATACATGCATTTTATTGCTTTTAATTGTTTGCCGAGTATCTTATAAAAACACTCTAGCATACAGCCGATTGTTTTTGTTTGCCGACTATAACACTCGGCAATTCACCTGTTTGCCTAGTTTCATTTTCTACCGAGTATCTTGTCTGGGACACTCGGCAAAGGCCTTGCTTGCTGAGTGTTCAATAAAATTCACAAAGCAAACGATGCAACACTTAGCAAACAAGGTTTTTCCAGTAGTGATTGGCCCCAAACCTGCTGCAACCCTGCTTGTTATTGTTTTCACCATTGGTATCTTTTCTCCCTCGCGTGTTCCCTAATTTTGTTAAATGCGTAACATGCGTTGACTAGTATTGCTCTAATAGTCTATATAAGCGAAGTTGTGTCTTGTGGCATTTCCACGCCTAAGCTGCATACTAGTTGTAGAGCGACAAGTTGTGGCTGCAGCAGTTGATCGTAGGTCCATCTCTGGTATCTCCAATTGATAGAAGGTAACTTTGTTTCACAGTTCATCATCCATGATCTCCAATATTTTCTCAGTTCTTCCATGCATCAGCTGTAGATGAGAAATTCCATGAACTTTAATGTTGCCTCGCATACTGTGTGCAAATCATACCTAGATCCTAGCTCCTCGGCTAAGCACCTGATTTCTAACCGGCTCCGCTTGCAACCTAGTACGTGATTGTTGCCTTATTAGTTAACAAAGACATAGCTTTTTGTTTATAGCACAAAAGGTTTTCGTCTCATTTTATATCGGCAAAGAAGGGACCCAGGGGTATTGAGTCGTACCATATTCCAGATTCTTCTGTTTGCTAGTGCAAGTGCTACTATGGAAAGCACAGGGGCTGCTAGAGCGATGCCGGTGCAGGAGCTTGCTGGAGCCCTTGGCACACCCGACGTGCCAGCATCGTACGTCGTGCGCACGCACAAGGACCAACAGCTCGCCACGGCGGTTGTAGCGCCGGTCCCTGTCATCGACCATGGCCGCCTTCTAAAGAAGGATGATAGCGCCGACGAAACGACGAAGCTCCGGTCAGCGATCGAGTCCTGGGGCCTCTTCATGGTAAGTAAGATTCTAATGAGTCGGTAGTGCACCACCATTTCGGAACAAGATCAAAGCATGCATGTCTATGTCGCTTCATATGTATGTTACTGCAGGTCAGTAACCACGGTGTTGAAGCCGCCGTGATAGAGAGCATGAGAGCTGCGTCGAGGGAGTTTTTCCGGCAGCCGCACGAAGAGAAGCAAAGATACAGTAACCTGATCTGCGACGAGCAGTTCCAGTCTGAGGGTTACGGGAATGACTGGGTGAGCTCGCCGGACCAGACCCGGGATTGGACCGACCGCCTCTACCTGAAGGTGGAGCCCGAGGACGAGCGACGCATTGCCCTCTGGCCAGCGCATCCTGAAAACTTCAGGTGACCGATCTCATAGGGACGTTGACTCCACAAATTTGCTGGCTCCAAGGAAGATTTGTCAAATGATCATTAATTTAAGACATATATTGTTGTGTTTCAGGGATGTTCTCCACGAGTTCACGAAGAAATGTGGGCGATTGAAAAACGATCTGCTCCGGGCAATGGCGAAGCTGGTGGGGCTTGACGATGAGAACTACTTCGTGGACCAGCTTGGGGAGAAGGCCCTTACAAATGCTAGATGCAGCTACTATCCCGAGTGTCCAAGGCCGGAGCTCGTGTTTGGCCTCAAGCCCCACTCTGATGGAACCGTTGTTACGGTCCTCATGGTCGACGACAACGTCGGTGGCCTGCAAGTCCTCAGAGATGGAGTTTGGTGGGACGTACCAATCGTACCTCACACACTGTTGATCCTTATAGGAGATCAAATAGAGGTACGCTTATAGAAATATAATTTCTAGCTTGAAATAGTTATTGTTAGATATATTTATTTACTTGAACCCTATGGATGTAAATAGTTTTATGTATCTCAGTGGTCGCAATTATAATGTTCAATACATTTAATGATGATATATATATTTACGCCATATATAAACTACTTCCCAACTTGATCATAGCATATCTATATCTATACCTAATAATAATGGACAGAAACTTTCATAGTTCTCCATCCGTCGCCGTTTTATATCTGTTGATTTTGTTTTAAGTATAAAAACCGACGGCTGAGATTAAAAGTTTGTCTAGAGTTGATGAAAATTACCCACCAATGCCACCCATAAGTGAGAAAAAAAACTATTGGTTTTTCTTCTTGTCCGTCAAAGAGAATAATTTATCAACGTTAGGTACTATATGTCAGGGCAGTCGAACTCGCCTCTTAAGCCCAGCTTGAGCCCAACTAAAATTGTGACACTCGGCAGAGGGACGCTCGCAACGTCTCTGGCTGGCCTGGGTGGATCAGGTCGTGCAACCGGCGCAGTTGATGTACGTCCGGAACACTACGGCTCATGGTGGTAGCATGTGATGCTCTTAGCCAGCCAGGCCAAGGTGCGTGAGCGCTCGGGGTGCGGTTGCTAGCAGGGCATGGTAGCGACGACTAGGAGCAGTGCGACGACTCCTGCTGGTAGGCGTGAAGCTCGTGACAGTGCACACAGGATGAAGGCCAGTGGACGAGAGTGAGTGACGCGCATCTCCCGGCATAGGGGCTCGGCACACCAACAGCAGCCGACAACATAGTGGGCAGCCAAGGCACGCTGCAACACTACGGCTCGCGGTGGCATGATGGCATAATGGTGCGGGTCTGCGACCCGGTGATGGCCAGCGGGCGTGGCTCGTGCGACGCGATGGTGATAGTACGCGATGCTCGCGGCATGCCAAGCCAAGCGTGTGGTTGGTGGCGGCAACGGACCATGGCGGTGACAACTAGGAGTGATGTGGCAACTCCTGCTGATAGATGTGAAGCTTGCGGCGGCGCGCACATGGGGAAGGTCGACGGACGAGAGTGGGCGATGCACATCTGCCGGCAGGGGCTCAGCAAACCAACGGTAGCCGGCAACGCAGTGGGCGGCAGCATTAGACCATGAGGCTAGAACTAGCAGTGGTGCAAGCAAGCACGACAGTCTGAGGAGCCAAAGCACGGCGGCGTGCTTGACCAGCATTGGCGTGCACTCATTTTTATTTCCCGTTGCAACGCACAGTCATTTTTGCTATCAAATATTAAAGTCTATTCTACTGTATCCAAAATATAACAGTCAAAAGTTACATGTCCGGGTTCTCAAAAATGTCAAATCGTTAACATTGCCTGCTTTTGCCAGAAGATTCTAAGCTCTTAGGCTGATGTAGTTACAAATTTGTGACACAGATAATGAGCAATGGGATATTTAAGAGCCCTGTGCATAGGGTCATCACAAATGCAAAGAAAGAGAGGCTATCAGTGGCTCTAGACTACTCTGTTGATCCCGAGAGAGAAATCGAGCCATCGCCTCAATTGGTCAATGAGAAGAGACCAGCGTTGTACAGAAAAGTGAAGGTCAAGGACTACATTGCCACTTATTACAATCATTTTTTTCAAGGGGAAATGGTGATCGATACGATTAAGATATAACTAAGTATGGCATGATGGGTTTCTTGAAAAAAGAATGTGGCCAAGACAAACGATTGTATCATGTATCTTTATACGTCAAGTGTATTTACTCCCTTTGTTCAACAACACATGTTGTTTCAGGTGTTTGTAAGGTCTACATGCTAATAAACTGTGAATGTTGTGATATTGTTCATGGATTTATAATAAAAATATGGTATTATAGTATTTTTAATACCGCAATTTCCACTCCGTTTTTATTGGTTTTATTTGTTGTTCTTAATTTTGGTGGTAATTTCGTTTGGATTTCTTTTGGGTTCATCAAAATTTGGTAATATGGTGCTGTTCAAGCAACACACATCCCGCCACCAACCCATGACACCACCCATGGCCCAAAGTCAAGATCATATCCGTAGTGGAAATTAATTATTTTCTGATTAAAGAGCATTTTTTAGAGACACCGATTACAACGTCAACGCACACACGTGCATACACTAACACCACCACACATAGGCACTCACACAACGCTTACTAAAGACTGGGTCGAAGTTGCGGAGCTTGAAGGTTGATGAAGTAACCAATGAGGACTCGCTATTGACGGGAAGGTTGCCTCCGACTAAAATAATAACCCGCACTAATGAGACACCAAAGCGTCAAATCTGGGGTTTCATCTTTCACCATTACAAACAAAACCCTATATATCCTACTTTAAAAATTTCAAGAAAATTCATGGAGCTCCCTGTACCCATACAAAACCATCATATGCAGACTCCATACTTCAACTATTTATGTGGAAAATTAACTTTCTCTTATGTCGTAAATCCCCAAAATGATCAACACTATATTTCTACTCCTCCACTCCAAACGAGACTTGGGCAATCTGATCCAAGGCTCTAGGGGTGCCTAGAGCTAGACACTCTCACCAGGATGGACCAACTCCTTTTCCATTTCTACACAACAAAACATCACGACCTATATTGACATGTGTGTTACACCCCGAGAATCATGCTACAGTAACCCCTGGGGTTGACCTAATCATTTTGCTAAACAAGTGTTTGTTCATCATTGTCTCTTATCTCTTTCGAATTCTAGTTGAATTCAATTACAAATTATGAGTGAAATTCAAAATTGCTCAAACAAGAAAAAAAATGTTCATCATGTGGCAAATAATCATTTGTTAATATTGGTGGTGAACCAACTTTTGCAAAGTGTTTAAGTGCACTAAACTATTTGAAACAGTGGCCAAAGCAATAAATTAAATGATTTTTCATTTATAAAAATACTAAAATATTTTATTTAAACTCAACCTAAAGGTGGCAGTGGCCTAAATTTATTAAAATAAATTAGGTGCAAGTTTTATAAGTTATAAAACTATTTTGGTTTTAAAAGGATTTGGAAAATAGAAGATAAAAAATTGTTTAAAAAAAGAGAGAAAGAGAAAGCCCCTGCCCCCGGGCTTTAGCCCACCAGAACCACCGGCCAGCCCAGACCACGCCCCCCGGGTCGCCCTCACTACTCCTCCGACCAGGGCGCGTCCCCGCCGGACCGGGCGCCCCGCCCCATGCTGCCACATCGCCGGCGAGGGGATAAGGGCAGCCCCGACGCCTCGAGCTCCCTCCCCTCTCGCCCACTCCACCCTATTCTGCCTCTCCCCCTCCTCCAGATCCCCTACCTCCTGACACGCTCGTCGCCGACCACTTCACCCCGCCGCGGCCACCGCCAGCCCCGCACCCCACCGACATGTCTACTAGGTCCGTCGTCATCTCCAACGCCCTCCCCTACAACAAGCCCGGGCCGGGGAGCACTACAGCGCCGCCCTGGGCCCTTCTTCTACCTCCGGCCACCGCCCGTCGCCACGTCGATCCGCCGCTCCCCGACCGCCACCGGCCTCCCCGAGCACCCCCCCCTGCGATGCTGTGAGCCACCCTCAGTTTCCCTCTCTCCTTTTGTCCTTGTTCGCTCGCTCTCGAGCCCCGTCGCAACCGTTGCTCTCGCTGCCGCTGCCATGCTTTCCGTCGCGGCCGCAGCCACCGGAGCTCGCGCCCGAGGCTCATCCCGTGCTCCTGTGTCTCCTAGGGAGCCAACGTCCCCGCAAACGCCTCCTCTCGTCCCTTGCAGCCGCGCCCCCCATCGAGCACCCGAGACCACCGCCGCTTGCCGTAGTTGCAGCGCTCACCTCTGGCCGCCCTGCGATGGCTACTGCCCCCATTGGACGCGCCTCTTCGCACGCAATCGAACGCGCCCATCCACGTCCCTTTCGGCCGCCTGTGGACGAAACCCGACCATGTCCCGAGACGCGCCGCCGCGCTTGGTGCTCGCCGAAGTGCTAACCCCGGCGCGCGTGCGTTTAAAACTGGCCCCTAGGTCACTGTCATGTGGGCCCAGGCGGTCAGGTAATTAGTTTAAACATTAATTAAATTAATTAAGTTAGCCGAGTGACTCACTAAGGACTGGGGCCCATGATTAACTAATCACTGTTTAATTTAAAAAAAACTAATTAGGTCTACAAAGATTGAATACAAGAGATGAACTAGGATTTGAGAGAAGATGGTGCTAGTGAAGATATTGATGAAGATAACCCTCCCCAAGATGGGAGAGTTGTTGGTGATGACGGCGGTGACGATTTCCCCCTCCCGAAGGGAAGTATCCCCGGCAGAACAGCTCTGCCGGAGCCCTAGATTGGTTTCGGCCCAGGTTCCGCCTCGAGACGGCGGCGTCTGGTCCCGAAAGCCTCCTTCTGATTTTTTCCAGGTCAAAACACCTCATATAGGAGAAGATGGGCATCGGGGGGTCACCGGGTGGCCCACGAGGCAGGGGCGCGCCCCCACCCTCGTGGACAGGTGGTGGCCCCCCTGGTGAATCTCTTTCGCTAGATATTTTTTATATTTTCTGAAACGGTGTTCCGTGGAGTTTCAGAGCTTTTTGAGTTGTGCAGAATAGGTTTCCAATGTTTGCTTCTTTTCCAGCCCAGAATTCTAGCTGCCCGTGTTCTCCCTCTTTATGTAAACCTTGTAAAATAAGAGCGAAAAGGCATAATTATTGTGACATAACATGTAATAATAGCCCATAATGCAATAAGTATCAACATAAAAGCATGATGCAAAATGGACGTATCGACTCCCCCAAGCTTAGACCTCGCTTGTCCTCAAGCGAAAGCCGTTATCGAAAAATATGTCCACATGTTTAGAGATAGAGGTGTCGATAAAAATAAAATACGGACATGAGGGCATCATGATCATTCTTATAACAGCAACACATATATATTGTCATATGATTCTTATGCTAATGTAACAATTCATTCACAATGTCAAGTATGACTCAGAAACTTCATTGAAACCAACAAACTATGATCTCGGTCATTGAAGCAATTGCAATTTATCATAACATCAGAAAGAGTCAATATAAGAGTTTTTCAGCAAGCCCACATACTCAACTATCATATAGTCTTTCACAATTGCTCACACTCACGCAATACTTATGGGTATGGAGTTTTAATCGGACACAGAGAAAGATAGGGGCTTATCGTATTGCCTCCCAACCTTTTACCTCAAGGGTAATGTCAACAGTAATAGACCATGATAACTTACATCCAAGTGGGTACATATGTCAGGATCTTTCCAACACAATGTGCTTGCCAAAGGATAAAATGTAGAAAGGAAAGGTGATTTTCACCTTGACACTTATAAAGCAAGAATAATAGATAGGCCCTTCAGAGAGGGAAGCAGAGGTTGCCATGTGCTTTTTTGGTTAGATGCACAAAGTCTTAGCGCAAAAGAACGTCACTTTATATTGCCACTTGTGATAAGGACATTTATTATGCAGTCCGTCGCTTTTATTACTTCCATATCACAAGATCGTATAAAGCTTATTTCCTCCACACTAATAAATCATACATATTTTAGAGAGTTTGCAACAATGACAACTTACTTGAAGGATCTTACTCAATCCATAGGTAGGTATGGTGGACTCTCATGGCAAAACTAGGTTTAAGGATGTATGGAAGCACAAGTAGTATCTCTACTTGGTGCAAGGAGTTTTGGCTACCATGAGGGGGAAAAGTCAAGCTCAACATGTTGGATGATCCATGACAATATACTTTATTTTGCATGTAAGAAAACATAACCCATTATGTTGTCTTCCTTGTCCAACATCGACTCTTTAGCATGTCATATTTTTAATGAGTGCTCACAATCATAAAAGACGTCCAAGATAGTATATTTGTATGTGAAACCTCTCTTTCTTTATTACTTCCTATTAATTGCAACGATGACCAAAACAATGTTTGTCAACTCTCAACAACTTTTATTCATCATACTCTTATATGTGAAGTCATTACTTCCCATAAGATCAATATGATCTCTTTGATACTTTTTATATTTTCTTTTATTCTCTCATGACCAAAGTGAGGAAAATCAAGCCCTTGACTCAACACTAATCTTTATTATATAGCTCACGGACTCGATTACAAAGGTAAAGATAAAAAAGCAAAAGCTCACAACTAGATCATGCTAACTTTATACTACTAGATCAAGATATTACCAAAAGGATCGAACTAAGAAAAACGGTAAAGATAGGAGTGTGATGGTGATACGATACGGGGGCACCTCCCCCAAGCTTGACAGTTGCCAAGGGGAGTGCCCATACCCATATGATTATGTCTCCTTCTTCGAAGTTGGTGATGATGGAGTTAGCTTGTTCCTTAACTTGCGCTTGAGGATAGAATTTTGGTCCCTTAGGTCATTGATTTCCTGCTCAAGGTTTACTATATTTTAGCATAGTTCCTGCTTGTTTTCCTGCAAGAGGCGAAAAGGGATAAACTCGATCTTAGGTTTCTTTGCTCTGTTGGGGAGGCTTGACTTCTTGAACTCCACATGCATGTCCCCGGGTTGAGATAATGGGACTTTGTCTTCATCGGAGCTGGTCCAATCCTTTCCCTTGGGATCATGGTCTTCTTCTTCCTTCGTGGTCCAACCATAATGCTCCCAGTCCCCATAGACCTTAGGGCCAGCAAAGAGATCAGCCACATAGCTTTCTCCCTTTGAATCCTGGGACGACATACTGTTCTTATCTGCGACAGAAACAGCTCAAAACAAAAACAGAGGATTTTTGCGTGATACGGTGGTCAAAACCTTCGGGAGAATATATAATGAATTTTTACCGACCAAAAGAAGTAACGTGCAAGAAATCGGAGTCCGGGAGGCACACGAGGTGCCCACGAGGCAGGGGCGCGCCCAGGGGAAGGGGGCGCGCCCTCCACCCTCGTGGATAGCTCGTGTCTCTTCCGGACTGCCTCTTATTTTTCTATTTTTCTAAATATTCCAAAATGGTGAAAAATTGCCATTATTACTGTTTTGGAGTCGGTTTACTTACCGTATCACATACCTCTTCCTTTTCGGGGTCTGAATCGTTCTGAAAAGTGTCCCTTATGTATTCCTCCGGGGTTACGGTTTCAATAACATTAGTTTCAACATTTATAGGATTACCTGAGATATAGTGTTGGATTCTTTGACCGTTCACCACCTTCGGATTTGTGCCTCCGAAGTTGTTGATTTTTATGGCACCGGAACGATAGACCTCCTCGATAACGTAAGGACCTTCCCATTTAGAGAGAACTGTTCCTGTAAAAAATCTTAAACGAGAGTTGTATAGCAAGACATAATCACCTACGTTAAACTCGCGCTTTTGTATCCTTTTGTCATGCCATCTTTTAACCTTTTTTTAAACAGCTTGGCATTCTCATAAGCTTGGGTTCTCCATTCATCAAGAGAGCTAATGTCAAATAACCTCTTCTCACCGGCAAGTTGAAATCATAATTGAGCTCTTTAATAGCCCAATATGCCTTATGTTCTATCTCAAGAGGTAAGTGACAAGCTTTTCCATAAAACATTTTATATGGAGACATACCCATAGGATTTTTGTATGCAGTTCTATAGGCCCATAATGCATCATCAAGTTTCTTGGACCAATTCTTTCTAGACCTATTAATTGTCTTTTGCAAAATTAATTTCAGCTCCCTATTACTTAATTCTACTTGACCACTAGTCTGTGGGTGATAAGGGGATGCAATTCTATGGTTAACATCATACTTAGCAAGCATTTTACGGAAAGCACCATGAATAAAGTGTGAACCACCATCATTCATTAAGTATCTAGGGACTCCAAACTTCGGAAAAATAACTTCTTTAAGCATCTTTATAGAGGTGTTATGATCAGCACTACTAGTTGGGATAGCTTCTACCCACTTAGTAACGTAATCAACAGCAACTAAAATATGTGTATACCCATTAGAGGAAGGAAACGATCCCATATAATCAAAGTCCCAGACATCAAATGGTTCAATAACAAGTGAATAATTCATAGGCATTTCTTGACGTCTACTGATATTACCAATTCTTTGACATTCATCACAAGATACGACAAACTTACGAGCATCCTTGAAGAGAGTAGGCCAATAGAAACCAGATTGCAATACCTTATGTGCAGTTCTATCTCCAGCATGGTGTCCTCCATAAGCTTCGGAGTGGCACTTGCGTAGGATCTGTTCCTGTTCATGGTATAAACTTAGCAACAATGTAATTAGCATAATCAGCATACCATGGAGCAATACGAGAAGTATTTATGATAGCTAATTGTTCATCAGGAAAGCTATCATCAATAGGTTGTGGGTCATCAAGTGTATTCTCTAGCCTAGACAAGTTATCTGCAACGGGGTTCTCAGCTCCCTTTCTATCAATAATATGCAAATCAAATTCTTGCGGCAAGAAAACCCATCTAATAAGTCTAGGTTTAGCATCTTTCTTTTCCATAAGGTATTTGATAGCAGCATGATCACTGTGAATAGTTACTTTAGAATCAACAATATAAGGTCTAAACTTATCACAAGCAAATACAACCGCTAAAAATTCTTTCTCAGTAGTAGCATAATTTCTCCGGGCACCGTCTGGAGTTTTACTAGCATATTGGATAACATTCAATTTCTTATCAACTCTTTGTCCTAGAACAACACCTACAGCATAATCACTAGCATCACACATAATCTCAAAGGGTAAATTCCAGTCAAGAGGCTGGATAATAGGTGCAGAGATCAATGTTTTTTTAAGTATTTCAAATGCTTCTAAACAATCATCATCAAAAACAAAAGGAACATCTTTTTGTAAGAGATTAGTCAGAGGCCTGGAGATTTTGGAGAAGTCCTTAATGAACCTCCTATAAAACCCGGCATGACCAAGGAAACTTTGTATACCTTTGATGTCCTTGGGACACGGCATATTTTCAATAGCATCAACCTTAGGCTCGTCAACTTCAATACCTCTTTCAGAAATTTTATGTCCCAAGACAATGCCTTCATTAACCATAAAGTGGCACTTCTCCCAATTCAAGATAAGATTAGTGTCTTCACATCTCTACAAAACTCGATCAAGCTTGCTCAAGCAATCATCAAAAGAAGTTCCATAAACAGAAAAATCATCCATGAAAACCTCAACAATCTTTTCACAAAAATCAAAGAATATAGCCATCATGCATATTTGAAAGGTAGAAGGTGCATTACATAAACCAAAAGGCATACGTCTATAAGCAAAGGTACCGAAAGGACAAGTAAAAGTGGTCTTTTCTTGATCCCCTTTTGACACGGGTATTTGAGAGAAACCAGAGTAACCATCTAGAAAGCAAAAATGAGTATGTTTGGATAACCTTTCTAGCATTTGATCAATAAAAGGCAAAGGGTAATGATCTTTCTTAGTAGCTTTATTTAATTTGCGGAAATCAATTACCATCTTATAACCTGTAACAATTCTTTGCGGGGTCAGTTCATCTTTATCATTAGGAACAACAGTCATACATCCCTTCTTAGGGACACAATGGACAGGGCTTACCCACTGGCTATCAGCAACTGCATAGATAATACCTGCCTCTAGAAGCTTTAGTATTTCCTTCCTTACCACTTCTTTCATTTTAGGATTTAACCGTCGTTGATGGTCAATAACCGGTTTAGCGTCCTCTTCCAACTTTATCTTGTGTTGGCATAAAGTGGGACTAATACCCTTAAGATCATCCAGAGTATATCCAATAGCAGCGCGGTGCTTCTTCAGAGTTTTCAATAATTTTTCTTCTTCCCGCTCTGAAAGGTTAGCACTAATAATAACAGGATATATCTTCTTTTCATCAAGATAAACATACTTAAGTTTATCAGGTAAAGGTTTGAGTTCAAACACGGGATCACCCTTGGGTGGAGGAGGATCCCCTAGAATTTCAACAGGCAAGTTGTTTTTCAATACGGGTCCCTGCTTAAAGAATATTTCATCTATTTCCCTTCTCTCATTCATATACATATCATTTTCATGGTCTAGCAAATATTGTTCTAAAGGATCGTTAGGAGGAACAGCAATAGAAGGAAGACCAATAATTTCATCCTTACTAGGTAATTCTTTATCACGGGGTTGTCTACGAAATTTAGCAAAGTTAAAATCATGAGACATATCCCCTAAACCAACGGTTACAATATCTTTTACGCAGTCTATCTTAGCATTAACAGTATTCAAGAAGGGTCTACCAAATATAATGGGACAAAAATCATCTTGTGGGGAACTAAGAATAAGAAAATCAGCAGGGTATTTAACCTTCCCACACAATACTTCAACATCTCTAACAATCCCAACTGGTGAAATAGTTTCTCTATTAGCAAGCTTGATAGTAACATCAATCCCTTCTAACTCAGCAAGTGCAATATCATGCATAATTTCCTAGTATAAGGAATGAGGTTCAACTACTTTTACTTCAATGGGAGGATGGTATTTAAACCAGTTCTCCTTAGGGAGGTCAACATAAGTAGCAAATGATTCACAGAAAGAAGCTACTATCTCAGAGTCAAGTCCATATTTCGTGCTAAATTCACGGAAAACATCGGTATCCATAAAAGCTTTAACACAATCAAACTTAGGGGTCATACCTAACTCCTTACCTTTGTCGATATCCCAATCTTCAGAATTGCGTTTAATTATGTCCAATAAATCCCATTTGAATTGAACAGTCTTCATCATAAAAGAACCAGTACAAGAATTATTTGTTGTGGAACGTAGCAGAATTTTAAAATTTTCTACGCATCACCAAGATCAATCTATGGAGTCATCTAGCAACGAGGGAGAGGGGAGTGCATCTACATACCCTTGTAGATCGCGAGCGGAAGCATTCAAGAGAACGGGGTTGATGGAGTCGTACTCGTCGTGATCCAAATCACTGATGACCGAGCGCCGAACGGACGTCACCTCCGCGTTCAACACACGTACGGTTGGGAGAGACGTCTCCTCCTCTTGATCTAGCAAGGGGGAGGAGAGGTTGATGGAGATCCAGGAGCACGACGACGTGGTGGTGGAAGCAGCGGGGATCTCGGCAGGGCTTCGCCAAGCTCAGCGAGAGGGAGATGTGCTATGGGGGGAGAGGGAGGTGCAAGGGGCTAGGGTGCGCAGCCCTCCCTCCCCCCTCTTTATATAGGGGCCCTAGGGTGGCGCCGGCCCCTAGAGATCCCATCTCAAGGGGGGCGGCCGCCAAGGGGGGGACTTGCCCCCCAAGTTTGGTGGGGCGCCCCCCACCCCCAGGGTTTCCAACCCTAGGCGTAGGGGGAGGCCCATAGGGGGTGCACCAGCCCACCAGGGGCTGGTTCCCTTCTCACTTCAGCCCATGGGGCCCTCCGGGATAGGTGGCCCCACCCGGTGGTCCCGGTACAATACCGGTGACCCCCGAAACTTTCCCGGTGGCCGAAACTGAACTTCCTATATACAAATCTTTACCTCCGGACCATTCCAGAACTCCTCGTGACGTCCGAGATCTCATCCAGGACTCCGAACAACTTTCGGGTTACCGCATACTAATATCTCTATGATGGCTTCTCGCCCCTCGTTGGTTACCCCAAGTGGAAGGTTTGAGATGCAGTGTAGCGGAAGTTTTCCCTTGGCAATACCAAGGATCGATTTCCCTGAGACTCCCAGTTTCAACAAGAAGGTGTCAACTGCTAACGGCGCCAGATATTAGCAATCAACATGGACCTGCACACAGATACAAATAACTTTGCTCCCAACGAGTACAGAGAGGTTGTCAATCCCTCCGGCCTTGTAGTTTACAAAGGATCAAACGCAACTGATAATAGTGATAGGTATAATTGCAATAGTAAGTAAAAAGCGGAAAGTAAATAGCGGATGTGATCAATGATGGTAATATGGACCGGAGTCTCATGATGTTCACTAGTGATGTCTCTCTCCCAAAAGACGATAAAACAGCTATGTGAGGTAAACGAATTACAGCTGGGCAATTGACAGGACCATGTGCGCAAACCAATGCTGACTAAGTTGCAAGAAAGGTAGAGGTTCAAAGCATGGGCGGTAGACCAAGGTAAGTAGACCGAAATCCATCTGCATCTACTACTAATCATCCACCTTGAGATATCTATCCAGAACATCTCGCTGGTATTAAGTTGCGAGTCCCACCCATAGTGTAAACTCAAAGCAACAGACAACTGCATTAAAAGAACTTTGCGTAAAGTAAACAATCCTTGCACCCCGCGGGCACAAGCACCGTTGTTTTCCCCCTTGTGGCAACAGCACATCCCCTAGACTCATGTTTCTGTCACTCAAGCTAGTCATCGAGGGGCATGAACCCACAATCAAGCATAACGTTCCCTCTTAGAGTCACTACCTACTACTTGGCCAAAGCAATAAATAACAACGGAGAACATGCAAGAATTACTTACGAACATAAATATAGAAGAGGTGAATCAAATATATTACTCAAACACAATCTGAACATAATCTCATAATCCATCGGATCCCAGCAAACTCATCATAGCAACAGCATAAGGATTACATATGTGCCTCGATCATGTAGGGCAGCTCACGAGGACTAATTAGTGAAGCACAAGAACGGGAGGAGAACATCACATAGCTACTGGTCATGGACCCATGGTCCAAGGGAGACTACTCACAACTCATCCGGGAGGCGTCCATGGTGGTGGAGAAGCTCCCGGTGGTGATCCTCCCCTCCGGCAGGGTGCCGAGAAGAGTTCTCCTGGTGCTCCCGATCTTGGAAGCGGCGGCGGCGGCGGAACAGAGATGAGATCGTGAAAAAGGGTTCCCGTCTCGAGGGTTTCGGGAGACGGTATAAATATATGCCAAAGGGGGGCACCAGACGAGGTTCGGGGGGCCCAGGCGCCCCCCCGGCGCGGCCAGGGGGGCCGCACCACCAGGGCGCCTGGAGCCCTGGTGGCCCCCCTTCGGCTGTGCTTCGGGTGCCTGGTAGCTTCTGGAACGCTGATTTTTTATATAATTTTTCCGGGATTTTTCTGGCAGTTCTCGTAATGGGAAAACCTGAAATACAAAAACAGCCGAAAACAGAAACTGGCACTGGGGTGCACTGAGTTAATAGGTTAGTCCAAATATGATCAAAAGTGTATGGAAGTGTATAAATATCATAGCAATATCACCCAAAAGAGGCATGGAGCAAGCAGAAATTATAGATACGTTTTGGACGTATCAACATCCCCAAGCTTAATTCCTGCTCGTCCTCGAGTAGGTAAATGATAACAAGAATAATTTCTGTGGTGACATGCTATTAACCATATAGGACTTTTTCATAGTCACATGACAAAAGCTTACTGAGACAATGAATCTATCGTAATTAAGTTGCCTCATGAGAAAGTCACAAAGAACTGAAAGTTTTACAATATGATACTGAAACATCAAATAGATTTGTAATGAACATGGTGTGCAAATATGATAAAGTGATATCTCGCTTGCCCCCTTTAGTGAAGCAAAACATAAATGCAGGGGCACCTCCAAGGTTTAAGTGATGACTAGATACAATGATTTCAAAATAAACGATATCACAATCATGCAAAAGACAATGCTACTTTGGGACAATGCACATTACACTCAGAATGACAATCATGCTCTCAGTAGTTGGTGCTTTTAAAAGAAGGTGGAGACTCTCGAACCGTGGCTTTTGTTGGCAAGGTTGAAAACCCGTAGTCGGAAACAAAGACAAAACATGTACCAGAGCTCTTGGTTTTAAAAACAGAGGTAATAATTATTTTTTTGATTATGCATGTTCCGTCAACGAATGCTAGCAGACAACTCAATCACTTCTTGAGATGGACAAGTTTCGAGGAACGGCTCCCGAATGAGGACGATCACATCCTCTTAATCTCCTTTGTTTATCACTGCCAAAGTTTTCTGATTTCTCATGAACAAAGCGTGAAGGAGGGTTTGTTTGTTATTTTAATTTTGAGCCGGGCGCACTCAATGCCAGTTCCTTCTCGTATTATGGGTTTGCACATTATACATGCAATCCCGGGGTGAAGCTTGTCCAACTTAAAAAGATCATGAATTAACTACTACTTCCTCATGAACTTAAAACAGAGGCACAAAATAGGAATGCTTTTTCTTTGAATAATTTTGAGATGGTACATGCAAGTCTCCGTTAGGAATGGCAGGTAAATACCATGTAGGAAGGTATGGTGGACTCATATGGCATAACTGGTTTAAAAGAATTTGGATGCACAAGCAGTCAGTCCGCTTAGTACAGGCGAAGGTTAGCAAAAGACTGGGAGCGACCAACTAAGAGAGCAATGACGGTCATAGTCATGCAGAGCGACAAAGCAACATTGAATCAGGCATGGAAGTTATATCGCTACTCAGAAACAAAAGATCATCAAGGCTTGACAGACTTTCTTTAAAGTCTTAAATATGTGTGAGCATACGCCAAGTCAATCAAAATAAATTCTTTGAAGGAAGATATTACTAAACCATACCACATCATAGGCAAACAAATCATGTTGGTACCCCAATAACACATTGGGAACCCCCTAGCTATTTGAGACTAACCATAAGAAAACATGAACTACTAAGCGCCATTATGCACGTAGCATCTTTATCATAGACATATCAACCAATGCAACGGAAGGAAATTCTCTTAGTAAGATAAGCACGATAACTAAAGAGAGTTCAAGCAACCAACTAAACAAAAGCTCTTTAGAAAGATAAGCATGAAAATTAAGAGCTAAGCATGATAGTAGCTATTAAAAGACAAAGAACACACACAGCAGAGATAGACATGAAAATTCTATGTTATGTTCTAGGTAGAAGTGGAGCGTGTTTCTCTCCCACATAAAGAAAGCTGAGTTCCGACTCGTTATGAAAATCTAAAGAAAACTAAAAATGAAAACTAAAAGCAAGACGCTCCAAGCATAGCACATAACACATGAAGTGCTTAAAATATAGTGGAACGAAAGACGAACTGATAATGTTGATGGAGAAGGGGATGCACGGGGGCATCCCCAAGCTTAGACGCTTGAGTCTCCTTGAATATTTCTTGGGGGTGCATGGGCGCATCCCCAAGCTTGAGCGTTTGACACTCCTGAATTTTTTTATCATCTTCCCTCGCACACTTGAAAACTCCCTTCATACATAACTCATCATAATCTGATTAGCGAGGTTAGTACCCATAATAAAATAATTGTTCCTTGCTGGAAATAAAGATATTCTTGAAGGTCTACTGTTTCTCAAGATTGCCAAAAGGTTTTTGCAAAGAAAAAGCAAGCTCTAAGTTTGCAAAATGAAGGAAAGGCAAAACAGGACAGAATCTGTGAAAAACAGAATAGCACGTAGTAAATGATTTTTCCGGGGCACTTCTGCAACTCTAATCAAAAAACTCAGAACAGACGCACGAAAGACAATTATATAGAGCACGCTGTCGAAAAAATTCAGACCAAAAAGATGATCTGGTGGTTTTATACGAATTTTTCTATCCAAGGACAGAATCTGTTTCCTGGACAGCACGTCACAACTTTTGAACTTTCTTGCAATCAGAGGCTACACTTGGCACAAAATTGAAAAGCAAAGATACAATGATGATGCTACTGTAGTAACAACATCAAGAAACAACAAAAACAACATAAAATTTATTCATTGGGCTGCCTCCCAAAAGCGCTTTCTTTTATGCCTTTAAGCTAGGCATAATGCATAGAGGTCAAGTTGTATCAATTGAACCATCATCAAGATCATCAAAAAGCTCTTCAATAATACAACTAGTCTTAAGAGGACTTTCAAATAAAGGCCTCATAGAGATACTTCTAGGGAGAAGACCAAAAGGATAAAAGTCAAGGGAAGATTCTTTTATAAATTCATCAAAGAGAGGTGTTTCTTCCAAAGTCTTTACAGTTTCAACCCCTTTGGCAATAGATGGATTACTTTTAGAACGGGGAGCCTTTGGAACGTGAACGAACTTAGGCTCCCTCTTTGTCGGAGTTTCTACCTTTTTGGTTTTGATTGAGGAGAAAGTAGTTCCTAGAGTATCAAAGATTTCCTCAATCTTGTCTATCCTAGAAGAGTCCAAGTCATGGAATTTGACGGTCTCCAAAGTTTTGAAAATTTTCTGCATGGAGCTATCAAGCCTATTCAAATTCCCTTGGATCTTACGATCCAACTCATTTATCTTATTAATGCTTGGCATCTCTAGCTCTATTTTTTCAAGTTTTTTCATAATGTGAGCTAGGGTGATGTCCTCTTGAATGCTAACAACAGGGGGATTCCCAACAAGATTTTCAATAATACTAAGAGACTCCCAAACTGGGGCTTCTAGGAAATTCCCATTGATAGCAGTATCTAGAATAAACCTATTCCAAGAAGTAATTCCAACATAAAAATTTCTAAGCAGGATAGTAGTAGGTTGCTTCTTGGTGGCTCTTTTTTTAGAATCATTAATTCTATACCAAGCATCTTTCAAACTTTCCCCACCTCTTTGTTTAAAGGTGAGAACTTCTGCCTCGTCAAAGACAAAAGGACCCGACATAATAACAACTAATGAATGAGATAACTATTTTTGTGATTTTTGATAAAAGGTACTAAAGCAAAACCGAAAGGTAAACTAACAAGACTAAAAAGCAAAGGTAAAAGATAGCGTGCAACTCCCCTATCCTGAAGAGTGGAGGCCCCGGCAACGGCGCCAGAAAACTTTGCTTGATGGCTTCTCGCCCCTCGTTGGTTACCCCAAGTGGAAGGTTTGAGATGTAGTGTAGCGGAAGTTTTCCCTTGGCAATACCAAGGATCGATTTCCCTGAGACTCCCAGTTTCAACAAGAAGGTGTCAACTGCTAACGGCGCCAGATATTAGCAATCAACGTGGACCTGCACACAGATACAAATAACTTTGCTCCCAACGAGTATAGAGAGGTTGTCAATCCCTCCGGCCTTGTAGTTTACAAAGGATCAAACGCAAGTGATAATAGTGATAGGTATAATTGCAATAGTAAGTAAAAAGCGGAAAGTAAATAGCGGATGTGATCAATGATGGTAATATGGACCGGAGTCTCATGTTGTTCACTAGTGATGTCTCTCTCCCAAAAGACGATAAAACAGCTATGTGAGGTAAACGAATTACAGCTGGGCAATTGACAGGACCATGTGCGCAAACCAATGCTGTCTAAGTTGCAAGAAAGGTAGAGGTTCAAAGCATGGGCGGTACACCAAGGTAAGTAGACCGAAATCCATCTGCATCTACTACTAATCATCCACCTTGAGATATCTATCCAGAACATCTCGCTGGTATTAAGTTGCGAGTCCCACCCATAGTGTAAACTCAAAGCAACAGACAACTGCATTAAAAGAACTTTGCGTAAAGTAAACAATCCTTGCACCCGCGGGCACAAGCACCGTTGTTTTCCCCCTTGTGGCAACAACACATCCCCTAGACTCATGTTTCTGTCACTCAAGCTAGTCATCGAGGGGCATGAACCCACAATCAAGCATAACGTTCCCTCTTAGAGTCACTACCTACTACTTGGCCAAAGCAATAAATAACAACGGAGAACATGCAAGAATTACTTACGAACATAAATATAAAAGAGGTGAATCAAATATATTACTCAAACACAATCTGAACATAATCTCATAATCCATCGGATCCCAGCAAACTCATCATAGCAACAGCATAAGGATTACTTATGTGCCTCGATCATGTAGGGAAGCTCACGAGGACTAATTAGTGAAGCACAAGAACGGGAGGAGAACATCAGATAGCTACTGGTCATGGACCCATGGTCCAAGGGAGACTACTCACAACTCATCCGGGAGGCGTCCATGGTGGTGGAGAAGCTCCCGGTGGTGATCCTCCCCTCCGGCAGGGTGCCGGGAAGAGTTCTCCTGGTGCTCCCGATCTTGGAAGCGGCGGCGGCGGCGGAACAGAGATGAGACCGCGAAAAAGGGTTCCCGTCTCGAGGGTTTCGGGAGACGGTATAAATATATGCCAAAGGGGGGCACCAGACGAGGTTCGGGGGGCCCAGGCGCCCCCCCCCCCCCCCGGCGCGGCCAGGGGGGCCGCGCCACCAGGGCGCCTGGAGCCCTGGTGGCCCCCCTCCGGCTGTGCTTCGGGTGCCTGGTAGCTTCTGGAACACTGATTTTTTATATAATTTTTCCAGGATTTTTCTGGCAGTTCTCGTAATGGGAAAACCTGAAATACAAAAACAGCCGAAAACAGAAACTGGCACTGGGGTGCACTGAGTTAATAGGTTAGTCCAAATATGATCAAAAGTGTATGGAAGTGTATAAATATCATAGCAATATCACCCAAAAGAGGCATGGAGCAAGCAGAAATTATAGATACGTTTTGGACGTATCACTCTACAACCCTAGCGTCACCGAACCTTAAGTGTGTAGACCCTACGGGTTCGGGAGACACACAGACATGACCGAGATGACTCTCCGGTCAATAACCAACAGCGGGATCTGGATACCCATGTTGGCTCCCACATGCTCCTCGATGATCTCATCAGATGAACCACGATGTCGAGGATTCAATCAATCCCGTACGCAATTCCCTTTGTCTATCGGTACGGTACTTGCCCGAGATTCGATCGTCGGTATACCGATACCTTGTTCAATCTCGTTATCGGCAAGTCTCTTTACTCATTCCTGTAACACATCATCCTGTGAACAACTCTTTGATCACATTGAGCTCATTATGATGATGTCCTACCTAGTGGGCCCAGAGGTACCTCTCCGTCACACGGAGTGACAAATCCCAGTCTCGATTCGTGCCAACCCAACAGACACTTTCGGAGATGCCCGTAGTGCACCTTTATAGCCACCCAGTTACGTTGTGACGTTTGGTACACCCAAAGCATTCCTACAGTATCTGGGAGTTGCACAATCTCATGGTCTAAGGAAAAGTTACTTGACATTGGAAAAGCTTTAGCAAACGAACTACACGATCTAGTGCTAGGCTTAGGATTGGGTCTTGTCCATCACATCATTCTCCTAATGATGTGATCCCGTTATCAAGGACATCCAATGTCCATGGTCAGGAAACCGTAACCATCTATTGATCAACGAGCTGGTCAACTAGAGGCTTACTAGGGACACGTTGTGGTCTATGTATTCACACATGTATCACTGTTTCCGGATAATACAATTAAAGCATGAACAATAGACAATTATCATGAACAAGGAAATATAATAATGACCATTTTATTATTGCCTCTAGGGCATATTTCCAACAGTCTCCCACTTGCACTAGAGTCAATAATCTAGTTACATTGTGATGAATCGAACACCCATAGAGTTCTGGTGTTGATCATGTTTTGCTCGTGGAAGAGGTTTAGTCAACGGATCTGCGACATTCAGATCCGTATGCACTTTACAAATATCTATGTCTCCATCTTGAATATAATTCCGGATGGAGTTGAAACGGCGCTTGATGTGCTTGGTCTTCTTGTGAAACCTGGGCTCCTTGGCAATGGCAATAGCTCTAGTGTTGCCACAGAAGAGAGTCATCGGGCCCGATGCGGTTGGAATAACTCCTAGGTCGGTGATGAACTCCTTCATCCAGACTCCTCCCTGCGCTGCTTCGGAAGCACCTATGTACTCCGCTTCACATGTAGATGCCGCCACGATGCTTTGCTTGCAACTGCACCAGCTGACTGCCCCACCATTCAAAATATACACGTATCTGGTTTGTGACTTGGAGTCATCCAGATCTGTGTCGAAGCTAGCATCGACGTAACCCTTTACGACAAGCTCTTCGTCACCTCCATAAACGAGAAACATATCCTTAGTCCTTTTTAGGTACTTCAGGATGTTCTTGACCGATGTCCAGTGTTCCATACCGGGATCACTTTGGTACCTCCCCACCAAACTTATGGCAAGGTTCACATCAGGTCTGGTACACAGCATGGCATACATAATAGAACCTATGGCCGAGGCATAGGGGATGACACTCATCTTTTCTTTATCTTCTGCCGAGGTTGGGCATTGAGTTGTGCTCAATCTCATAACTTGCAATACTGGCAAGAACCCTTTCTTGGATTGATCCATATTGAACTTCTTCAATATCTTGTCAAGGTATGTGCTTTGTGAAAGACCAATGAGGCGTCTCGATCTATCTCTATAGATCTTGATGCCTAATACGTAAGCAGCTTCTCCAAGGTCCTTCATTGAAAAACACTTATTCAAGTAGGCCTTTATGCTTTCCAAGAGTTCAACATCATTTCCCATCAGCAATATATCATCCACATATAATATGAGAAATGCTACAGAGCTCCCACTCACTTTCTTGTAAATACAGGCTTCTCCCCAAGTCTGTATAACCCAAACGCTTTGATCACCTCATCAAAGCGAATGTTCCAACTCCGAGATGCTTGCACTAGCCCATAGATGGAGCGCTGGAGCTTGCATACCTTGTTAGCATTCTCAGGATCGACAAAACCTTCCGGCTGCATCATATACAGTTCTTCCTTGACGAAGACATTAAGGAATGCCGTTTTGACGTCCATTTGCCATATCTCATAATCATAGAATGTGGCAATTGCTAACATGATTCGGACGGAATTCAGCATCGCTACGGGAGAGAAAGTCTCGTCGTAGTCAATTCCTTGAACTTGTCGATAACCTTTAGCGACAAGTCGAGCCTTATAGATGGTCACATTACCATCCGCGTCAGTATTCTTCTTAAAGATCCATTTATTTTCTATGGCGTGCCGATCATCGGGCAAGTCCACCAAAGTCCATACTTTGTTATCATACATGGATCCTATCTCGGATTTCATGGCTTCAAGCCATTTGTTGGAATTCGGGCCCGCCATCGCTTCTTCATAGTTCGAAGGTTCACCGTTGTCTAACAACATGATTTCCATGACAGGGTTGCCGTACCACTCTGGTGCGGAACGTGTCCTTGTGGACCTACGAAGTTCAGCAGCAACTTGATCTGAAGCTTCATGATCATTATCATTAACTTCCTCCCTAGTCAGTGCAGGCACCACGGGAACATCTTCCCGCACTGTGCTACTTTCCGGTTCAGAAGGGGTGACTATCACCTCATCAAGTTCCACTTTCCTCCCACTCACCTCTTTCGAGAGAAACTCTTTCTCCAGAAAGGATCCATTCTTGGCAACGAAGACCTTGCCTTTGGATATGAGGTAGAAGGTGTACCCAATAGTTTCCTTAGGGTATCCTATGAAGACGCATTTTTCCGATTTGAGTTCGAGCTTTTCAGGTTGAAGTTTCTTGACATAAGCATCGCATCCCCAAACTTTTAGAAACGACAACTTAGGTTTCTTCCCAAACCAAAGTTCATATGGTGTCGTCTCAACGGATTTAGACGGTGTCGTATTTAAAGTGAATGCGGTAGTCTCTATAGCATAACCCCAAAATGATAGCGGTAAGTCGGTAAGAGACATCATAGATCGCACCATGTCCAACAGAGTACGATTACGACGTTCGGACACACCATTATGTTGAGGTGTTCTAGGCGGCGTCAATTGTGAAACAATTCCACAGTTCCTTAGGTGCGTGCCAAATTCGTGACTTAAATATTCTCCTCCACGATCCGATCGTAAGAACTTTATTTTTTTGTCACGTTGATTCTCAACCTCATTCTGAAATTCCTTGAACTTTTCAAAGGTCTCAGACTTGTGTTTCATCAAGTAGACATACCCATATCTACTTAAGTCATCAGTGAGGGTGAGAACATAACGATAGCCACTGCGAGCTTCAACACTCATTGGACCGCACACATCAGTATGTATGATTTCCAATAAGTTGGTTGCTCGCTCCATTGTTCCGGAGAACGGAGTCTTGGTCATCTTGCCCAAAAGGCATGGTTCGCACGTGTCAAATGATTCATAATCAAGAGACTCCAAAAGTCCATCCGCATGGAGCTTCTTCATACGTTTGACACCAATATGACCAAGGCGGTAGTGCCACAAGTATGTGGGACTATCATTATCAACCTTACATCTTTTGGCATTCACACTATGAATATGTGTAACATCACGTTCGAGATTCATTAAGAATAAACCATTGACCAGCGGGGCATGACCATAAAACATTTCTCTCATATAAATAGAACAACCATTATTCTTGGATTTAAATGAGTAGCCATCTCGCATTAAACGAGATCCAGATACAATGTTCATGCTCAAAGCTGGTACTAAATAACAATTATTGAGGTTTAAAACTAATCCCGAAGGTAGAGGCAGAGGTAGTGTGCCGACGGCGATCACATCGACCTTGGAACCATTCCCGACGCGCATCGTCACCTCGTCCTTCGCCAGTCTCCGCTTATTCCGTAGCTCCTGCTTTGAGTTACAAATGTGAGCAACTGCACCGATATCAAATACCCAGGAGCTACTACGAGCGCTGGTAAGGTACACATCAATAACATGTATATCACATATACCTTTGACGTTGCCGGCCTTCTTATCTACTAACTATTTGGGGCAGTTCCGCTTCCAGTGACCCGTTCCCTTGCAATAAAAGCACTCAGTCTCAGGCTTGAGTCCATTCTTTGGCTTCTTCCCGGCAACTGGCTTACCGGGTGCGGCAACTCCTTTGCCGTCCTTCTTGAAGTTCTTCTTACCCTTGCCTTTCTTGAACTTAGTCGTTTTATTCACCATCAACACTTGATGTTCTTTCTTGATCTCCACCTCCGATGATTTCAGCATTGAATACACCTCGGGAATGGACTTCTCCACCCCTTGCATATTGCAGTTCATCACGAAGCTCTTGTAGCTAGGTGGGAGCGACTGAAGGATTCTGTCAACGATCGCGTCATCTGGGAGATTAATTCCCAACTGAGACAAGCGATTGTGCAACCCAGACATTTTGAGTATATGCTCGCTGACAGAACTATTCTCCTCCATCTTACAACTATAGAACTTGTCGGAGACTTCATATCTCTCGACTCGGGCATGAGCTTGGAAAACCATTTTCAGCTCTTGGAACATCTCATATGCTTCGTGCTGCTCAAAACGCTTTTGGAGCCCCCGATTCTAAGCTGTAAAGCATGCCGCACTGAACCAGGGAGTAATCATCACTACGTGACTGCCAGGCGTTCATAACGTCTTGAGCTGCTGGGAAAACGGGTGCATCACCTAGCGGTTCTTCAAGGACATATGCTTTCTTGGCAGCTATGAGGATGATCCTCAAGTTACGGACCCAATCTGTATAGTTGCTACCATCGTCTTTCACCTTGGTTTTCTCTAGGAACGCGTTGAAGTTGAGGGCAACATTAGCGTGGGCCATTGGATCTACAAGACATATTGTAAAGATTTTAGACTATGTCCATGACAATTAAGTTCATCTAAACAAATTTCATGAACTCCCACTCAAATAGACATCTCTCTAGTCATCTAAGTGATACATGATCCGAATCGACTAGGCCGTGTCCGATCATCACGTGAGATGGACTAGTCATCAACGGTGAACATCTTTATGTTGATCGTATCTTCTATATGACTCATGTTCGACCTTTTGGTCTTCCGTGTTCCGAGGCCATATCTGTACATGCTAGGCTCGTCAAGTGAACCCTAAGTGTATTGCGTGTGTAAATCTGGCTTACACTCGTTGTATGCGAACGTTAGAGCCTATCACACCCGATCATCACGTGGTGCTTCGGAACAACGAACCTTAGCAACGGTGCACAGTTAGGGGGAACACAATTCTTGAAATTTTAGTGAGAGATCATCTTATTTACTACCGTCGTTCTAAGCAAATAAGATGTAAAACATAATAAACATCACATGCAATCAAATAGTGACATGATATGGCCAATATCATTTTGCTCCTTTTGATCTTCATCTTCGGGGCTCCATGATCATCATCGTCACCGGCATGACACCATGATCTCCGTCATCGTGTCTTCATGAAGTCGTCTCGCCAAACATTACTTCTACTACTATGGCTAACGGTTAGCAATAAAGTAAAGTAATTACATGGCGTTTTCACTGACACGCAGGTCATACAATAAAATAAGACAACTCCTGTGGCTCCTGCCGGTTGTCACACTCATCGACATGCAAGTCGTGATTCCTATTGCAAGAACATGATCAATCTCATACATCACATATATATCATTCATCACATCCTTTTGGCCATATCACATCACACGGCACATGCTGCAAGAACAAGTTAGACGTCCTCTAATTGTTGTTGCAAGTTTTTACGTGGCTGCTATAGGTTTCTAGCAAGAACGTTTCTTACCTACGCCGAAACCACAACGTGATATGCCAATTTCTATTTACCCTTCATAAGCACCCTTTTCATCGAATCCGATCCGACTAAAGTGGGAGAGAGAGACACCCGCTAGCCACCTATGCAACTAGTGCATGTCAGTCGGTGGAACCTGTCTCACGTAAGCGTACGTGTAAGGTCGGTCCGGGCCGCTTCATCCCACGATGCCGCTAAATCAAGATAATACTAGTAGAGGCAAGTAAATTGACATGATCTACGCCCACAACAACTTGTGTTCTACTCGTGCATAGTAACTACGCATAGACCTAGATCATGATGCCACTGTTGGGGAACGTAGCAGAATTTTAAAATTTTCTACGCATCACCAAGATCAATCTATGGAGTCATCTAGCAACGAGGGAGAGGGGAGTGCATCTACATACCCTTGTAGATCGCGAGCGGAAACGTTCAAGAGAACGGGGTTGATGGAGTCGTACTCGTCGTGATCCAAATCACCGATGACCGAACGCCGAACGGACGACACCTCCGTGTTCAACACACGTACGGTTGGGAGAGACGTATCCTCCTTCTTGATCCAGCAAGGGGGAGGAGAGGTTGATGGAGATCCGGCAGCACGACGGCGTGGTGGTGGAAGCATCGGGGATCTCGGCAGGGCTTCGCCAAGCTCAGCGAGAGGGAGAGGTGTTACGGGGGGGAGGGAGGCGCCAGGGGTTAGGGTGCGCAGCCCTCCCTCCCCCCTCTTTATATAGGGGCCCTAGGGGGGCGCCGGACACTAGAGATCCCATCTCAAGGGGGGCAGCGGCCAAGGGGGGGACTTGCCCCCCAAGTTTGGTGGGGCGCCCCCACCCCCAGGGTTTCCAACCCTAGGCGTAGAGGGAGGCCCATGGGGGGCGCACCAGCCCACCAGGGGCTGGTTCCCTTCCCACTTCAGCCCATGGGGCCCTTCGGGATAGGTGGCCCCACCCTGTGGACCCCCGGGACCCTTCCGGTGGTCCTGGTACAATACCGATGACCCCCGAAACTTTCCCGATGGCCGAAAGTGGACTTCCTCTATACAAATATTTACCTCCGGACCATTCCGGAACTCCTCGTGACATCCAGGATCTCATCCGGGACTCCGAACAACTTTCGGGTTACCGCATACTAATATCTCTACAACCCTAGCATCACCGAACCTTAAGTGTGTAGACCCTACGGGTTCGGGAGACACGCAGACATGACCGAGACGACTCTCCGATCAATAACCAACAGCAGGATTTGGATATCCATGTTGGCTCCCACATGCTCCTCGATGATCTCATCGGATGAACCACGATGTCGAGGATTCAATCAATCTCGTACACAATTCCCTTTGTCTATCGGTACGATACTTGCCCGAGATTCGATCGTCGGTATACCGATACCTTGTTCAATCTCGTTACCGGCAAGTCTCTTTACTCGTTCCCGTAACACATCATCCCGTGAACAACTCTTTGATCACATTGAGCTCATTATGATGATGTCCTACCGAGTGGGCCCAGAGGTACCTCTCCGTCACACGGAGTGACAAATCCCAGTCTCGATTTGTGCCAACCCAACAGACACTTTCGGAGATACCCGTAGTGCACCTTTATAGCCACCCAGTTACGTTTTGACGTTTGGTACACCCAAAGCATTCCTACAGTATCTGGGAGTTACACAATCTCATGGTCTAAGGAAAAGTTACTTGACATTGGAAAAGCTTTAGCAAACGAACTACACGATCTAGTGCTACGCTTAGGATTGGGTCTTGTCCATCACATCATTCTCCTAATGATGTGATCCCGTTATCAATGACATCCAATGTCCATGGTCAGGAAACTGTAACCATCTGTTGATCAACGAGCTAGTCAACTAGAGGCTTACTAGGGACACGTTGTGGTCTATGTATTCACACATGTATCACTGTTTCCGGATAATACAATTAAAGCATGAACAATAGACAATTATCATGAACAAGGAAATATAATAATAACCATTTTATTGTTGCCTCTAGGGCATATTTCCAACATTATCGAGCATGGTGCGATTATTGAGAGAAAGCCGATCATAAAAATTTTGAATGATCATTTTCCTTGAGAGCTCATGATTGGGGCATGAATATAACATTGACTTAAGCCTCCCCCAAGCTTGAGCGATGCTTTATCCTTCGCGAGGCCAAAAATTATATATATAATTACGATCACGATGAACCTGATGCATAGGGTATAACTTCTGATGAAATTCCAACTTCAGCCTATTATAGTTCCATGATCCAATATCATCACATAGCCTAAACCATGTCAATGCATCTCCATGATAAGATAAAGGGAAGACCTTCTTCTTGATAACATCCTCGGGCATACCTGCAAGCTTAAATAATCCACAAATTTCATCCACATAGATTAGATGTAAATCGGGATGCAGTGTTCCGTCTCCTGTAAAGGGATTGTCTAGCAGTTTCTCTATCATACCCGAAGGAATTTCAAAGCAAACATTTTCAGTAGGTTCAGTAGGTTGAGGAGCAAATCTTTGCTCTTCTGGTCGGGGTGAAGATACCCCGAACAAGCCCCTCAAATGATTATGAGCCATAGTAACAAGTGACAGTAAATTTCAGCACACTATATAAATTTTTCCTTACCAAAGGCGCTTCACTCCCCGGCAACGGGACCAGAAAAGAGTCTTGATGACCCACAAGTGTAGGGAATCTGTTGTAGTCCTTTCGATAAGTAAGTGTGTCGAACCAAGCGAGGTGTAGAAGGAAATGATAGACAGTTTTCAGTAAGGTATTTTCTGCAAGCACTGAAATTATCGGTAACAGATAGTTTTTTGATAAGGTAATTGGTAGCAAGTAACAAATAGTAAAAGTAAATAAGGTGTAGCAAGATGGCCCAATCCTTTTTGTAGCAAAGGACAAGCCTGGACAAACTCTTATATGAAGGAAAATGCTCCCGAGGACACATGGGAATCATCGTCAAGCTAGTTTTCATCACGATCATCTGATTCGCGTTCGGTATTTTGATAATTTGGTATGTGGGTGGACCGATGCTTGGGTGTTGTACTTACTTGGACAAGCCTCCCACTTATGATTAACCTCTATTGCAAGCATCCGCAACTACAAAAGAAGTATTAAGGTAAACCTAACCATAGCATGAAACAAGTGGATCCAAATCAACCTCTTATGAAGCAACGCATAAACTAGGGTTTAAGCTTCTGTCACTCTAGCAACCCATCATCTACTTATTACTTCCCAACGCCTTCCTCTAGGCCCAAACAATGGTGAAGTGCCATGTAGTCGACGTTCACAAGACACCACTAGAGGAGAGACAACATACATCTCATCAAAATATCGAACAAATACCAAATTCACATGACTACTTATAGCAAGACTTCTCCCATGTCCTCAGGAACAAAAGTAACTACTCACAAGACATAATATTGTTCATGATCATAGGGGTATTAATATGCATAATGGATCTGAACATATGATCTTCCACCAAGTAAACCAACTAGCATCAACTACAAGGAGTAATGAACACTACTAGCAACCTACAGGTACCAATCTGAGGTTTTGGTACAAAGATTGGATACAAGAGATGAACTAGGGTTTGAGAGGAGATGGTGCTGGTGAAGATGTTGATGAAGATAACCCTCCCCGAGATGGGAGAGTTGTTGGTGATGACGGCAGTCATGATTTCCCCCTCCCGGAGGGGAGTATCCCCAGCAGAACAGCTCTACCGGAGCCCTAGATTGGTTTCCGCCCAGGTTCCGCCTCGAGACGGCGGCGTCTAGTCCCGAAAGCCTTCTTCTAATTTTTTTTCCAGGTCAAAACACCTCATATAGAAGAAGATGGGCATCGGGGGGTCACCGGGTGGCCCACGAGGCAGGGGGCGCGTCCAGGGGGAGGGGGCGCGCCCCCCACCCTCGTGGACAGGTGGTGGCCCCTCCTGGTGAATCTCTTTCACCAGATATTTTTTATATTTTCTGAAACGGTGTTCCGTGGAGTTTCGGAGCTTTTTGAGTTGTGCGGAATAGGTTTCCAATGTTTGCTCCTTTTCTAGCTGCCGGCATTCTCCCTCTTCATGTAAACCTTGTAAAATAAGAGAGAAAAGGCATAAGTATTATGACATAACGTGTAATAACAGCGCATAATGCAATAAATATCAACATAAGAGCATGATGCAAAATGGACGTATCAACTACCGTGTGGAAGTTGAGTTAAGATGTTAGGGTATTGTAAGAGATCTTACACATTGTATATATATATATATATATATATATATATATATATATATATATATATATATATATATATATATATATATATATATATATATATATATATATATATATATATATATATATATATATATATATATATATATATATATATATATATGTAGCAAGTAGCGTCGGATAGATATACGAAAACTTGTTGTTTGACCAATCTCTCGGAGAAGGAGAGAGGTCGATCATCACTTCTCCCTATATATGTTCATGACGATCTTCTATACTTAGTGGTTTCCTTCATTTGCTTACTAGCTAGCGTGTCGAGTCCTCTCGATCTATATGTATAGTACGTAGCGTCGACCAACCAAAGAGATAAGAGAGGACACTTCTCTCTATTAGCTAGCTAACACAATATATGAAACCCCTAAATTAACCCTACCAAACCCCCCAAACCCCCTCCACCCCCCTTTCAGAAGAACAAAAACAAAAACCCTAGCCACTGAACTGCTGACGCGCGGACGCTTATTTGTCCTACCAACCGGGACAAAAGGCCCCCTGATACGTCCCAAACGTATCCATAATTTTTGCTTGTGACATGCTTGTTTTGCATCATTGTCTCATGTTTATATCAAAGTTTTCTATCTTTTTAGGCATTTATTGGACTAACCTACTAATGGTTGCAAAAGTGCACAATGTTCTTGTTTTACACTTTATTGTGTAGGAATTACTTGGAAATTGACAAAAACGCAAAAGGAGTCGTATTGGAGTAGGACTCTGACTTTCCTGAAATCTGTCTGAGAACGTTTTTAGAAGATGGTCACGTTCCGGCCCGAAGACGACGTCAAACGGAAAAAGCCTAGTTGCGAAAGTTGTGGGGAATTTCGAGAGGATGCTTCTGGATATAAAATTCGTCCAAATCAGAGTCCAGAAGGCCGAGAAAAGCCCGTTTTACTGAAGCCCAAAATCTGATGACGGGAATCCAAGAGTCTATATAAAGAGAGGAAACCTAGGTCACCAAGGGCCACGAATTTTCCTCCTCCCAAGCCGCCGTCTTGGAGGGGAGGACCAGCACCATTGCAGCACCATCCACAAGGAAGAAGGGGGGCCAAGGAGCCGCTACCCCCTAGGGCCGCCGCCGCCCCGGAGGGCTGCCGCCGGCCGCCTCCTCCTTCTCCGGGCTGCACCTCTCCATCAACACCACCATCAATCTCTTGCTCACCATGGTCATGTGTGAGTAGTCTTCTCCGGGGCTGAGGGCTTGTACGTGTAGCTATGTGGTTATCTCTCTCTCCCATGATGTGATCTTCGTTGTGATCATAGGCTTTGCCACTCCTATCATCCATATTTTACCATCTCTTCGCCGAACTAGTGCACCTATACATCTGACAAGTGTATTAGGTGTGTTGGGGACACAAGAGACTTCTTGTATCTTGATTGCAGGGTTGCTTGAAAGGGGTACGTTCAACCTCCACTTCCCTGAGTTCGATAAACCTTGGGTTACTCACTTAAGGGAAATTTGCTGCTGTCCTACAAACCTCTGCTCTTGGAGGCCCAACACTGTCTACAGGAGTAGAAGCGTGTAGTAGACATCAAGCTATTTCTGGCGCCGTTGCCGGGGAAGTGAGGTAAGTGAAAGTACCTTCTCTAGATCTTGCAATTAAATCTTTTTGTTTCTTGTTTTTATTTTCACTAGTTTTGCTTAATGGAAAACAACAAAAATATGAGAGAGCTTTATAAGCTCTACCTTGAACTTGGACATGATGTGTTCGAAGAGAAAAATAAAAAACCTTTGGAACTTTATTATTTGCATAACAATCATGTTGGTGGTGATGTTATTAGTATGTTTTTTTTAATATCAATATTGCTAATGACATGGAAAGCTCTAAGCTTGGGGATGACACGTTTGATGAACATGATATTTTTAGTCCCCCAACTTTTGAGGAGAAAATTTACTTTGATGATACTATGCCTCCTATATATGATGATTACAATGATGAATATGATATTTTCAGTCCACCTACTATTGAGGATAAAATTTATTATGATTATGATATGCCTCCTAAATACGATGATTACCATGATGGTTATGATAGTCTTACTCTCACTATTCCTAATAAGAAAGATTTTGCTTATATGAAGAGTAATGACACTTTTATGCTTTTGGATCATGGAAATAATGCCTTATGTGATAGTTATATTGTTGAGTTCATCCATGATGCCACTGAAATTTATAATGAAATAGGGAGACATGGTTCTAAATATCTTAATAAGAAGAAGTTTCCTCTCTTTATGGTGAATATTTTGAAGTTATGCTTGTTTTGCCTTCCTATGCTAGTTGCTTTGTGCTTCAATGAATTATTCTATTGCAATATTCCTACGCATAGGAAGCATGTTAGGCTTAAATGTGTTTGGTATTTGCTTCTTGATGCTCTCTTTTGTTCTTCAACTCTTATTCCTACGAGAGCATCATTAAAGTCTTAAGCCTATCTTTATGGCTATAAAGAAAGAGCTCTAGGGAGACAACCCTTGTTATCTTTGCTTTCAGTTTGTTCTTTCAGTTTTTAGTGGTCTTGATGTTTGTTACTACTGTAGCAACATCATTGTATCTTTATTTTTCAGCTTTGTGCCAATTTTAGCCTCTGATTGCAAGAAAGATCAAAAGTTGTGACATGCTGTCCAGAAAACAGATTCTGTCCTTGGAAATAAAAATTCGAATAAAATCACCAGCTCATCTTTTTGATCTGAATTTTTTTGACAGCGTGCTCTATACAATTGGCTTTCGAGCGTCTGTTCTGAGTTTTTTTATTTGAGTTGCAGAAGTGCCCCGAAAAAATTATTTACTACCTGCTGGTCTGTTTTTCACAGATTCTGTCCCGTTTTGCCTTTTCTTCGTTTTGCAAACCTTGAGCTTGCTTTTTCTTTGCAAAAACCTTTTGGCAATCTTGAGAAACAGTAGCTCTTTAAGATTATCCTTATTTCCAGTAGGGAAAATTTATTTTATTGTGGGTACTAACCTCGCTAATCAGATTATGATGAGTTATGTATGAAGGGATTTTTCAAGTGTGCGAGGGAAGATGATAAAAGAAGATTCAGGAGGGTCAAACGCTCAAGCTTGGGGATGCCCCCGTGCACCCCCAAGAAATATTCAAGAAGACTCAAGCATCTAAGCTTGGGGATGCCCCCATGCACCCCCTTCTCCATCAACAATTATCAGTTCGTCTTTCGTTCCACTATAATTATCACTTCATGTGTTATGTGCTATGCTTGGAGCATCTTGCTCTTTTCTTTTTAGTTTTGTTTTGTTTTCTTTGCTGGTTTTAAATAAGTTGCATCTGATCATTCTTGTTTGGGAGAGAGACACGCTCCGCTTTTTCATGAAACACTCATATTCTTCACTTATATCTTTTTGAGTGTTTTAGCTACCTTGTTATATGCTTCTAGCTCTTGTTTTTCTTTCATATCATGTTCAGAGCTATTAGTTCTTTTATAGAAAGTACTCTCTTGCTTCACATATATCTTTTTGGAGAGTTGATTGGTTTAATCGCTAAATAATATGTTGGTAAACTAAATGCCAAGTGTGGCTGTGGTGTAAAGAATAAAAAGCTTGCATAGTCTTGAAGATCATTGAGTAATTTGATCCCTATCAATTGTTTTGAGAAATTAAGTAGTCATGTCTAAACATGGAGATCGTTTAATAAAGTCTTATTAGTGAAGAAATACCTTTGAAGTTTGCAATTATTTAGTTTTTCACCATTGGTAGTTTTAAAGTTCTTGTTCTCTTTTTAGAAGTAAGATGGTTGACAAGGAAGACAGTGTAGAAGTCTTATAATTATGCTGAAAGGATGTTATAATTCTCTTGTACCGGTTAACATGTGCCGCCGCCCCGAGGGCCGCCGCCGGCCGCCTCCTCCTTCTCCGGGCTGCACCTCTCCATCAACACCACCATCAATCTCTTGCTCACCATGGTCATGTGTGAGTAGTCTTCTCTGGGGCTGAGGGCTTGTACGTGTAGCTATGTGGTTATCTCTCTCTCCCATGATGTGATCTTCGTTGTGATCATAGGCTATGTTAATCTAGGGTGATCCCATGATATTTCCCCTTCCTCTATGTATTGAATTGATGTACTCACTTGTCTTTATCTAGTATAATCCCCGAGACCAAGGTGACAGCGGTCTATTGGACATGGATTAGAAGAATATTTTCATGAGTGATTTCCTCTTTTGTGTGTTGATTGAAGATTGAGAGTCTCTTGGTGCTTGTCTTTGACTATCCTGGAGATATGTTGTGGTGATTGTGGTACTCTCTTTGGATGGCCGCGGTGACATTGGGAAATCCATAGATTGAGAACTACGAACTTTGAGGTGTGCTTTTGTAGCCCTACATAATTCTCGTTCTCTCTTGACCACAAAGGAATGACCTCCGAGTGCGTCTCCATTGCATGTTTTATGGGAAATATCATGTGATTAGACTATGTCAATGTTGTTGGGAGTTGCCACTAGTGAAAGTATGAAGCCTAGGCCTTGTTTCCACCATTGCAATACCATTTGTGCTCACGTTTACCACTTGTTTGCTTGCTGCACTTTTTATTACAGATTTATATTACTTTGCTTTGCCACTCCTATCATCCATATTTTACCATCTCTTCGCCGAACTAGTGCACCTATACATCTGACAAGTGTATTAGGTGTGTTGGGGACACAAGAGACTTCTTGTATCTTGATTGCAGGGTTGCTTGAAAGGGGTACGTTCAACCTCCACTTCCCTGAGTTCGATAAACCTTGGGTTACTCACTTAAGGGAAATTTGCTGCTGTCCTACAAACCTCTGCTCTTGGAGGCCCAACACTGTCTACAGGAATAGAAGCGTGTAGTTGACATCACCCCCCTGCCTGGATAAGCCGTAGTGACCACGTGGAGGCCCATCTGTCCTGGTTGGTATAAGAACCGGGACTAAAGGTATTGGGCATTTGTATCGACCGTTTAGTCCCAGTTCCCCAACCGGGACAAATGGACCTTATAAACCGGGACAAATGGCCCTTATTCCACCAGTGGAAGCGCCCATAGCGCGACAAGTGGCGGCGGCTGGGAGCGCACCAAGTGGTGAGCTCTCAGCCCACCCCCACTTGATCGTTGGGAGGCTCCTGAAGGAGCGCTAGTTTATCTGGAATAACTACCTCTATTTGGGTTGGTAAACATAAAGGGGGTTTGTGGCACGCAAGGGAGGGGCACCAACGGCTTTTAATTTTCAATATTTTTTATCTTTTGGACCAAAACTCTAAATTCTGTTTGGTTTGTATATCCATGTTCCTATGACAAGGGCTTTGAAATAAGACCCTCTTAACATGTTTTGACAAATATTCAAAACTTCGTTAAGTTTCAATTGATGAAACATGTTAGGAGAGAACGATAAAATCACAAGTTTAACAAAAAAATTAAAACTTAAAACTTGGTATCCCACGTGCCGAATCCAATGACTTTGCAAATCGTGAGGCAACTGGGCAGTGACGCACTATCGAGCATGTGCGTGTCTCGCATCCGCGTGCTCCTGCGAACTTCTGTCGAGAAACAATCAATCTAGCAAATTTAAGATGCGGAATAATCCATTCGCTCAAGCAGTTCAAGAGCCATGGATGCATTTCACTCTACTAAGGGCATCTCCAACGCTCGGTTCAGACACATTTTACAATCCAACTTTGTCAGGGATATTACTAACAGGTATAAACCGGCCAGGAGGGTCCGGATTACACTGACAAGATTATATTATTAGAAGCCCAGTAGAATATATAACAAGAGGTCATAGCCCATAGAGATTTAGGGCCCATGTATAAGGCCCATGGTCTGTAAACCGTCGTACCATGTAACTTGGGATGTAAGATAGAAAGAGTAGAGACCGAGGCGGACACGTTTATGAGCCGGCCTCGGGACTCTGTAAGCCGGACCGGGCGTCGCCTCCTATATAAAGGGACGACCCGGCGACGGTTCAAGGACAAGAAACAACAGCTTGAGACACAGGCAAGCGGATTCGCTCCATGGTCATCGAAGCCCAAGCAATACCACACCAAACTAGACGTAGGCTTTTACCTTCATCGAAGGGGCCGAACTAGTATAAAACTCCCTGTGTACTTCGTCCGCTTTAACCCCTTTAAGCTAACCCGAGCGATGGCCTCACACCTAAGTCCAGTAAACTAGACATCTGCCGTGATAAATCCACGACAGTTGGCGCCCACCGTGGGGCTATCGCACGATGGTTTCGAGTTCTTGAAGGGCAGCTTTGAAGGGCTCAAGGGTTACGCAGTGGGCCGGATGACCAAGAGTCGTCACGGTCGGATCTACATCGACGATGCAGGCTGGGGCCCCGAGGCCGATTCAATCGAATACGGGTACCAGGTCCCCTTCGGCGGCATCCACGTCTTCATCGGCAAGATCGGCGAACCGGGGCCTGAGTCGGACATCTTCCCCAACATTGTCGAGCCGGCTCAGCGTGCGAGATCGGCCCGGATTCAGCCCGCCATGAAGCATGTTTTCGTTGGAGCAGTGCATGGAGTACAAACCGAGGACGGATCGGATTCTAGTGGCAAGACAGTTGTCTATTCCGACGATGAATCTTCATCTAGAGAGACCGAATCTTTGTATCTGTTGCAGGACAGCCGGTCCGAGGGTGTGTCCGATGGCGATAGTATTCCGGGCCCCTTTGATCCGCCAAACAGGGTTGTTGTTTTCATGACCGGATCACAACCTATGCAGCAGCCCTCGACGACCGGGGCGATAGCCTCAAAGGCAGCGGGAGCCAGAATCGGAGACCTTCCCTCGTCGCCCTCTGACGTCCTATCCACCTTAGTCGGCACCTTGACGGCGCCCGCAACAGCAGAAGTAGCCCAGGCCGACAAGGCGCAGCATGATGCGGAGATCGCTCAGCTGAAGAGCCGGATTGAGCAAGCTAAGTTGGATCTGGATGCGGAGAAAGCCAGGATGGCTACAAGACAGGCAGAGCTAGATTCCCAAGCTTTCCGGCTCAGGCTAGATCAGAACGCTTCACAGGAGGTAATGTACAGAAGACAACGATCTCGTCTGCCGCCGGTTTATGAGGCAAGGAATCTCTTCAGCACACCAGGAGCAGGGACCAGTAACCATCCCGAGGTAAACCGGGGAGGAGCCCCGGGGATAGGAGCGTCGGTTCAACCGCCAGCCACAGAGACAAATCGCCAAGTTGTGCCGACACAGCGCCTGCCCACCCCTCCCGGTCATTATTCTAACCCGTTGGACAACATTGTCGCCGCCGCTTCACGGCTGGCTGCTCTGCCCATTGAGGGGACGTCCCCCATCGCAATGGAGGCACGACGGGCTAAGGAGTTGCTGGACACGGCGTTAACACAGCAGCAGGCTTATTCCTATAGCCGGGAGAGGATTCATTCAACCCCCCGCCCGAGCCGGAGTTACACGAGGCACTTGGATGAACCGGCTGTATCTAGCAGCGCGCGGAGACGGCACCGGCAGAGGTAGGATAATCCAGCAGGAGTAGAAGCGCATGCCCAAGAGGTGGTGGACCAGGCTAGGCATACTGCCCGCGACGACACCCATCAAGCAACGCCGGTTCACCCCACCACCACAGAAACAGGAATCATGTCCAGTTCCTTTGGGGTGCAGTGTCTCATCCCCGCTTTACGGAACGTGAAATTACCCAAGGACTTCAAAAGCCCGCGCAAGGTACCCAACTACACGGCGGATCTGGCTCCGGAGGCATGGGTTGAAAGTTATGAGATGTCTATGGAGATGTTTGATGTGGACGAAGCTGCGTGTGCCAAATACTTCACAATGATGCTTGAGGGCACGGCCCGGACATGGTTAAAGGGTTTACCGCCTAACTCCATCTGATCATGGGGGGAGTTGCGTCGTCGGTTTATCAATAATTTCAAAGACACGTGCAAACAACCGATGTCCGTGGTTGACTTAGCAGCATGTGTTCAAGGAGAGCAAGAGACCACAAGCAGTTGGGTGCGGCGAGTATCTAAAATCCTGCGCTCCTCCAATAGCATCAATCCAAGTACGGCGATAGTAACCTTGGAAAACAATTGCCGGTTCGAGTCCTTGAGGTTGAAGCTAGGACGGCTCAAGCGCGATTGCAACGACATGGGAACGCTCATGAGCGCTTTGGTAAAGTATGGAGACTCTGATAACACCAAGTATCCAGATGCAGACGGAGACAAGTCCGGGAAGGTGAGCAAAAATGGTAAACCAGCGCAGACCAATCCGGCGGGTACAGGGTACAATGGCAAACATAAAGCGAAGGGTAGCTCAGACTTTGTGGCCAATACCAACATTCAAGACAACGGGCAGCGCCGCAAGGGTAGACCGCCCCCACGCAACGGGAGGCCACCCATTAATCTAGACCGCCAGTTGAGCATGCCTTGTCCAAAGCACGGTAGAGAGGAAAACCCGGCTACGCATCTCTGGGAAGACTGTTTTATTATGCAAGAGTTTATGAAACAGGCCAAGTATAACCACGGGCCCCCCGGCGGGTCAGGTCCCGGTTTTCAGGGTCCGGGTTACCAAGGTGGTGGATCCGGATCAGGATATCACGGCGGGAACAACAACCACAATGGCAACAATCATCATCAACAGAACCAGCAGCATGGTTAGGGCGGATACAATAACCAAGGCAATCAACAGTGTCAGCAGCAACAGCAGTCCGGATATCAGAATAATCCGAAGGATCTAAGCAGTGGGCAATATCATGTTTCCACCACAAGTCTGTGCAAACGGGATCAAAAGGTTCTAAAGAGAGCAGTACACTCTGTTGAACCGGCGATACCACGTTTTTTGCGTTGGTCCGAGCAACCCATTGTATGGAGCAGAGAAGATCACCCGCCACGGGTTGATAATCCGGGTCAGTTGGCCTTGGTGGTGGCACCACAGGTGGGTGGTTATAGGTTCACAAAGGTGCTTATGGACGGAGGCAGCAGCATCAATATCCTATACTATGAGACTTTTCGACGTATGGGGTTGACAGATAAGAAGCTCCGACAGTCCAACACAATGTTTCATGGAGTGGTGCCCGGTAAATCGGCTTACCCAGTTGGAAAAATCGGTCTAGAAGTCACCTTCGGGGATGAGCACAACTCTAGATCAGAGACGGTGACCTTTGAGGTTGTAAAGATCAAGAGCCCATATCATGCTCTGTTTGGAAGACCGGTTTACGCCAAGTTCATGGCTAGACCGTGTTATGTTTATCTGCAGCTCAAGATGCCGGGTCACAAAGGAACCATCACAGTTCACGGAAGCCGCAAGATCGCATTGGAATGCGAGGAAGGAGATGCGGCATATGCTGAGATAGTTTGTGCTACAGAAGAGCTAAAGTTTTATAAGGACAATGTTGATCCGGCAAATATGTCCCCGTTGAAGAAGCCACTACAGAGCATGATCCGGCGTTGAAGTTTAAATCGGCAGAGGAAACCAAGCAGGTTGACTTTGTTCCAGGCGATTCATCCAAGCAGTTCACGATCAGCGCTAACCTAGACCCCAAATAGGAAAGTGCGCTCATCGAGTTCATCCGTGAGAACCGGGAAATCTTTGCATGGAAACCTTCTGACATGCCAGGTATACCGAGGGAACTCGTTGAGCACAATCTTAACATTGATCCGAAGTTTAAACTGGTCAAGCAGTATTTGCGCCGCTTCAGTGAGGAGAGGCACAAGGCTATAGGTGAAGAAGTTGCTAGGCTCTTAGCCGCAGGTTTCATAGTTGAGGTGTTTCATCCAGAGTGGCTGGCTAATCCGGTGCTGGTGCTCAAGAAAAACGGGACCTGGAGGATGTGTGTTGATTACACGGACTTGAACAAAGCTTGCCCAACTGATCCTTTTGCTCTCCCCTGTATTGATCAAATTATCGATGCTACGGCAGGATGTGAGCGGTTAAGTTTTTTGGATGCATATTCAGGTTATCATCAGATCAAGATGGCAGTTAAGGACCAGGAGAAGACAGCTTTCATAACTCCCTTTGGAGCCTTCTGCTATGTATCCATACCTTTTGGGCTCAAGAGTGCCCAAGCAACTTATCAGCGTTGTGTGCAGAACTGCCTACAAGGGAAGATTGGAAGAAATGTCCATGCATATGTTGATGACATTGTGGTAAAATCCAGGAAGGAGGAGACGCTGATAGAGGACTTAAAAGAAACCTTTGACAACCTCCGGGCTTACAAGATGATGCTCAATCCGGAGAAGTGTGTTTTCGGTGTTCCAGTAGGCAAGCTCCTTGGATTCTTGGTATCAAACAGAGGGATTGAAGCTAATCTAGAGAAGATCAAAGCGATCACATCCTTGGCTAAACCGTCATGTATCAATGATGTCCAGCGCGTGGCGGGCCGTATTGCAGCGTTGAGTCGGTTCATCAGCCGTTTAGGAGAAAAGGCGATCCCGCTTTACCAGATGATGAAGAAGACGGACCGGTTTGTCTGGAGCAACGCTGCAAACGTCGCGTTCGAAGATCTGAAGCAGCAATTCGCAGAATCACCAGTCCTTGCTGCCCCGGTTGACAAGGAGACGCTATTGTTGTACGTGGCCGCCAATGCCCGTGCAGTCAGCGTAGCCATTGTGGTGGAGCGCAAAGAGGCAGGTAAAGAGTACCCGGTTCAACGTCCAGTTTACTACATCAGTGAGGTCCTCATTGAGTCGAAACAAAGATATCCACACTGGCAGAAATTGGTATATGGTGTGTCCATGGCAAACCGGAAGTTGAAGCACTATTTCCAGGGCCACCCAATCACTGTTGTCAGTTCAGCTCCATTGGGGGATATAATCGAGAACAGAGAAGCCACTAGCAGAGTGGCGAAGTGGGCCATTGAGCTTAGCCCGCACGGATTGAAATATGTGCCCCGTACTGCGATAAAATCCCAAACACTGGTGGATTTCATCAATGATTGGACTGAATTGCAAGCACCGGAAGAGAAGCCGGATCATACATACTGGACTATTCACTTTGACGGTTCAAGGCAATTGGAGGGCTCGGGGGCTGGAGTCGTGTTAACTTCCCCGCGAGGTGATAAGTTATGTTACGTCCTCCGTTTAATGTTCCCTTGTACTAACAATGCTGCTGAGTATGAAGCTCTCCTCCATGGTTTACGGATGGCCAAGGAGATGAACTTGAGCCGGGTTAAGTGTTTCGGTGACTCAGACCTGGTAGCACAACAAGTATCTGGTAAGTGGGACTCTAAGGATCCACTCATGGTAGCCTATCGACGAGAAGTGGATGCAATCGCAGGGTATTTCAAGGGATATCAGGTGGATCACATAGACCAGAGGAAAAATGAAGCGGCTGATGCATTAAGCCGGCTGGGCTCTCAGCGTAAACCGGTTCCACCTAATACTTTCTTGGATGAATTGCATAGCCCGTCAGTACAGATATCTTCAGAGGAGGACTTGGCTGTTCCTGATCCGGAAGCACAGTTGGTCGCAGCACTTCACGTCATTCCGGATTGGACACTCCCTTATCTGGCGTACATGAGCCGAGGTGAGTTGCCAGAGGACGAAGTCAAGGCCCGGCAGATGATCCGGTGGTCTAAATCGATGACTATCATCAATGGAGAACTTCATCACCGCAGCGCCTCGGGAGCGTTTCAGCGGTGTGTATCATCAGAGGAAGGCTGCGATATTCTTCGAGAGATTCATGAAGGGGACTGTGGTCATCACGCCGGTTCAAAGTCCTTGGTAGCCAAAGCTTTTCGTCATGGGTTCTACTGGCTGACGGCTCACGCTGATGCGGAGGACTTGGTCAGAAAATGTGACGCTTGCCAGAAATTTTCACGGCGTGCTCATGTACCGGCGCAGGAACTACGGATGATTCCAATTACTTGGCCGTTTGCGACTTGGGGGCTTGACATGGTTGGACCCTTTAAAAGATCCCAAGATCAAAAAACCCACCTGTTGGTAGCAGTGGACAAATTTACAAAGTGGGTTGAGGCAGAGCCTGTCAGTAAGTGTGATGCGGCAACAACGGTTAAATTCATCAAAAAGGTAATTTTCTTGTCACATCCCTAGTTAGCACTTGCTTTAGTACCTAGCTAGAGTGTGCATCATGTTTACTTTCAAAGAAACTTGTAATGGGATTAACAGAAACCCCAGCACCCCTCTCCTAACAACTAGGGTTTGTTAAAATATTTTCCAATGTACCCAAAATGCCCCTCAAAAATGTTCATCATTTCTGCCTTGGTCTTAAACCTCTGCCAAAAATGGTGCACATTTTTCTAGGACACTCTAGGGCTTTGGATTCAATCATATGGTATTTGTATTTGGGCATTTAAATACTTTTAAATATTTTAAATGCTCAAATAATCATGAACTATAATGTTTCCTACTATTCATATTATATACAGTGGGTATGACAAGTTTCATGAGTTATAAAAATGCTCTAGCATTTTTATTAATTAAACAAAGATGCAAAACAAATGAAACAGAAAAGAAAATAGGAAAAGGAAAATAGGAAGAAGCACTTACCTCAGGCCCAGCCCTGTAGCAGGCCGGCCCAGCCCACCAGCCCTCCTCTGTCGTCTTCCTCCTCGCGCCAGAAGGACGCGCGCGTGGCCGCCGCGCGCCGGCACGCGCCCGGCCACCTCCAGGCTGCTTGCCTGCCTCCCCGATGGCCTGGACGACTCCACGAGTCGACACGCAGCTGCCCCGACCGCTCTCATTTCTCCCCCTCGTCTCCATCGCCCTCCCCTGGCTCTCTCCCCCTCCATCACCGAGCCGCCGTCGCCGCCGCTCGCCGTAGCCGCACTTAGAGCCACCCCCTCGCCCCGTGAGTGTGTCCAGAAGATCCGTCGCGTCGTCCTCTTCCTCCTCGCTGAGCCACGAGCCACCGGAAGCCCTGCAACGACTCCACGCCGTCGTCCCCTTCCTCGGATAGCCGGAGCACCTCGCCGCCGTTACGAAGCTACAGCGCGTCCCCGACCCCTCCGTCGAGCTCGTTAGCACCGCAGTGAGCTTCTACGTCGAACCCCTCCTTCCTCCGTTCCTTTTGCGCCGTGTAACCGCCGCTCTGTTGATCACCGAACGCACCGCCGCCGTGCTCGCCGCCGGTGATGCTCCGGTGACCATTTGGTCACTGGCACCCGTCCATCACACTCACCGCAGCGCGTAGATGCGATAGGTGCTACGCACGCATCGCCTAGGCCCCTGCAGCCGCGTCCCCACACATGCCCGACGCCGGTCGCCGCCGTCGAGCTTGTTGCCGTCGTCTCCGGCCACCCCAGGTCCGGCGACCACCACCATCCGACGCGCAAGGGCAAGAGCTTTCCAACGCGCCTAGCCGCAGCTCGAGCCGTGCCCCGTAGACGATTTCCGAAGCACGCCGCCGTACTTGGCCTCGCCGGCGTCACGTCGCCGGCGGGTTTGACCTGTTTGACCAGGGGGTTGACTACCCCTGGGTCACTGACGTGTGTGCCACCTTTTGCTAACTAATTAGTTTAATTAAGTTTCTGTTAATTTAATTAGTTAATTAGTTTAGTCACTGACCCGTGGGCCCAGGCCCCACTGACAGCTAATTAGTTTTAGTTTAACTCTAATTAACTTAGTTAATTAGCTGTGACACTGACATGCAGGGCCCACATGTCATGTTTGACTTGGACTAGCTCCTGTTGACTGACTGACGTCAGCATGATGTCATGCTGACGCAGTAAAGGTTTTTTTGGGATTTTTAGATTAAAAATAATTCAGGAAATTCCAAAAAATACCCAAAACTTCTAAAAATCATATAAAATCAACCATAGCTTAGATGGAAAAGATTTATATATGAAAAATGATCAGAAAAATCCAATCTTTCCAATGGCACTGGTTTCTTGCATGTTTGAACAAGTTAACTTGCTGTATACATCAAGAACATGATAATGCACTTAATTAAATAATAGTTTGAACTTCAATTTGAATCCTTGATTCAAATAAGCTCAAACCCTTCTGGTTTTAGTTGCATTAGCCAACACACATGCATATTGCCATGTCATGAGCATGCATCATATTGTTGCATTTGTTTGTTAATGATTGTATCGCCGGTACTCTCTGTGTTAGGTCCTGCTCCCGAGGATACTGCTGCGTATCCAGTTGAAGAGCAGTACCCGACAACTACCTTGTCAGGCAAGCAATCATTGATCATTCCGATACAAACCCAATCTTCTCGCTCTTGCTCTCTTTTACTGCATTAAGGCAACAGCGTGTGAACTGCTACTTGCTGCGGTAGTTGAACCCTATCCCTTGCATGACCTGTCATTGCCACAGTAAATAGTTGAAACCCACTAGCATGTGTAGGAGTTGATTGAGCCATGTGATGTGTGATCCACCATGCTATTTGTTTATGTTGCCTGCTATGCTTAGAGTTGTGTCTGGTCTGATTCATCTAGGTGATGGATCAGAGTGAAATGATCATACCGGTAAAGAGAAGGAAGTGTGGAATACGCTTGGTAAAGGTATCGATGAAAGGCCATGTAGGAGTACATGGTGGGTTGTTTCATTGGAATCGTCCATAGGACCTGAGATCTGTATGTGTGGTTCAAGTTGCAGTTACTACCATGCATTGGGCCCGAAACCAATGGACCCTCTCGGCTTATTAATTACCCTCGATCTCTGTCCAGGAGTTGCAACTAGTTTCTGGTGTTTATAGCTTACTGGAGGTCGTGCACAACGCTGACCCTCGGGGTGGGTTGTGATGCGACAGGTACGTGGCACGGTGTACCGGTTGCCCGTTTGGTGACTCGGGAACCCTGTACACATCGTTTGGGGCCGTGAGCGACACCCCGGCCGGATCTCCCCACGGATGGAACCCAAATAGGCGATAAACCTGGACGAGAGACTTGAGTAGTTAGTCAGGTCGTGGCCGACACCCTCGCTGGGCTTCCGCTTGAAGGTTGCCGAGTACACGCCGAGTAAACGGCGATAAGTGGTGAAAGCGTGTGTGAAGAAGTACACCCCTGCAGGGTTATCAATCTATTCGAATAGCCGTTGTTCGCGGTACGGACTACTTGGTTGCTCTTACAGTTCATAGACAAGTTGATGGATACTACTAAAAGCCTCAAGATAAGCGTGAGTGCCGTGGATGGCCCTTCCGTAGGATGACGGAAGAGGATCCTCGGTAGTGTATTGATGTGGTGAGTAGAGGACTCGTGTTCGTAATAACATCTTGCAATCTGTTGAGAGTTGTAGTATAGGTTAGCCAAGGTCAAAGCTGGCATTCTGCTATGAACTCCACTACCCCCTTTGATAATGTTGCATGTATGATAGGTTCTGTGGTAAGACTTGCTGAGTACCTTTGTACTCATGTTTGCTTAATAACCGTTGCAGAGGAGAACCCTGCCCCTGCTGATGGGTTCTACATAGACGTTGACGTCGACGAGTAGCTTGACACCCAGACGGAGATCTGGAGCTTGTGAAGGGCCTTGTAGATAGTCAGGCTACACCAAGCCTGTTTTATTTTCTAAGTTGTCTGTACTCAGACATGTAGCTTCCGCTTGTGCTTGTATGACTGTATGACTTGAGTGTTGGGTCATGTGACCCCTACCTGTATGGATATGTTATGTATGGCTCTTGGAGCCTTTTAAATAAAGTACTTTGAGTCATAGAGTTCTGTTGTGATGCAATGTTGTATTTGCACATATTGAGCATATTGCGTGTATGATTGAAATGCTTGGTATGTGTGGGATCCGACGCCTAGTTGTTTTCCTTTGGTAGCCTACCTTACAGGGAAATGCCTCCTAGTGTCTCCAATGAGCCTTGGTAGCTTGCTACTGCTCGGAACACGTAGGCTGGCCGGCATGTGTCCTTCTTCGTTCCTGTGTCTGTCCCTTAGGGGAAATGTCACGCGTTGTTCCTTTAAGTCCATGTAGCTTGCTACGACTTGGGTTCATACGTTGATGACCGACACGTTCGTTGCTGGGTCATGGATGCCTGTCTCTGTAATTTAGTGCCACTTTTGGTTTATAACTAGCCATGTCGGCCCGGGTTCTCTGTCATATGGATGCTAGCGACACTGTCATATACGTGTGCCAAAATGCGCAAACGGTCCCGGGCCAGGTAAGGTGGCACCCGTGGGGTTACCGTGCGTGAGGCCGCAAAGTGATATGACGTGTTACAGCTAGATCGGTGTGACTTAGGATCGGGGTCCTGACAGCGTTGGCATCAGAGCTGGACTGCCTGTAGGTTTCTCAAGCCAAACTGGTCGATGTTGAGTCTAGAAAAATTCTTAGTTATATGTTGGGGAATTGATTGTGGAAGGGAACGTAAGGCTCTTTTTACTCCTTTACCTTATGCCCTTCTGATCTGAGTCAGTCTATTCTTTCTACGGGGATTTAGGACTAGGCCTCTTATCCTTACTAGGTTCACGTGTTACTAATCCGTAGACTCTTAGGATTGTTGGTCAAGCCTCAGTTCAGTTTCTATCCTTTTAGTATGATGATTGTTGGACCCGGAACCTTGATATGGAATTGTTGAGTGGCTATGCTATCATTTGTATGATGTCTCAAATTTTGTTTGAGCATTTACAGTTGTTATGCTGCCCGATTTCTTCCAGAAACACTAATGCCTTTGCATTACTTCGTGTTTCAGATGTCTGGCCGCATCCCTCACCAAGTGGTTCGTTTTACTCGGTGCATTAATGTGCCCGATCACACGGCCATGCTAGTCCGTGTGCTGACTGAGACCGGTTATCGCTGGTATCCTGAATACACTGTGGAGGAGCAGTACCGGGATTTCAATCAGAGTCAGTATTTCTGCACAGTCCGGATATACCCCTCATATCCTGGAGCTAACGACCCAATCCATTGGTCTTATGGACTCGGGATTACCATCGAGATGGCAGTACAGGATGCCGCTTATTCGATGATGACCATTCTCCGTGCTAGGCATGCCCTGTTGCTGAACACTGAGTTCTGTTACATGCCAGCCTCACTTCCCGGAGAGGAAGGCTACTACACTGGTCTGTATACTGATGCTGCTCATGAAGAGCCATTGCTTCAGACTACTGTTCAGATGTTGGAGGATAGGGACCGTGAGGTCCGTGCCCTCCGAATGGAGCTGTATAACACTCGAGCTGCTCATTGGACTACTTTGACACGGCTTGCACCTGCTGTGCACGCCGGATATCTGGACATGCGGGATTTGTACCCCGTGCGGACTCGTCTGCCTGATCGCATGGATTGGTGTGACGTTGGGGGTATTACACCTCCACGTGGGCGTCGGTTACCACCAGCATCGGGACCGAGACCACATCCATGTCCCTATGGTCCACAGCCTTCGAGTGCTCGTGAGTTCCAAGATCCATCTGTTCCACTTCCAGGCTACGGTGGTAATCTTTACGAGGATTACTACGCGAATGTCTGAGCTAGGCCGTGGTTGTAGTAGCATTGTAGTAGTTGTATTTCCACAGTCCTGCGCGTCTTGTGGAATATGACTTAGTGTGTACTGAGTTCCGGAGGTGTAGTTAAATAATGTATAGGAGCTTGGAATGCCTCTGATGGGATGTATCGTCTTTCACCGCAGTTGTACTTTAGCCTTGGCTTGTACTAAACTTTGTATGGTGTGTATGACCACTGGTGTATATATAGCAGTTTCTATATTACCATGTCGTACGGATGAACATCCTTGCATTCCGTGTCATCCATTACATTCTGCACTTCTATGTCAAATTTTTGCCATCCTTGTCTAAACCGTTGTTTTGTTTTCCTAGGATGGTCAACACTCGCAACACTCCTGCTGCTCAGGAGCAGGGTGAGGCTAGTGGGGCTAGAGATGGGAATTTGCCCCAGCCACCCTCCTTGGCGGAAGTTATGCTTGAAGCAGAACGGAACAAGAGAGAGACCAACCGTCTGCTGGAACGCATAGAGCAGAACACTGGGTTCCGTCAGAGGAATGACGTTGTGTCAATCCACGATTTTATCAAGATGTGTCCACCGAAGTTCCATCACTCCACTGAACCTCTGGATGCTGATGACTGGCTACGTAGTATCACCCACAAGCTACACTCTGCCCGTGTGGCCGAAGCTGACAAGGTTATCTACGCCGCCTACCATCTTGAGGGCCCTGCCAGTCTTTGGTGGGAAAACTTTGAAGCTATGCGTCCTGCTGGCCAAGTCACTACCTGGGTTGAGTTCAGTGAGGCATTCCGTGAACACCACATTCCGGAAGGTCTCATGGATCGCAAGCGGGAGGAATTCTGCAATTTTACCCAGGGCCGGTTAACTGTGGATGGCTATAGTCGCGAGTTTGGTAACCTGGCACGCTATGCACCTGAAGAAGTATCCACCGATGCCAAGAAGCAGGCGAGGTTCCGCAAGGGACTCAGCCCTGAACTCCGCCGAGATCTACGTCTGCACGAGTGCACTTCCTTCCAGAAGTTGGTTAACAAGGCTATCAGTGCTGAAACAGGCCAGACCGACTTCGAGGCCACCCGCAAGCATACTCGAGACTTTGGTTCCTCATCCGGCTCTGGCTCTCACAAGCGCCGTGTGTGGGTTCCTAACACTGCTCTACCACCCAAGTACACACCGAGGCCATCCTATCAGGCGCCTCGCCCAACTCAATAGTTTGCACCTGCTAAGACCTATGGAGGACCACCTTCCAACTTTGCTCCACGCACCACCACTGTGACATATTTCAAGTGTGGAGAACCGGGACACTACATGCGTGAGTCTCAACCAGGAAAACCCGTTGGCCGTGGTAAACCAACCGGCAAGGTGAATTATGTCAAGCCAATCCCCACTGCACGTGGTCATGTCAACTATGTCTCTGCGGAAGAAGCTTATGAGGATCCTAACGTCGTCCTTGGTACGCTTCTCGTCAACTGCCATCCGGCATCTGTTCTTTTCGATACTGGAGCATCCCATTCGTTCATATCTGAGAGCTATGCTCGATTGCACAACATGACTTTTTGTGACATGCCTACTTCCATGGTTATTCAAACTCCTGGTTCAAAGTGGCAAACCTCTAGGGTAAGCCATGGAAATGAAATCCTTGTCGATAGACTTGTTTTCCTAGCATCTTTAATCGCTCTCAAGTCCTCGGACATAAACATCATTTTGGGTATGGATTGGATGACAACCCATTACGCCAAAATTGATTGCTATACTAGGACCGTTCAACTTACACATCCATCCGGCAAGATAGTCAATGTCTTGACCTGAATGGCTGAGCGTCAGCTCTACTCTCTTAATGCCAGCCCTCTACCAGAACTCGAAGATATCCCAGTAGTCCGTGACTTTCCGGATGTTTTTCCAGAAGAACTGCCAGGAGTTCCACCTGACAGAGATGTCGAGTTCGTGATAGATCTTATTCCTGGAACTGTCCCAATCTCTAGGAGACCTTATAAGATGGCACCACTAGAATTAGCTGAGCTAAAGAAACAACTCGATGAGTCCTTGCAAAAGGGTTTCATCCGTCCTAGTTCTTCCCCTTGGGCTTGCCCCGTCCTCTTCGTCAAGAAGAAGGATGGAACGGAGCGGATGGTTGTAGATTACCGACCTGTCAATCTGGTCACCATAAAGAATAAGTATCCGCTCCCCAGGATCAACGACCTGTATGATCAGCTCGCTGGATCCTCAGTCTTCTCTAAGATGGATTTGAGGTTGGGCTACCATCAAATCAAAATCAAGAACGGGGACATTCCTAAAACGGCTTTCGTTACTTGTTATGGCCAATATGAGTACACCGTTATGTCCTTCGGATTAACCAATGCCCCAGCTACCTTTTCTCGGTTAATGAATTCTATATTCATGGAGTATTTGGATAAATTCGTCGTGGTATACCTCGATGATATACTCATCTATTCCAAGAACAAGGAAGATCATGCCGAGCATTTAAGGCTGGTATTGACGAAACTTCGAGAGCACCGCCTTTATGCCAAATTCTCTAAATGTGAATTTTGGTTGCCAGAAGTAACCTATCTAGGTCATGTGATCTCGGGCAAGGGTATTGCTGTTAATCCCGAGCGAGTTCAAGCCGTCCTTGATTGGACTCCCCCTGAATCGGTCAAGCAAGTTAGGAGTTTCCTTGGCTTAGCAAGCTATTGCCGACGCTTCGTCGAGAATTTCTCCAAGGTTGCCAAACCTCTAACTGAACTCCTCAAGAAAGATAAAAAGTTTGAGTGGACCCCACAGTGCGAGTCCAGTTTTCAGGAACTGAAAAGACGCCTGACATCTGCACCCGTACTGGTACCACCAGACTTTTCCAAGGATTTTATAATCTATTGCGACGCCTCGCGACAAGGACTAGGTTGCATTCTCATGCAAGATCGTCAAGTGATTGCATACGCATCTCGACAGTTGCGTCCACACGAGGATAACTATCCTACTCATGATCTAGAGCTTGCAGCTGTAGTCCATGCACTCAAAACATGGCGACATTACCTTCTTGGTAATCGCTGTGAAATCTTCACTGATCATCAAAGTTTGAAGTATATCTTCACCCAACCGGATTTGAATCTCAGGCAAAGACGTTGGGTTGAGTTGCTCACCGACTACGACTTAGGAATCACTTATACCCCTGGAAAGGCCAATGTCATGGCTAATGCACTAAGTTGTAAGTCATATTGTAACAACTTAATGTTACAACAAGGGCAACCACTTCTCCACGAGGAATTTCGTAAGCTTAACCTGCACATTGTTCCTCGAGGATTCCTTTCCACCTTGGTGGCGAAACCTACCCTTATGGATCAGGTCATCAAAGCACAGAAGGTTGATCCCGGAATTTCCCGTATTAAGAGGAACATCAAGAAAGGAGTTGCAGGATGTTTCTCAATTGATGATCAAGGAGTCGTATTCTTTAGCAACCGTTTAGTGGTTCCTAAAGTACGAAATCTAAGACGTTTGATCCTTAAGGAGGCTCATGAATCTCCTCTCACGATTCATCCCGGTAGTACTAAAATGTATCAGGATCTACGTCAGAGATTCTGGTGGACTAGGATGAAGAGAGAAATCGCTCAATTCATTGCTAACTGCGACGTTTGTCGTCGAGTCAAAGCAGAGCATCAACGGCCTGCTGGCACCCTTCAACCTTTAGCTATTCCTGAATGGAAATGGGACAAAGTCGGTATGGACTTCATTACCGGTTTTCCCAGGACCAGGAAAGGGAATAATGCTATCTTCGTCGTTATCGACCGCCTCTCTAAAGTAGCTCATTTCCTGCCTGTTCGAGAGAGTATTACCGCTAGCCAGCTAGCAGATTTGTATATCTCTCGGATAGTATCACTTCATGGTGTGCCGTTGGAGATTAATTCAGACCGTGGAAGTCTTTTCACATCACGATTTTGGGAAAGTTTCCAGAATGCTATGGGAACTCATCTCTCTTTCAGTACTGCCTTCCATCCGCAGTCAAGTGGTCAAGTGGAACGAGTCAATCAAATTTTGGAAGACATGCTTCGAGCCTCTGTCATTTCATTCGGTATGGAATGGGAAAAATGTCTTCCATTTGCCGAATTCGCTTATAACAATAGTTATCAAGCCAGATTGGGCAAAGCTCCCTTCGAAGTTCTATATGGACGAAGGTGTCGAACACCTCTTAACTGGTCAGAGACCGGGGAAAGACAATTCTTTGGCCCGGATATGATTCAGGAAGCAGAAGAACAAGTTCGCATCGTTCGTGAGAGATTGAAAACAGCCCAGTCTCGCCAAAAGAGCCAATATGATAGTCATCATAAGGCTGTGACTTTTGAAGTCGGCGATAAGGCTTACCTTCGGGTTACTCCTCTTAAGGGAACCCATCGCTTCGGTATCAAAGGCAAATTGGCCCCTCGTTTCATCGGTCCTTTTCGCATTCTTGCCAAACGAGGAGAAGTTGCCTACCAATTGGAACTACCTCCGCACCTCTCCAGAGTTCATGATGTTTTTCACGTTTCTCAACTCAGGCGTTGCTTCTCGGATCCTATCCGCGGAGTGGACCACGAAACGCTTGATCTCCAGGACAATCTCACATATCGAGAATACCCCGTTCGTATTCTTGATCAAACCGAGCGCACCACTCGACGCCACAATATCAAGTTTCTCAAGGTTCAATGGTCACATCATTCCGAGAGTGAAGCTACTTGGGAAAGGGAGGATCGTCTTCGACTTGAGTACCCCACCCTCTTTCCGGAGGAACCCGAATCTCGGGACGCGATTCTTTTAAGTGGGGGTGAGTTGTCACATCCCTAGTTAGCACTTGCTTTAGTACCTAGCTAGAGTGTGCATCATGTTTACTTTCAAAGAAACTTGTAATGGGATTAACAGAAACCCCAGCACCCCTCTCCTAACAACTAGGGTTTGTTAAAATATTTTCCAATGTACCCAAAATGCCCCTCAAAAATGTTCATCATTTCTGCCTTGGTCTTAAACCTCTGCCAAAAATGGTGCACATTTTTCTAGGACACTCTAGGGCTTTGGATTAAATCATATGGTATTTGTATTTGGGCATTTAAATACTTTTAAATATTTTAAATGCTCAAATAATCATGAACTATAATGTTTCCTACTGTTCATATTATATACAGTGGGTATGACAAGTTTCATGAGTTATAAAAATGCTCTAGCATTTTTATTAATTAAACAAAGATGCAAAACAAATGAAACAGAAAAGAAAATAGGAAGAAGCACTTACCTCAGGCCCAGCCCTGTAGCAGGCCGGCCCAGCCCACCAGCCCTCCTCTGTCGTCTTCCTCCTCGCGCCAGAAGGACGCGCGCGTGGCAGCCGCGCGCCGGCACGCGCCCGGCCACCTCCTGGCTGCTTGCCTGCCTCCCCGATGGCCTGGACGACTCCACGAGTCGACACGCAGCTGCCCCGACCGCTCTCATTTCTCCCCCTCGTCTCCATCGCCCTCCCCTAGCTCTCTCCCCCTCCATCACCGAGCCGCCGTCGCCGCCGCTCGCCGTAGCCGCACTTAGAGCCACCCCCTCGCCCCGTGAGTGTGTCCAGAAGATCCGCCGCGTCGTCCTCTTCCTCCTCGCTGAGCCACGAGCCACCGGAAGCCCTGCAACGACTCCACGCCGTCGTCCCCTTCCTCGGATCGCCGGAGCACCTCGCCGCCGTTACGAAGCTACAGCGCGTCCCCGACCCCTCCGTCGAGCTCGTTAGCACCGCAGTGAGCTTCTACGTCGAACCCCTCCTTCCTCCGTTCCTTTTGCGCCGTGTAGCCGCCGCTCTGTTGATCACCGAACGCACCGCCGCCGTGCTCGCCGCCGGTGATGCTCCGGTGACCATTTGGTCACTGGCACCCATCCATCACACTCACCGCAGCGCGTAGATGCGATAGGTGCTACGCACGCATCGCCTAGGCCCCTACAGCCGCGTCCCCACACACGCCCGACGCCGGTCGCCGCCGTCGAGCTTGTTGCCGTCGTCTCCGGCCACCCCAGGTCCGGCGACCACCACCATCCGACGCGCAAGGGCAAGAGCTTTCCAACGCGCCTAGCCGTAGCTCGAGCCGTGCCCCGTAGACGATTTCCGAAGCACGCCGTCGTACTTGGCCTCGTCGGCGTCACGTCGCCGGCGGGTTTGACCTGTTTGACCAGGGGGTTGACTACCCCTGGGTCACTGACGTGTGGGCCACCTTTTGCTAACTAATTAGTTTAATTAAGTTTCTGTTAATTTAATTAGTTAATTAGTTTAGTCACTGACCCGTGGGCCCAGGCCCCACTGACAGCTAATTAGTTTTAGTTTAACTCTAATTAACATAGTTAATTAGCTGTGACACTGACATGCAGGGCCCACATGTCATGTTTGACTTGGACTAGCTCCTGTTGACTGACTGACGTCAGCATGATGTCATGCTGACGCAGTAAAGGTTTTTCTGGGATTTTTAGATTAAAAATAATTCAGGAAATTCCAGAAAATACCCAAAACTTCTAAAAATCATATAAAATCAACCATAGCTCAGATGGAAAAGATTTATATATGAAAAATGATCAGAAAAATCCAATCTTTCCAATGGCACTGGTTTCATGCATGTTTGAACAAGTTAACTTGCTGTATACATCAAGAACATGATAATGCACTTAATTAAATAATAGTTTGAACTTCTATTTGAATCCTTGGTTCAAATAAGCTCAAACCCTTCTGGTTTTAGTTGCATTAGCCAACACACATGCATCTTGCCATGTCATGAGCATGCATCATATTGTTGCATTTGTTTGTTAATGATTGTATCGCCGGTACTCTCTGTGTTAGGTCCTGCTCCCGAGGATACTGCTGCGTATCCAGTTGAAGAGCAGTACCCGACAACTACCTTGTCAGGCAAGCAATCATTGATCATTCCGATACAAACCCAATCTTCTCGCTCCTGCTCTCTTTTACTGCATTAAGGCAACAGCGTGTGAACTGCTACTTGTTGCGGTAGTTGAACCCTATCCCTTGCATGACCTGTCATTGCCACAGTAAATAGTTGAAACCCACTAGCATGTGTAGGAGTTGATTGAGCCATGTGATGTGTGATCCACCATGCTATTTGTTTATGTTGCCTGCTATGCTTAGAGTTGTGTCTGGTCTGATTCATCTGGGTGATGGATCAGAGTGAAATGATCATACCGGTAAAGAGAAGGAAGTGTGGAATACGCTTGGTAAAGGTATCGATGAAAGGCCATGTAGGAGTACATGGTGGGTTGTTTCATTGGAATCGTCCATAGGACCTGAGATCTGTATGTGTGGTTCAAGTTGCAGTTACTACCATGCATTGGGCCCGAAACCAATGGACCCTCTCGGCTTATTAATTACCCTCGATCTCTGTCCAGGAGTTGCAACTAGTTTCTGGTGTTTATAGCTTACTGGAGGTCGTGCACAATGCTAACCCTCGGGGTGGGTTGTGATGCGACAGGTACGTGGCACGGTGTACCGGTTGCCCGTTTGGTGACTCGGGAACCCTGTACACATCGTTTGGGGCCGTGAGCGACACCCCGGCTGGATCTCCCCACGGATGGAACCCAAATAGGCGATAAACCTGGACAAGAGACTTGAGTAGTTAGTCAGGTCGTGGCCGACACCCTCGCTGGGCTTCCGCTTGAAGGTTGCCGAGTACACGCCGAGTAAACGGCGATAAGTGGTGAAAGCGTGTGTGAAGAAGTACACCCCTGCAGGGTTATCAATCTATTCGAATAGCCGTTGTTCGCGGTACGGACTACTTGGTTGCTCTTACAGTTCATAGACAAGTTGATGGATACTACTAAAAGCCTCAAGATAAGCGTGAGTGCCGTGGATGGCCCTTCCGTAGGATGACGGAAGAGGATCCTTGGTAGTGTATTGATGTGGTGAGTAGAGGACTCGTGTTCGTAATAACATCTTGCAATCTGTTGAGAGTTGTAGTATAGGTTAGCCAAGGTCAAAGCTGGCATTCTGCTATGAACTCCACTACCCCCTTTGATAATGTTGCATGTATGATAGGTTCTGTGGTAAGACTTGCTGAGTACCTTTGTACTCATGTTTGCTTAATAACTATTGCAGAGGAGAACCCTGCCCCTGTTGATGGGTTCTACATAGACGTTGACGTCGACGAGTAGCTTGACACCCTGACGGAGATCTGGAGCTTGTGAAGGGCCTTGTAGATAGTCAGGCTACACCAAGCCTGTTTTATTTTCTAAGTTGTCTGTACTCAGACATGTAGCTTCCGCTTGTGCTTGTATGACTGTATGACTTGAGTGTTGGGTCATGTGACCCCTACCTGTATGGATATGTTATGTATGGCTCTTGGAGCCTTTTAAATAAAGTACTTTGAGTCATAGAGTTATGTTGTGATGCAATGTTGTATTTGCACATATTGAGCATATTGCGTGTATGATTGAAATGCTTGGTATGTGTGGGATCCGACACCTAGTTGTTTTCCTTTGGTAGCCTACCTTACAGGGAAATGCCTCCTAGTGTCTCCAATGAGCCTTGGTAGCTTGCTACTGCTCGGAACACGTAGCCTGGCCGGCATGTGTCCTTCTTCGTTCCTGTGTCTGTCCCTTAGGGGAAATGTCACGCGTTGTTCCTTTAAGTCCATGTAGCTTGCTACGACTTGGGTTCATACGTTGATGACCGACACGTTCGTTGCTGGGTCATGGATGCCTGTCTCTGTAATTTAGTGCCACTTTTGGTTTATAACGAGCCATGTCGGCCCGGGTTCTCTGTCATATGGATGCTAGCGACACTGTCATATATGTGTGCCAAAATACGCAAACGGTCCCGGGCCAGGTAAGGTGGCACCCGTGGGGTTACCGTGCGTGAGGCCGCAAAGTGATATGACGTGTTACAGCTAGATCGGTGTGACTTAGGATCGGGGTCCTGACATTTCTGGTTTGGCTTTCCACACAGCATTATAACTGATAATGGCACCAACCTATCTAAAGGAGAGATGGAAGAGCTTTGTCAAAAAGAACATATTCGCCTGGATGTGTCATCAGTAGCTCACCCTCAGTCCAATGGCCAAGCTGAGAGAGCCAACCAAGAGATCTTGAGAGGCATCAAGCCCCAGCTTATGGTTCCTTTGCAAAGAACACCAGGTTGTTGGGTGGAGGAGTTACCTTCTGTCCTATGGAGCATCAACACTACACCTAACAGATCTACAGGGTACACAACTTTCTTCATGGTGTAGGGCGCCGAAGCGGTCCTTCCTAGTGATATCCGGCATGATTCACCACGCGTGGCGGCCTATGTTGAAGCGGATAATGAACAAGCAAGGCAAGACAGCTTGGACCGGCTAGACGAGGAACGAGACACGGCAGCAGCGCGATCAGCGATTTATCAACAAGATCTGCGCTGGTACCACAGCCGCCGGGTTAAGACCAGAATGTTTCAGCAGGGAGATTTGGTGCTCCGGCTCATCCAAGACCAGACAGATATGCACAAGCTATCCCCACCTTGGGAAGGACCCTTTGTGGTCAGCAAAAACCTACACAACGGATCATACTACCTTGTCGACGTTCGAGAACATAAGGACTCACGTACGGCAGAGGAGGAGACCAAGCGGCCATGGAACATCGCTCTTCTTCGACCTTACTATACTTGAGCCATTGGCTCCGCTTTATGTACAATGTATATATTATAATAAAATAAACCGGCGCCCCCGGAACACCAGGGAATCAGCCATCTTCTTCGCAAAAGAGTATCACATGGGGGCTTCGAAAGAAACCTTCCATGGCCTCTTAAATCGGCGCCCCTGATAGAATCAGGGAATCAGCCGTGTCTTTTATGCACAAGAGTATCACATGGGGGCTTCGAAAGAAACCTTCCATGGCCTCTTAAACCGGCGCCCTTGACAGAATCAAGGAATCAGCTGTGTTCTTCAAAGGAGTATCACATGGGAGCTTTTTACAGAAGCTTACCATGGCCTCCTAAACCGGCGCCCTTGATAAATCAAGGAATCAGCCATATTCTATATACAAACAAGAATCACATGGGGGATTCCGTGGGCAAGGGAGTTTCCCATGGCCTCTTGAGCCGACGGCGGTATGAAGCCCATCATAAGAGCACTGCTCTGGTTGCTTCGGCAATTTCCACATGATGATGAGGGATAAAAGAGAGTGTTGGTGCCTAACCCAGATCAAACATATACCCCGACGAGCAAAACGGCTCACACACTACCGGGGGGCTCGCAGAGAGTTGAATACCCTTGTAGTGAACATGGCTTGGAAGCCCGGTGCATGCACCTAAAAACCCGGATTAACCTGCCTGCCTCAAGTAAATCACGCCGTCCAGGTAAACCTGGTATGACCCGTCGAACCTGCCACAAGTTACTCCTTCGGGACCCTGAACTTGGCCACGTTAAATTGACGATCGAGTTGATTACCTAAAGACAAAATCTTTACGAGATTTTGAAACATTGGATAGCTTGTCATCGATGATTTGGTTAAGGATTGCGGAGCATCTTGACATGCTTTGCTAAAATGGTTAATGACAGTAGCCTGGCAGCTCATAAAAAGCCTCGAATTTGGAGCCTGGCAGCTCGTAAAAAGCCTCTACTACATGGTCTTATTTGCCCAAAAAACCTTATTTCTGTTTTTTATGATTTCACAAATCTTGGTCGTCATGATCATTGGTTTTTAACCAAGTCCATTGATGCGAGACTAGACAACTACAAGGTTGACCATATATCTACAAAGTTAAAGTCTGGGTCATGAACACCAGCGAGAGTTAAACCGGCGTTCATGCTAACCCGGATCAGCTATTATGCTAAACCAACAAGAGAGCCAAGGACCTCATCAGCGCCTGCGCTTTAAGTTATTCATACCGGGTTAAGGTCTACATGCACGCTTAATCAGAGGTAGGGTATATGTTTGTGTTCAAAAGCTATTCCTTTGATATATATATCAGAGCAGTATAATCCGTCCGGTGGTAAACCGCCAGGACATCTTTTAGCTTTGTTCATGCAGGCACAGGTAATATAAGTTGATCAAGCATTGCAAACAGATGGTAAATTGGGAGATGCCAATCAAAATAATACCATGACAATGGGACAAAGGCAGTATATCAACTATTCTATTACAAGGCACTCACAGGCCTGAATAGATCAAAGTTTTTTTGCAAAGTACTCAACAACTATAAGGTAAACCGGACGGTTTACGATTCTTCTTCACGCTGCGAAGGCTGAGGATCAGTTTGTTCCGGGTCTTCGTCGACTTCAGGCAATTGCTGGAAATCAGGAGCACTCCAGTCAATCTTGGAGAGGGCACGGAAATACACTTCATCATTGATAAGATCAGAAGGGTCAATATCTGGAGCGAAAGTGTGGTTACGAACTGGTGGGATCAGATTTTTAGTGTCGTAAACCGGCCTCTCCACCCATGAATTTTCTATATCGTAAGCCGGATGATACCTTGTCAAATCTGCTTCATCAGCAAGCTTACTGGCAAGAGGGCGCATGTCCTTGGTCAACGCACGGAGATCCTCAGCAGAAAAGGCCGATCCATCCTCCTTCATACTGGGATAGCCGTTCATGGCCTCCGCCGGATCAAAATCGGGGACCCATGCTTTGGCCCGGGTCAGCGCCATGAGAGAGCCAGCTCGTGCAGCAGACTTCTTCACCTCAACAAGACGCGCAGGTAGGACAGACAACTTTTCCATGGTGGCTTGAATGGTGGTCGGCGCCGGTTTATTGTGCGACATGGCATTGATGGCCCTTTGAGCGCCGGAGTAGAGCTGCTTCACCAGGGTATAAGCTGCCTTGAGTTTCTTCCGGACATCGTCTCCAAGATGAGTTATGTGCCTCCCTGTATGCAATTGGAGAGTTAAACCGGAGCAGAATAAAGATTGTAAGGATGTAAACATACAAAGACAGGTACTCACCGAAGATAGCAGAAGTCATGTTCTCTATTTGTTGTTTCAACCCAGATAACTCCTGCGTAACCGGATTGAGAGCACCTTTGACATCTTTTGCTCTTTTTTCTAGAGCGTCCCTTTGCACCTCCCATGTGGACCGCTCCGCTTCAAAATCTTTCTTCAATTTTTCCATACTAGTCAAAGCAAGGACAAGTTCCTCATTGGCTTTGGTTGAAGCAGTCTCATGGAAGGCCAAGCTATTCCGGAGCTCAGTTGCCTCCGAAGCCCTCCGGTTCAAGTCAGCCTGCAAGAAAAGCAAACCTATGAGAAGGACAGATTATTCAAAGTCTCAAGCACATAACAAGTTATGCACTCGATACTTGGGGGCTAATGTACAATTGAAGTCAAGAAAGCAAAGTTTTTCAGACAAGTCCCAAGCACATAAACAAGTTATGCCCTTGGCACTTGGGGGCTAATGTACATTCATTCTCAGACATAAGTTAAGTCCCGGTTCACCTACAGAGAAGCTAAACCGGCACTTGGGGGCTACTATGGCCTAAAGGTAGAATTGCAAAGTACAGAGCAGCAACGAAAGGCAAGAGGAAAGAAAGTCACCTCATATTTATCTTTCATCATGTTGATTAACCCGGCTTCATAGTCACAGCTGGTGAAGAGCCGGTTCAGATACCCAGAATGGAGTTCCTGGGCACTCAGCTGAGCATAGCCTGACAAGTCTGTGCTCCATTTGCCTTTATCTTGTTGAAATTTTTCGTCCTTGGCAGTATGCTTAGCTAAGATAACAGGCTCTGTGGGAGCAGTGAAGCCTAACCCGGTGATCTCAACATCTGCTATTGAGGCAGCGGTTGGCTGAAGAGGACCAACAGTGTGCACCGGACTAACAGGAGCCGGGCTAGCCCGGGGAGGACTAACCCGGACAGGGCTTGCCGGTTCAGCCATGTTCTCCATATCATCACCTCCTGGAGCAGCAACATCTTCATGGTCCATAGGAGTGGGATCATCGAACTGAATTTCAACGTTGTCCTCTGGAGGGATGGCCGCCTCAGGGTCCTCGGCCGGTTCAGCAGTAGTGGTCTCAGCAGCCGGTTTATTTGCTTTTGCCTTCTTACTAGGTTTGGGCATTCTGATAAAAGGGCAAAGGAGTCGTGAGAATCACAAAGTTAAAAATAGGAAGATAAACCGGACGTTTGAAAGAAGGACTTACCCAGGAACGGTCTTGAGCACTGGGACTTGCGTATCGGTCGACTCGCCGGAAGAAGACAGAGGAGCCTCCTGATAGTTGGGATCGGACGGTTTAAGTGGTTTACGTATAAAGCCTGCTTTTGGATGAAGAAGGGTTGGAGTGAGCAAAACCTCTGAGCGGCGTCTGCGAGCTGGCGTGAGGGGTATTCCGGACGACTCAACCACATGGCCGCTATGGTGCGTGGTCCGGCGAGCTTCATGGTGCTGTTTCTTCAAAAGAAAGTTGGGATCCAATTGAGCATAAGGATGAGAAAATGGATATTTCCGGGATACCCGGCGGACCTTGGGTGGCAACGGTTCTGAATCAGATGAGAGAGAAATTACCTCAACTCCCTTCGCTTTACTTCCCTCCGCCAGGTCCTGAGGAAAGGCATTATTAACATAAATTCAGGCAAAGAAAGATCAAAAGACATACGGGTTAATTAGTACCTCGGAAGCCGGATCATCCTCTTTAGGGTTTGAACCAAAAGCGGCATCAGCTTTTTTCTTCTTGATAGCAAAGGTTTTCCTGCGTGATTGCTTGGCCGGTTTATCCTGAGATTTCCTCTTCCAGAAAGGATCGTTGGCCTGTGCAAAGGAATAATAACAAGTTGAAGATAGCTGATATGAACGGATTAAGATGAAAAGAAAGGAACAACATAGTCTTACCGGCGGTGGCCTGTTGTTTTTGCAGAAAGGAGCTAAACCGATCCTGCTGCAGTCTTCCAGAGGATATTCAGCATCTTCTTTGCGAACTCAGTAACTTCGTTATCCGGAAGTACTATATCAATGTGACGCTGAGGATCATCCGGATTGCCGGTATATTCACACATTAAGCTTGAGCGTCGGCTTAAGGGAAGAATACTCCAAGATAGCCAGCATCGAACAAAATCGACCCCGGTTAAGCCGTTAGCCACGAAAGCCCTAAGCTTGGAGAGTTGAGGGGCATATCGAGCCCGGTCTTGGGCGCTTAGTGAAGGAAATATGCCCTAGAGGCAATAATAAATTTATTATTTATTTCCTTATATCATGATAAATGTTTATTATTCATGCTAGAATTGTATTAACCGGAAACTTAGTACATGTGTGAATACATAGACAAAACAGAGTGTCCCTAGTATGCCTCTACTAGACTAGCTCATTGATCAAAGATGGTTATGTTTCCTAGCCATAGACATGAGTTGTCATTTGATCAACGGGATCACATCATTAGGAGAATGATGTGATGGACAAGACCCATCCGTTAGCTTAGCACTATGATCGATTAAGTTTTACTGCTATTGCTTTCTTCATGACTTATACATGTTCCTATGACTATGAGATTATGCAACTCCCGAATACCGGAGGAACACTTTGTGTGCTACCAAACGTCACAACGTAACTGGGTGATTATAAAGGTACTCTACAGGTGTCTCCGAAGGTACTTGTTGGGTTGGCGTATTTCGAGATTAGGATTTGTCACTCCGATTGTCGGAGAGGTATCTCTGGGCCCACTCGGTAATGCACATCACTATAAGCCTTGCAAGCATTACAGCTAATGAGTTAGTTGCAGGATGATGTATTACGGAACGAGTAAAGAGACTTGCCGGTAACGAGATTGAACTAGGTATTGAGATACCGACGATCGAATCTCGGGCAAGTAACATACCGATGACAAAGGGAACAACGTATGTTGTTATGCGGTTTGACCGATAAACATCTTCGTAGAATATGTAGGAGCTAATATGAGCATCCAGGTTCCGCTATTGGTTATTGACCGGAGATGAGTCTCGGTCATGTCTACATAGTTCTCGAACCCGTAGGGTCCGCACGCTTAACGTTTGATGACGATCGGTATTATGAGTTTATGAGTTTTGATGTACCGAAGGAGTTCGGAGTCCTGGATGAGACCGGGGACATGACGAGGAGTCTCGAAATGGTCGAGACGTAAAAATCGATATATTGGACGACTATATTCGGACATCGGAAAGGTTCCGAGTGATTCGGGTATTTTCGAAGTACTGGGGAGTTACGGGAATAGAAGAGAGAGGCCAAAAGGAAGGAGGTGCGTGCCCCCCTTCTGGTCCGAATTGGACAAGGGGTGCAGCCCCCTTTTCCTTCTCCCTCTCCCCCTCTTTCCTTCTCTCCTACTCCGGAAAGGAAAGGGGAATCCTACTAGGACTTGGGAGTCCTAGTAGGACTCCCCACACTTGGCGCGCCCCCTCTAGGGCCGGCCTCTCCCTTGCTCCTTTATATACGGGGGCAGGAGGGCACCCGAGGACACACAAGTTGAATTGTTTTAGCCGTGTGCGGTGCCCCCCTCCACAGAAACACACCTCGGTCATACCGTTGCAGTGCTTAGGCGAAGCCCTGCGCCGGTAGATACATCATATCCGTCACCACGCCGTCGTGCTGACGTAACTCTCTCGTGAAGCTCAACTGGATCAAGAGCTCGTGGGACGTCATCAAGCTGAACGTGTGCTGAACGCGGAGGTGCCGTACGTTCGGTGCTTGATCGGTTGGATCGCGAAGAAGTTCGACAACATCAACCGCGTCACTTGACGCTTCCGCTCCCGGTCTACGAGGGTACGTAGACACACTCTCCCCTCTCGTTGCTATGCATCTAGTAGATAGATCTTGCGTGATCGTAGGAAAATTTTTAAATACTACGTTCCCCATCAGTGGTATCAGAGCCAGGTCTATGCGTAGATGATATGCACGAGTAGAACACAATGAGTTGTGGGCGATACTAGTCATACTGCTTACCAGCATGTCATACTTTGCTTCGGCGGTATTGTGAGATGAAGCGGCCCGGACCGACATTACGCGTACGCTTACGCGAGACTGGTTTCACCGTTATGAGCACTCGTTGCTTAAAGGTGACTGGCGGGTGTCTGTCTCTCTCACTTTAGCTGAATCAAGTGTGGCTACGCCCGGTCCTTGTGAAGGTTAAAACAGCACATACTTGACGAAACATCGTTGTGGTTTTGTATGTGTAGGTAAGAACGGTTCTTCCTAAGCCCGTAGCAGCCACGTAAAACTTGCAACAACAAAGTAGAGGACGTCTAACTTGTTTTTGCAGGGCATGTTGTGATGTGATATGGTCAAGACATGATGAGTTATACGGTTTTGTATGAGATGATCATGTTTTGTAATGTTATCGGCAACTGGCAGGAGCCATATGGTTGTCGCTTTATTGTATGAAATGCAATCGCCATGTAATTGCTTTACTTTATCACTAAGCGGTAGCGATAGTCGTAGAAGCAATAGTTGGCGAGACGACAACGATGCTACGATGGAGATCAAGGTGTCGCGCCGGTGACGAAGGTGATCATGACGGTGCTTTGGAGATGGAGATCAAAAGCACAAGATGATGATGGCCATATCATGTCACATATTTTGATTGCATGTGATGTTTATCTTATTATGCTTCTTATTTTGCTTAGAACGACGGTAGCATTATAAGATGATCCCTTACTAAATTTCAAGGTATAAGTGTTCTCCCTGAGTATGCACCGTTGCGAAAGTTCGCCGTGCCGAGACACCACGTGATGATCGGGTGTGATAAGCTCTACGTTCAAATACAACGGGTGTAAGCCAGTTTTGCACACGCGGAATACTCGGGTTAAACTTGACGAGCCTAGCATATGCAGATATGGCCTCGGAACACTGGAGACCGAAAGGTCGAGCGTGAATCATATAGTAGATATGATCAACATAAGATGTTCACCATTGAAACTACTCCATCTCACGTGATGATCGGACATGGTTTAGTTGATTTGGATCACGTGATCATTTAGATGACTAGAGGGATGTCTATCTAAGTGGGAGTTCTTAAGTAATATGATTAATTGAACTTTAATTTATCATGAACTTAGTCCTGGTAGTATTAGCATATCTATGTTGTAGATCAATAGCTCGCGATGTTGCTCCCCGTTTATTTTTTTATATGTTCCTAGAGAAAACTAAGTTGAAAGATGTTAGTAGCAATGATGCGGAATTGTTCCGTGATCTGAGGATTATCCTCATTGCTGCACAGAGAATTATGTCCTTGATGCACCGCTAGGTGACAGACCTATTGCAGGAGCAGATGCAGACGTTATGAACGTTTTGACAAAAGCTCGGTATGATGACTACTTGATAGTTTAAGTGCACCATGCTTTACGGCTTAGAACCGGGACTTCAAAAACGTTTTGAACGCCACGGAGCATATAAGATGTTTCAAGAGTTGAAATTAGTATTTCATACTCATGCCCATGTCGAGAGGTATAAGACCTCTGACAGTACTTTGCCTACAAGATGGAGGAGAATAGCTCAACCAGTGAGCATGTGCTCAGATTGTCTGGGTACTACAATTACTTGAATCAAGTGGGAGTTAATCTTCCAGATAAGATAGTAATTGACAAAGTTCTCTAGTCACTATCACTAAGTTAGTAGAACTTCGTGATGAACTATAATATGTAAGGGATGACGAAGGTAATTCCCGAGCTCTTCGCGATGCTGAAATCGGCGAAGGTAGAAATCAAGAAAGAGCATCAAGTGTTGATGGTTAATAAGACCACTTGTTTCAAGTAAAGGGCAAAGGGATAAAAGGGGAACTTCAAAAAGAATGACAAGCAAGTTGTCACTCCCATGAAGAAACCCAAAGCTAAACTCAAGCCTGAAACTAAGTGCTTCTACTGCAAAGGAAATGGTCACTGGAAGTGGAACTGCCCTAGATATTTGGCGGATAAGAAGGATGGCAAAGTGAACAAAGGTATATTTTGATATACAGATTATTGATGTGTACTTTACTAGTGTTCATAGCAACCCCGGGGTATTTGATACCGGTTCAGTTGCTAAAATTAGTAACTCGAAACGAGAATTGCAGAATGAACAGAGACTAGTTAAAGGTGAAGTGATGATGTGTGTTGGAAGTGGTTCCAAGATTGATATGGTCATCATCGCACACTCCCTATACTTTCGGGATTAGTGTTGAACCTAAATAAGTGTTATTTGGTGTTTGTGTTGAACATGAATATGATTTGATCATGTTTAGTGCAATACGGTTATTCATGTAAGTTAGAGAATAATTGTTGTTCTGTTTACATGAATAAAACCTTCTATGGTCATACACCCAATGAAAATGGTTTGTTGGATCTCGATCGTGTGATACACATATTCATAATATTGAAGCCAAAAGATGCAAGGTTAATAATGATAGTGCAACTTATTTGTGGCACTGCCGTTTAGGTCATATTGGTCTAAAGCGCATGAAGAAACTCCATAGTGATGGACTTTTGGAATCACTTGATTATGAATCACTTGGTGCTTGCGAACCATGCCTCATGGGCAAGATGACTAAAACTCCGTTCTCCGGAACCGTGGAGCGAGCAACAGAGTTGTTGGAAATCATACATACTGATGTATGCGGACCAATGAGTGTTGAAGCTCGCGGCAGGTATCGTTATTTTCTGACCTTCACTGATGATTTGAGCAGATATGGGTATATCTACTTAATGAAGCACAAGTCTGAAACATTTGAAAAGTTCAAAGAATTTCAGAGTGAAGTAGAGAATCATCGTAACAAGAAAATAAAGTTTCTACGATCTGATCGTGGAGGAGAATATTTGAGTTACGAGTTTGGTCTTCATTTGAAACAATGTGGAATAGTTTCACAACTCACGCCACCTGGAACACCACAACGTAATGGTGTGTCCGAACGTCGTAACCGTACTTTATTAGATATGGTGCGATCTATGATGTCTCTTACCGATTTACCACTATCGTTTTGGGGTTATGCTTTAGAGACAGCTGCATTCACGTTAAATAGGGCACCATCTAAATCCGTTGATACGACGCCTTATGAACTGTGGTTTGGCAAGAAACCAAAGTTGTCGTTTCTTAAAATTTGGGGCTGCGATGCTTATGTGAAAACACTTCAACCTGATAAGCTCGATCCCAAGTCGGAAAAATGTGTCTTCATAGGATACCCAAAAGAAACTGTTGGGTACACCTTCTATCACAGATCCGAGGGCAAAATATTCGTTGCTAAGAACGGATCCTTTCTTGAAAAAGAGTTTCTCTCGAAAGAAGTGAGTGGGAGGAAAGTAGAACTTGATGAGGTAATTGTACCTTCTCCCATATTGGAAAGTAGTACATCACAGGAAATTGTTCCAGTGATTCCTACACCAATTAGTGAGGAAGTTGATGATAATGATCATGAAACTTCGGATCAAGTTTCTACTGAACGTCGTAGATCAACCAGAGTACGTTCCGCACGAGAGTGGTACGGCAACCCAGTTCTGGAAATCATGTTACTAGACCATGATGAACCTACGAACTATGAGGAAGCGATGATGAGCCCAGATTCCGCAAAATGGCTTGAAGCCATGAAATCTGAGATGGGATCCATGTATGAGAACAAAGTGTGGACTTTGGTTGACTTGCCCGATGATCGGCAGGCCATCGAAAATAAATGGATCTTCAAGAGGAAGACCGACGCAGACGGTAATGTTACTGTTTACAAAGCTCGACTTGTTGCGAAAGGTTTTCGACAAGTTCAAGGAGTTGACTACTATGAGACTTTCTCACCTGTAGCGATGCTTAAGTCTGTCCGAATCATGTTAGCAATTGCCGCATTTTATGATTATGAAATCTGGCAAATGGATGTCAAAACTGCATTCCTGAATGGATATCTCAAAGAAGAGTTGTATATGATGCAACCAGAAGGTTTTGTCGATCCAAAAGGTGCTAACAAAGTATGCAAGCTCCAGCGATCCATCTATGGACTGGTGCAAGCATCTCGGAGTTGGAATATACGCTTTGATGAGGTGATCAAAGCATATGGTTTTATATAGACTTTTGGAGAAGCCTGTATTTACAAGAAGTGAGTGGGAGCACTACAACCTTTCTGATAAGTATATGTGAATGACATATTGTCGATCGGAAATGATGTAGAATTTTCTGGAAAGCATAAAGGAGTGTTTGAAAGGAGTTTTTCAAAGAAAGACCTTGGTGAAGCTGCTTACATATTGGGCATCAAGATCTATAGAGATAGATCAAGACGCTTGATAAGACTTTCGATGAGTACATACCTTGATAAAATTTTGAAGTAGTTCAAAATGGATCAGTCAAAGAAGGAGTTCTTGCCTGACTTGTAAGGTGTGAAGTTGAGTAAGACTCAAAGCCAGACCACGGCAGAAAAATATAGAGAGAATGAAAGTCATTCCCTATGCCTCAGCCATAGGTTCTATAAAGTATGCCATGCTGTGTACCAAACATATTGTGTACCTTGCCATGAGTTTGTCAAGGGGGTACAATAGTGATCCAGGAGTAGATCACTGTACAGCGGTCAAAATTATCCTTAGTAACTGGATGACTAAGGAAATGTTTCTCGATTATGGAGGTGATAAAGAGTTCGTCGTAAAGGGTTACGCCGATGCAAGCTTTGACACTAAATCCAGATGACTCTAAGTATCAATCTGGATGCGTATTGAAAGTGGGAGCAATTAGCTAGAGTAGCTCTATGCAGAGCATTGTAGACATAGAAATTTGCGAAATACATACGGATCTGAATGTGACAGACCCGTTGACTGAACTTCTCTCACAAGCAAAACATGATCACACCTTATTACTCTTGGGTATTAATCACATAGCGATGTGAACTAGATTATTGACTCTAGTAAACCCTTTGGGTGTTGGTCACATGGCGATGTGAACTATGGGTGTTATTCACATAACGATGTGAACTATCGGTATTAAATCACATGGCGATGTGAGCTAGATTATTGACTCTAGTGCAAGTGGGAGACTGAAGGAAATATGCCCTAGAGGCAATAATAAAGTTGTTATTTATATTTCCTTATATCATGATAAATGTTTATTATTCATGCTGGAATTGTATTAACCGGAAACTTAGTACATGTGTGAATACATAGACAAAACAGAGTGTCCCTAGTATGCCTCTACTAGACTAGCTCATTGATCAAAGATGGTTATGTTTCCTAGCCATAGACATGAGTTGTCATTTGATCAACGGGATCACATCATTAGGAGAATGATGTGATGGACAAGACCCATCCGTTAGCTTAGCACTATGATCGATTAAGTTTTACTGCTATTGCTTTCTTCATGACTTATACATGTTCCTATGACTATGAGATTATGCAACTCCCGAATACCGGAGGAACACTTTGTGTGCTACCAAACGTCACAACGTAACTGGGTGATTATAAAGGTACTCTACAGGTGTCTCCGAAGGTACTTGTTGGGTTGGCGTATTTCGAGATTAGGATTTGTCACTCCGATTGTCGAAGAGGTATCTCTGGGCCCACTCGGTAATGCACATCACTATAAGCCTTGCAAGCATTGCAGCTAATGAGTTAGTTGCAGGATGATGTATTACGGAACGAGTAAAGAGACTTGCCGGTAACGAGATTGAACTAGGTATTGAGATACCGACGATCGAATCTCGGGCAAGTAACATACCGATGACAAAGGGAACAACGTATGTTGTTATGCGGTTTGACCGATAAAGATCTTCGTAGAATATGTAGGAGCCAATATGAGCATCCAGGTTCCGCTATTGGTTATTGACCGGAGATGAGTCTCGGTCATGTCTACATAGTTCTCGAACCCGTAGGGTCCGCACGCTTAACGTTTGATGACGATCGGTATTATGAGTTTATGAGTTTTGATGTACCGAAGGAGTTCGGAGTCCCGGATGAGACCGGGGACATGACGAGGAGTCTCGAAATGGTCGAGACGTAAAAATCGATATATTGGACGACTATATTCGGACATCGGAAAGGTTCCAAGTGATTCGGGTATTTTCGAAGTACTGGGGAGTTACGGGAATAGAAGAGAGAGGCCAAAAGGAAGGAGGCGCGTGCCCCCCTTCTGGTCCGAATTGGACAAGGGGTGCAGCCCCCTTTTCCTTCTCCCTCTCCCCCTCTTTCCTTCTCTCCTACTCCGGAAAGGAAAGGGGAATCCTACTAGGACTTGGGAGTCCTAGTAGGACTCCCCACACTTGGCGCGCCCCCTCTAGGGCCGGCCTCTCCCTTGCTCCTTTATATACGGGGGCAGGGGGGCACCCGAGGACACACAAGTTGAATTGTTTTAGCCGTGTGCGGTGCCCCCCTCCACAGAAACACACCTCGGTCATACCGTTGCAGTGCTTAGGCGAAGCCCTGCGCCGGTAGATACATCATATCCGTCACCACGCCGTCGTGCTGACGTAACTCTCCCGTGAAGCTCAACTGGATCAAGAGCTCGTGGGACGTCATCAAGCTGAACGTGTGCTGAACGCGGAGGTGCCGTACGTTCGGTGCTTGATCGGTTGGATCGCGAAGAAGTTCGACAACATCAACCGCGTCACTTGACGCTTCCGCTCCCGGTCTACGAGGGTACGTAGACACACTCTCCCCTCTCGTTGCTATGCATCTAGTAGATAGATCTTGCGTGATCGTAGGAAAATTTTTAAATACTACGTTCCCCATCACTTAGACGCTGCGGCAAAGGATGACTTGGAGCCAGACGGTAAGCGCGGTAACCCGGCAGCGGATTCTCTCCTTCAGGTGAAGTATCCTTACAATAGAACCAAGTTTGGTTCCATTCTTTTGGGTGGCTGTGAAGAGCGGCGTGAGGAAAACTTACATCCTTCCTTTTCTGGATGCTGACACCACCCAGTTCCTGATGAGGCCCATCAGAAAACTCAGTCTGGCGGTTCAGATGGAAGAAATCCCGGAACAGATCCACTGATGGTTCTTCTTGAAGATATACTTCTGAGAAGACTTGGAAGTTGCATATGTTGGATATGGAATTGGGACCTATGTCCTGTGGATGGAGTTGGAATTTGGCTAGGACGTCGCGGAAGAACTTTGAACCGGGCGGACTAAAGCCCCGGGCCAGATGATCAAAGAAAACAATGATCTCTCCTTCCTGGGGTGTAGGAGGACATTCCTTTCCAGGGGCACGCCAGTGCAGAACCTCTCTTGGACCCAGAAGGCCGATTGAAGCAGCTTTTACTAAGTCATCCTCAGTGATCCGGGAAGGAACCCAATTGCAAGCAACAAATTGTTTAGACATCGTTTCTGATGAAGGAGTGCTGAAAAGTACAATGCAAAACCCGGTTTACAACTAGCGAAACAAACCAGCAGTTTTTTATGAGGATATTGACCTAATCGACGGTTTAAGCAAGGGGCTAATGGTACCCCCTAATCCGGATCAGACGTGCACAAGACAACCACCGGTTTATGGTAACAAAAAGAAGAAGTTAAATCATCGACTATGGAATGCAAGTTCATATCTAAACCGTCAGGTCAAGCATATGAGAAGCGGACTATGATTAAACCGGTAACACAAAGCAGACAAGCTGCAGATCTAAAGTGCGAAATACAGTTTTTCGCATAAACAGAGGTAAGGTATGGATCTACGGCGCAGAAAAAAGATAAAACAATTACGGTCATATTCAGTGGAGGCAGTAAAAGTTCTCTACAGATTCGATCTAAACTAGCAATGCTAGAGAGACTAAGGATATGATGATGGAGCGGAGGCACACGAACGAGGGATGATCTAACAAATCTTGCATCTACAGCTAAAATCAATCTGTGGCGATGAACTGCGGAGAAACGAGGGTTCGCGGCGAGCTACAGAAGGAACCCTAGAACTGAGATCTACGGGGAAGAAGATAGCGTACCTGAGGAAGCAGAGGACGGCGGCGAGTTTCTGAACGCGTTCAGGTCGATGCAGCGGCCGGGCTTGTGGATGACGGCGAGCTCGAAGAACAGCGGCGGAAGTTCGAGCGCTGGAGACGAAGGAACAAGAAGCGGAAGGGGAAAAAGAGATGACTGCTGCGGTATTTATGGGCCGAAGGGATACAACGACAAGCACGGGAATCGAGGAGGTCAGAAATCGGATAAAGATTGAGCTGTCGCCTCGATCTTCGGTGTGGTAATAAAGAAAGGGAACAAACAGATGCGTGCATTAAAATGTGCAAATGATGTCACGACAGATTGAAACGATTTCAGGAGATGACGTCATGGCCGGTTTATGAAGCAAACAAGTTGCGGAAAGGAAATTCGTACAAGACTTCGAAGACTGACATGAACAAGTTCAAATCAATCTGGGGCCTAATGTCAGGGATATTACTAGCAGGTATAAACCGGCCAGGAGGGTCCGGATTACACTGACAAGATTATATTATTAGAAACTCAGTAGAATATATAACAAGAGGTCATAGCCCATAGAGATTTAGGGCCCATGTATAAGGCCCATGGTTTGTAAAACGTCGTACCATGTAATTTGGGATGTAAGATAAAAAGAGTAGAGACCGAGGCGGACACGTTTATGAGCCGGCCTCGGGACTCTGCAAACCGGACCGGGCGTCGTTTCCTATATAAAGGGACGACCCGGCGACGGTTCAAGGACAAGAAACAACAGCTCGAGACACAGGCAAGCGGATTCGCTCCCTGATCATCCAAGTCCAAGCAATACCACATCAAATTAGACGTGGGCTTTTACCTTCATCGAAGGAGCCGAACTAGTATAAAACTCACTGTGTCCTTTGTCCGCTTTAACCCCTTTAAGCTAACCCGAGCGATAGCCTCACACCTAAGTCCAGTAAACTGGACATCTACCATGATAAATCCACGACAAACATGGTATCCCATCCGTTCCGTTCATGGACCGGTCCTACACGACGGAGGACAACGGTGATCACGACGTGGGAGGCGGCCGGTGGCGCGAAGGCGCGTGGAGCTGACGGGTACGGATAAGCAGAAGCAGCGGAGGCCTACGTCCCGGCGGCACGCAACGCGTGTGTCCACGTCAGGGCCACGCGCGCGTGCTTATCACACACTCCACTCTGTCTGCCAGGTCCGGCGCACCTTCCTCCGCGGAAGATGGATGAACCGAACCCGATCGAGTCGCTCGTCACGATAATGAGCTGAACCGGCGCCCTTTTTACCTTCCCACCAGAAAATTTCAGTGCGGCTTCTTTAATCATGGCTGAAAAAGAAGCTTGATCATGGCTGCTGGATCTCGCTGCCGGTGGGCAGGGCGTCGTGCATGGCATGGTATAATAATAAGAGAGCCAATTTGGCAATTTCTTAATAATATACGCGCGTGAGTTAGGTCCACCGAACGCCGGCGTCGCCTTCGGACAGTCCACGGGCACCTGACAAATCTGCTTACTTGGGACGCCGCTAATTAACTACAGCACTCGTACTACCAAGTGCTTGGACTGCGACCTTTGCTTCGGCACAAAAGAATGGTTGTTGCGGCCGGCCGGGTCGGGTCAGGCAGATGGCAGTGGATCCAGGGGCCCGGGACCCGGGACCCGGATCGGGGTTAGTGATCGCCACGCTTTGGCAGGGGATGAGATTATGAGAATGAGATCCGGGGAGGGATGGATCTCGGACTCATTCGCACACTTCCGCCTCTAGTAGTACTAGTACATAGTACGTGGTTCCTCAATTCTTTTACCCTCCGGCTTCGGCCTGCAGCGCGCCGCCCAATTTGGAACCATGCATATGCGCATGTTTGTTTTGTCCTCCCCTCGTGGGTCTTTCTCTCTCGGTCGATGCTATAGTCTTCGGAAAAGTATTACTTTCAACCGACTGATTTCTCACGAAATCAGCCGCGAGCTGCGCCCTCCACGTGTCCCGTCGGACCCACTCATCGCTCGCACAGCCTTATCTGCTCAACAGCCCCTCATTTTTTCTTTCGTTTTCCTCCATCGCCTAACTCTGTCGCTGTTGTCATCCCCACCCATCTTCCTCCCGGCTCCCTCTCTAGGCCGGCGACCACCGGAGCTCTCTACCATATCTCCAGAACAGCCGCTCCCTCACTCTCGTATCCCCCAATTCCCCCACTGATGATGCAACATCGGGACACCATTGGCCACCAACGATGAAAGGGGATGAAGCACGGCTGCTTCCCATTCCCGGCCACCGGCGTTGCAATTCCGATGTTGTGTGCTCCGGCTCGGGGCTGTGAGCCATGGGCGCATGCTGCTGCATTGGTGGGCGGGGCAGCTACAAATCAACGAGTACGGCGACGGCGACGACGGAGTTGTAGCATGGGTGGTGGGCGTAGGGGCTGCAGTGCAATGGCCATTGGTGATGCGCGTCGGCGGCGGAGACGCAGCACAACAGCCATGGTGCTGCACAACGTCGGCGGAGCTACAGTGCAACACGCCGGTGAGCGACGGAGCTGCAGTTCAACGGGGGCGTGATGATGTGTGCCGGCGGAGGAGCTGCAACGCAACACGTTGGTGTTGCTATGGAGCGTCTCCGGGGACCGTCGGTGTTGCATTGGAGCGTCGTGAGACCGCTGATGTTGTATTGAAGCATCGCCGGAGGCCCCTGGTGCTGCGACGGGTCGCCGATGTTGTATTGGAGCATCGTCGGGACCTTGAGATGCCGGGCGGTGCTGCAATGAAGCTTGTCGGGTGCCCATCGGTGTTGCATTGAAGCTTCGCCATGCCGCCGGTGCTCTCATGGAGCTTCAATGGAAACTTCGCGGTTGTCGTCGGTGCGCCTTGGAGCTCTGCCTCTCTTGGTGCTGCCATGGAGCAGCAACGGCGGTGCAGCAATGGAGAAGACGATGGGAGTTGCGTTGTTGAGGGAAGTGGCATGTGCTACAGCTGTCACACATCCGACGGACGTACTGACTTCCATCGAACGCTCGCCAAGGCGGCTTACAAATCTCTGTCCATCATCCGACTTACGCATAGCATCGGCCATAGTCTTCACCTTGCCGGATCGAAATTCGCACCAAGCCCCACGATGAACCGCTAACAACGTGGCTGCGCGGTTGCTATTGGGACTTCACTTATGATCAAGTACGGCCTTTCTTTACTTTCAAGCAAAACGTACGAGAAAGACATCCACCAAATGAAATTAAAAAAATCTAGTTATTTCTGGGAAACAGTTACGTTGTTACCACCATATATGAAATTTTTAAAAATCCACTGAGCTTACATTAAAAACAGTTATGGCTTACCCCGCAAAAAAAAAAAAAAAACAGTTATGGCTCATACTTAGATATATGCAACGACGGTTTAGTGGCTAGTCTTTTTTAAGAGAGTATTGTCATTGAATTTTATTTTACAAAATTGTCACTGAACTTTTTTAGTGTCGCTTTGACACCCAAAACTTATTTATATACTAAGATACTCCCTCTATTTTGGAACGGAGGGAGTACTAAGCTTTCTATCAATCGACTCCAAATGTGTCGGGGCTTTGAGGATCATAGATGGCCCCACCTGTAATATTCATCAGTTGTGGCAATGCCATGTTGGCGTCACGCCAACGCCAACTATTTCATTTCCAAATTTGAAATTAAAGTTGTACAGCAATGCCGGTGCTTTCCCAACCAAAGACATCATAATCCAGTTTACCAACAACAATAAAATCAGGTTTTGACATTACTAAACAGAGGCAAATAATAGCTAAGTTCAACAATGTACAAATTAACATAGTTTAACAAAGTACTAAAAAGAGCCAAGTAACACACAAGTTCAACCAAATAGAGGTGGTAATAATATGATATGCCATCCATGCCTAATAACTAGACTCTTCGGCGAGTGAACTCAGGGTCATGGTCTGGAGTCAGTGAACTAGAGCTGCTCGCACGTAGACCATGATCTCTTTAAGGTCATACTCCGGGTAGAACATATGACCCTCTCCCCAGCTTTCATCATGTAAGCATGTGCAAGGGATCTCCAACCAGGGTAACCAAAATAGGTGCGGCGTGGCTCGTTGGTGACAAGACAAGTGAAGTCTTGGGCTGTTGGGATCTCTCATGAGGGTGCACTGAAATGTGATGGTTGCATCAAGCAGGACACAAAATCTCTGTAAGTCACACCTTGCCCCGCAAAGGATGACCCGAGCAAATAAAAAATAACTAGTTAGACAATTTATGTCTGAAGGACAACTCGACAAAGTGTACATCACCCGCTAGTACAGTTTATATGTACTCTATAATATAGTTTATATGTACTCTAAAATACAGTTTACATGTACTCTAAAATATGCTTAACCTTCATATTCTGGTGACATGACATGTATTTGACACATGAGGCCCATAAACCAAACACAGAGACCCATTAAGGCTCAATCCATTTCATAATGCCCTCTCACGGTGTCCCCGACTAGGGGATACTGACCTGGTCGGCCCATGTTCCTCAAAATGGGCTGGTGGGCCCTCATTCTTCTCAAGATGGAATCTAGGAGCCGCAAGCTAGGGACATGATCAAAACTACATCTACCGAAGACTTGCCGTATACTCCAAGACTTCTCCTGACGGCTCTACGCCTAGATATCGACCTTGTAACCCTAGATACCCTACCTGGCGTGTATATAAGCTGGAGGGTTTAGACCGTAGAGGGGTCTTGAACACAATTACATTCACCTAGCCCTAGAGTTAGAACATATCTTACGATCTCGAGGTAGATCAACTCTGTACTCGATACATCTTCGTCAATATAAACAAGAGCAGGATGTAGGGTTTTTACCTCCATCAAAAGGGCCTGAACCTGAGTAAAACATCGTCTCTTTGTTCCTATTACCATCTGTCCGAGATCCACAGCTCGGGACCCCCTACCCCGAGGTCTGCAGGTTTTCACACCGACACACACACACACACACACACTCTCTCTCTCTCTCAATAGGCTTCCTTCCCGCTCTATATATGAAGCAACAACTGAACATAGTACACTGCCGAACAATACAATATGGAGAGGTAGCCCTTGTACAACACCGATCCTAGGATAACCAGATCACGCAGGAACTACGCAAACCAAAAGAGAAAATGGAAAAACTGAGTACAACGACACGCTACACACTAAAACACCTAGGCTCCGCGACAACACCCTCGGGAGGGTGAACGGTGCAAAGCATTGCCCCTTCTCTCTTCCTCGCCCCCTTGCCCATCCCTTTGTTTTAGTAAAGGAGGATAAGCTCTATCTATGCGTGTACTTAACCATATAAATTATTAATGATGTCAAATGAATCAGTTGAAAACAAGAAAAATATAGGAGGCCATCCACACAGTATATTCAAGTCCTATCTACCACCATGCCAGCGGGCGATATATCCACACATAAAATCCTTTTAGGAATGAATCACTGCTTGCACATGGATGTTGGCTAACAACGGGACTAATCGCAAGAAGAAGAGTCATTTGTCGACTTAAACTTGTAATGGAATGTATAACAAATCCACGTGAGCACATATCAATCAACAATGGGCCTTGTAGTGGGAACCAGAGCGAAGTACAACACATGTAAAGAAGCACAAGGTTATATGCAAAGGAATGTGGACCATTCCATTGCAACTAGAAGCTAGCTATTATCACTTTAAAGATAAAAAATAGGGGTCATGTGATTTGGATGGAAGCTAGTTGCCATAGTTGACCAAACAATCTTGGTGAACATGAAAGGCACATTTGCTATGAAGCACAACCACCATGAAGGATGTAGTACACACATGTCCTTGGGCATGTATGAGCAAACCATTATACCACACCTAATTAATTACACTCCATGCACCAATCAATATAATTCTAGAACATTTGCAGATAAGATTATAAGCGTACCATACATATTGTCAATTATGAAAACATCTTTGTAATCCTTTTCAGTAGGCGGATCCATCAGTCACTCACTGAAGGATCTCTTGTCGCTAGATCACGCGAGATCGCTCCACCGAACTAACCTGCTACTCGCAATTGCCACCACAACTTATTTCTTCCTCTAACTATTAATTCTTTCCATGATGTTTTGTCACACGTCTTGAGAGCGGCATGGTCGCCCCGTGTAAAGCGCTAGCCATGGCCCTCTGTTCCGTTTTCAATGACTTTTCCTCTGCCCCCCCCCCCTCCCCCATGGAAGGAGGCAACAAAACTTGTTCCCGTAGCCTCAAGGTAGTGCTTGAGTTGGTGCTCAAGCTCAACGGAGGGGCTCTGATGTCAGATTTTGTGTTCGCCAAGCCCAAATCGCTAAAGTTAGTGCAAGGAGAGTGCACCGGATCTGCTACGATATCGCACACACCAAAAAAAAAATGTTACATGCAGGGGTTCCTCTTGTATGGATCGGATGCCTCGATATTTGTGACTTTTGAATCGGACGGTTGCGGAGGCGGCCGATCGGGTGAAAATGCCAGAAAGACCAGATTGTTTGCCAAGAGTGACAAATTGACAAGGTTTTACTCATTGGACGCCGACAGCAGAAAAGCATGTGTGCGAACGAGTGGAAGAATGATGCTGCCGGTGCAATGCCGTTGAAAAACGATGTCGGAACAAAGTGCGCGCCCACCACTCGGTATAACGGGAAAAAACCCTTCCATTTTACGTCTCGGCTGCAGCAACAAACCCAACCGGGCGCGCGCGCTCCAGCGGCCGGCCGGACCAGACCCGACCCGAGCCGCGAGCCGCCCGCGTCGCGCCACCCGCACCCGCCAAATCCACCGTCGCTCCGGCAGGCAGGCAGCAGGTCAGGTCAGGTCAGGTGAGCAGGCCAGCCGCAGCCACCACCGAGCCCTCCCTCTCCCCTACCACCGCCCACTCCCCTGCCATCTGCCACCGCGGCTTCCCGTCCAGATCCCCACCGCGGCCCCGCCCCGCCGCGGCATTGGCATTCGGCGCCCCGCCCCGCCCCGTCCGCCCAGCCCCGCGCGCGATGCCGGCGGGCTCCTCCTCGTTATTCTTGTTGTTGTTGTAGGAGGAGGAGGGGATCTCTCCGTCTCTCTGTCTCCCTCTTCGCGCTCGAGGAGGGGGCGGGGGAAGGGGAGGAGGAGGCATGCCGGAGGCGGACGCGCTGGCCGCGGCGGCCGCGGCGGAGGTGGTGTCCCCGCGATCCGGCTACTTCCGGCAGCGGAGCATGCACGCGGCGGATCCGGACCGCAAGGCGTTCGACGTCGAGAACCCGCCGGGGGCCTCCGCGGGCGCCGCCGGCGCGGCAGGCGGAGCAGGACTCGGCCTGGGGCTCCGGCCCAGCGAGTCCGTCGCCAAGCTGGAGTCGCTGGAGCGGGCGGAGCGCGCCGCCCTGGCGCCCGCGGTCGTGCTCAAGACGGGGTTCTACATCCTCGTCTGGTACACCTTCAGCACCTGCCTCACCCTGTGAGTGCTCTGCCCCCTCTCCTCTCCTCTGCTCCTGCCGCCTCCGGATCTCCCTCTCACCGGCTCCACCCGTGGGAAAGAAAGAAAATAAATCAATGGAGGTTTTGATCTGGTTGCCTCCTTGTTCTTGCTGGGTAGATACAATAAGACGCTGCTGGGGGACAAGCTGGGCAAGTTCCCGGCGCCGCTGCTGATGAACACTGTGCACTTCGCGCTGCAGGCCGCGCTCTCCAAGATCATCCTGCTCTTCCAGGCCAAGGGGATCGACACCGCCGTCGAGATGAGCTGGAAGGATTACTTCATGAGAGGTGCCCATCCTCCTCCACCCTTATCTCTCAGTTTACTTCCAATTGCTTTTTATCTCTGTGGTTGCTCATGCTTCTGGCCTTGCCTCTCTGCAGTCGTTCCAACCGCTCTGGGAACCGCGCTGGACATAAACCTGAGCAACGCGTCCCTGGTGTTCATCACGGTCACATTCGCTACCATGGTCTGTCATCTGCAAAAGTGATTTACTCCACTTACAGTTTCGACTGCATTGCATTCTGAATCGAGTTCAGCTAACTTGATTTCTGAATTTTGACCTTTTGCAGTGTAAATCTGCATCGCCAATATTCCTTTTGCTATTCGCTTTTGCATTTCGGTGAGTGTTGTAAACTTGTAATTGGATAACTGCTGTACCATGGCTTTCTCGTGCTGCGCTTTTAGCTGGGATGCTCATTCTGGTTCCATTGATTATTGTTTGTTCAGCTTGACAGTTAGTTGTGGAGTTGATTTATCCATATTAGCAGAGCAGGGCATGCATTGTTTACTAATTCATGTTAACTAGCAACATAACTTTACTCTATGTTATTATTCCTACTTTTGAAGATGATAATTTGAAGACCCAATGCTGCAACTGATCTATATTTTGGGTGGGTTAAGCCAGTACAAACGTATTGCTAGACCGTTCATGCATGGCCAAAACTGCGTCGATCAAATGTAAATCATTGAAAAAGCTGACGTCTCTAGACAATAGACGGATTACTAATTTGGATGGTGAATAATCATGCCCGCACCACTTGATTCTATATTTTTCTTATGCAATTGCAACCTAGAGCCTAGAGGGCTAAGATCTACAAACTGTGTTTGATTTTATATGGCTCTAAAAGTTGCCTTCTGGTTTACCAGGTTGGAGAGCCCCAGCATCAAGCTTCTAGGAATCATAGTTGTCATTTCCATTGGGGTTCTGTTGACAGGTATGCAGCCTCAGTGTGTTAAATGGATAGAGGTTTATTATGGTAGCTGCTGAGCAAATAGTTTCTTCAGTATCAGCCAGCTTATTACTAAGATTGCATTATTTATATTTTTGTGGTTGTCCATCTCTGTAATTATTCCACTTTGGTTTATAGGCACATCATGTATAGTAGGGTTTCCATTATTTTTCAGTGGCCAAGCACACTACTTTCAAGTCTTTCGAAATTCACCTAACTGTAATATCCCAACAAATAAAAAACAACACACTACTCGTAAAAATAGTTGATAAGCCAGTACATGTTTCCAATACTAGCAATTGAATGGAGAACTGGGATGTTCTGGAAATTAGTCTCACCACTGGTGATCATTTTGTTTTATCTTAACATTTGGACAACCGGGTTGTTTTGGGGTATTATATACATATCGGAGCACTTAGCACAGTTATTTTTAGCGACTTGACTGTCTCTCCAGGTGGAAAGTATTGTTCTTCTAGGCAGTTTTAATCCAGTACTGAACTGAAGCTGCTGCAGAAAGGATCTGGGGTTGTAGAGCAACCAGCTGTGGTTGTATATATAAATTCCAGTTTTGTAGTTGAATGCTTTTCTTGTCCAAGTCACCTCAATTGTTGTCCTCCAGTTTGTAGTCCTTTTTGAATGCTTCAAGAATGCATCTTGGATTTTCCTTTTGTGATTTAACAATATGATTTCATCAGTTGCCAGGGAAACCGCGTTCGACTTCTGGGGCTTCATTTTTGTGACACTTGCTGCTGTTATGTCAGGATTCCGCTGGTCCATGACCCAGATTCTATTGCAAGTACGTGTAATGACTAATTTTGTTGAAATGCCTTGAGAATTATCACCAACCTCACATCTTTCCTTTTTTCCTGTTTCTTATACACTTCCTGTGGCTAACGGTTTGTTTTATTTATGTGCATGTGGATATTGATATTTCAAGAAAGATAGTTACGGTATGTTGCTTCACATGCACACTTCAATGCCTCTTTTTTTAATCGCACTTCAGTACTTCTAATGCCCGACAGTTTGAATGCATCTTTTATGCATATCAGTGAAACTATCTATCTATTTAATTAAATTAAGGCATTTGCTCTGGGTTTAGCTCCTTTTCTTGAGGTAACAGGCTTAGTTCTTACACTTTTATTTTATCTCCTGAATGAGAAGATGGACTTGAAAAGTTGGGGACTTGAAGGCGTTGAATGAGAGCTCGACCCTCTCTTTTCTAGAGCCGTTGCACATTTCTGACCATGGAGATAATTAAATGGTCTAGCAGTTAAAAAACTTGATATAATCGTAACTTAAATTTGGTATAGAATCTGACGTATGGGCTTTATGATTTTGATCTTAAGCTTCTGAAGTATCAGGAACAGGGCTCCTATTTCATAGGTATTAGCTATAGGTTCTGCTCGATCCATACCATTTTTCCTAGTAGCTCTAGCTCCAGCTTTTCATCAAGAGTCCAGAGCTTGGATAAATGCGGGGCAGATATTATTTTAGCAAACTTAGCAATCCTGATTTGACTACTAGGGGTTCATGAGCTCAATAACCCATCTTCCTTTGGCAGGCCTGAAAGATCCAATCACCCTGATGAGTCATGTTACTCCAGTGATGGCCATAGCCACCATGGTACTATCTCTCCTGTTGGATCCTTGGAGTGATTTTCGAAAGAACACATATTTCGATAACCCATGGCACGTCATGCGCAGTTTCTTACTTATGCTAATTGGAGGGAGCTTGGCTTTTTTCATGGTAACGATTGTTTATTTGATTAAAAAACAAACTTGTCAGAAATATCATAGATGATTGACTGTCATGATATATTATATCAACTGCAGGTGTTAACGGAGTATATACTTGTTTCAGCAACAAGTGCTATAACTGTGACGATAGCCGGGGTAGTAAAGGAAGCTGTAACCATCTTGGTAACATTTGAAATATATTCTTTCCTAAAAGAGCAGTTGTTTTATATTACTTGCATCTGTCATCTGTATCGGAATGTAAATTCGCAAACACCTACCAAAGTAGTATCTTTCTATATTAGCTTATATTTATCAGAACACTGTTATTAACATGAATGTCACCTCGTTTAAAATAAAATCAGTATGAGGTAAGTGATTAGGTAATTGATAACTCATGAACAGGAAGAATTAAATTCTGAACCACAAGATGGAACTGATCTGTTGTTTGTTCAAAAGTTAAGGTTAAGAAGTATCAAAGGATGAAGTTTCCGTCAGTAGCTAATTCATTTTGTGGTACTTCTCTGCTAGAGTAACCAAAGTAGGGGCGAGCTATCAGTAGTCATATGCAAAAGTCCAACAGCATTTCTTGTGTATGCTTCTCTGCTAGTGTTGGTTCTAGCATAAAGATGGGTGCTGCACTTGATATCATAGCCCAAATGGGAATATTGTTCTTAGATTCCATATGATCCAGAACCAAAATCTTCTAGTAAATGATGTCTCTTATGAAGTAATTTTTCCCTTGTCCTTTCAGGTTGCAGTATTTTATTTCCATGATGAATTTACTTGGTTGAAAGGGGTTGGTCTTACCACTATTATGGTTGGTGTTAGCTTATTCAACTGGTACAAGTAAGTGACTCTTTTCCTGTTTTCCTATGTTATTTGCAATATTAGTTCATGGACATGACAATCAAATACTTCGTTACAAGCTTACGTATTCTTCTTGGGAATGCAACTGAGCTGAGGCAAGCTGAACCATTGCTATTTGGTCAAAGTTACAATAAGTATTTATCTCACAAGATGGCTCTTATGATGTTTATTTAAAATTAATCGTGTTATCATTCAGAACAGCTTAGCTCGGAGACATGAATACTGAAATAATTCGTACCCGAAGTTCATTTGTTTTGACTTGTTTAATAGTATTGGTCCCACATTTTTGTTCTGCCTAGACCATCATCTTCTACAGTGCTGCCTAAAGTTTATTTAACGAATCGTGCAGTGGTCCACAAATTGTCAGTCTTTGACACAATATAAATACTTGTGTGCACACACATGCATGGATATAGATATTTACGAAAACATCCTCCATTGTTTAGCCCATGCTAATAGTTGAGGTTCAAATTCACATTCATCTTCAAAATGATTACTTCCTTGATATTGCGGTGGATGAACTAAGGATATGTGGCATACTACATTGTTCATCTTTTCTTGGTTTCATAATACTTTTGGATAATGACAGGTATGATAAATTCAAGAAGGGTCAGATAAATGAGGATGGAGTCGATTCACCTTCATTTAGTGGGGATGCCAAATACATTATTCTAGATGACCTGGAAGATGAGGATGGGTTTCTGGATGAAGATAGATAATTTTGGAATGTGGCAACATTTTAACTGCCACTTGGTAAGGTTCCCTTGCATATCTTATTAAACAAGAACTACTTAATTAGCAGGAGTGTTTATAAGCCACAGAAGTGACTAGTCCATTTGTCTCAGTGTCCAAGTAACAGTAATTATGTAAACATAATGACTATGGTTCCATAGATTGTTTTTTGTACTAGTCATCCATGCATAAACTGTTCAACCTCCTACTTTTGCAAGTCTTGAAAGGATGAAACTGAAAGGTGGAAGAGGGGAAGGGCGACTTTTTTGGTATTTAAAATGTCCGTATTATGATGTAGTCTGTGCTAGTATCTAAATGATGAATGTCAACAACAACAAGAAGATGAATGTCAGAGCATGAAAAATAGACCCGCTTCGGTGTTGTATGACGAAGTTTTACGAAGAAAAGTTTGATCAAATACTTGGACTTGCAGAAGAATATGACAGTCATTTCCGTGGCAAGAATTGCTGCAGCTAGGCTTTTAATGTGACTTCAGTATCATTCCTGACATATCGCAATAATGTTTGTTAAGATTATTCAGCTCTTGCTCTTGCACTTGCATTTTTGTTCCGTTCCCGTAACAAATGCACTGACGACTTAATCAATCCGATTTTGGCAGGATTGTTGATGCCTTTAGACCATTGATGGCTGTCTGTTGAAATAATACTCATGGAGGTTTTTTACAGAGACATACAGACAAACACACAAGCAATCTGCGTGAGCTTAATCCATCTCACATTGAGGTTAAGTGCTTGATTCTCATTGTTGACTGAATGGCCACCTGGGTTACAGTATCATACTACGAGCTAACTTCACTGGAACATTTTGAGAGGATCGACAGGTGGTACAAATCGGCCTGCTTGTTCACAATGGAAGTTACTTAAAACCGACTGATATTAGCTTGTTTTTCCTTCCTCTTCGTGTGAGCGCAAACATGCACATATTCATTATAAAACCTCCACATTTTTGGTGCCTAGGCATATCCATCCGCTGTGTAGATCATACTGTAAGAGTGACCACACATACCCCACATGTGCTGCTCCCTTGAAAGCTTAGGGACAGCCTCTGATTATTTGTAATCTGTAAAACTGCGAGTGAAAAAGGATTGTTCTTCTCTACTGTATCTTGCACCCCCTTCAGTTTGTGCTTTAACACCAATATCCCATAGCTCTTGTTGATGGAAGTTACAAGGGGAACTGTTCCAGTCATTTGGTTTCTACCGTAGAGATAGACCGTCATTGTCAAAATTGTATGCTCAATACCAGACCAGAACTTGTAAACCTACCAGATCACTTGACCATTCATTCAATGAAATTTTGATGGTGCGTTTAGAGAGATGAGATGAATTAAGCACCTTCCTATACGGTACGAATTAACACTTGAATCAGTTAGTTTGTAACAAATGAGGACAAGTATTTGTGTGTCATTGAAAGAATTGGAAGGTACATATCCACGAACCAATGTGTTGACGTTGGGGCGACGAGGGAGGTGTTTTTTTTTCTTGCTCACCAGCAATTTTTATACAATCAGTTTCAAAAAATGAAAACAACTCTTATACAATCAGGAGGTTGAGGTAACTAAAACATTGCTAGAACTAAGTACTCCGAGTAGTGATCTAAACGATCTTATACTTGTTTACAAAGGAAATACCTAGCCAATCATGAGCACGACCTAGATCACTAAAGTAGTGATAAAGGATCTTATACTAGTTTACAGGGGAAGTACCTAGACAATCAGTACGACCATTTGATGATACGGACTAGTAAAAATAAATTTCCAGTGAAGTTAGCTCGTGGTATGATACTATAGTTCAGGTGGGCTATTCAGTCAACAATGAGAATCAAGCATCCAACCACAAATAATACTCCTCAAGTTTGGAGACTGATCAGCACGTTTGCGAGTGCGATTATTTGATCAGGAGTATCTCCAACATCTCCTTCATCTTTAAAATAGCCGTCGTTCACGGGAACTGAGGCAAGAATGCCCTCTTCAACAGTTCAAGTGGCCATTTTTTTTTTTTTTTTAGAAAAGGGGCATTCCCCGGCCTCTGCATCAAAACGATGCATACGGCCTTCTTATTAATAAAAAAGGTCAAGGTCTCCAAAGTATGCGAAGTAAAAGTACAAAAATGCTCGGAATGAGCTAGAAGAAAACGTGGGACTCCCACACTCGGATGCGATAATGTAAACAAGGCCTAGACTCCTAGCCTATTACATGACCGCCATCCAAACCGGCTGAAGATAGCCCGAGCTACCATCTCCCATCGGATAGATCCAGTAACCAAATGCTCCCTGGCATCCATCGGAGTGAGTAGCGATCACATACGGATTAAAGCAGTGGCCCTGTGAATAACCTGCAAAAAGTGAACATTTGTTAATCTGTTAAAAACCAAATCGTTCCTGCACTTCCAGATAGCCCATAGTAATGCACAAACACCCACACGTATATGGCTCGCTGATTCTTTCGCGACTCCATTCAACCACGTCCCAAAAAGCGTGTTGATACTAGTAGGTGGAGTTCAAGTGGCCATACTTTAGAGGATCCTTAAAATTGACCCTTTGTTCCCCTAGGTTTATGGGAAGATCATCTTCCTGTAAAGTTTTGGCGGGCTGGTAGCGGCCTGAAGTTTCACCGCGCGACCTGCCAGAATGCAACCGCCATCGCTGATGTGCTCTGCCGTCCGACGCCACGCCTACCCCGCCGATGTGCCGTCGCCCGACGCCAGACAACCCTTCGCCGCCCGCACCACCCCTTGCCGGCGGCGTCCCGTGCCCGCGGCATCGCCCGCTACCACGCTGCCGCACGTCGGGGGCCACCGTTCTGCCTCATGCCGCCCCTCGTCGGTGGCACCGCACCACCCACCGTCACGTGTGTCACAGACTGGTGGGTCGGAGGCCATCTATTTTTTGTTTTATTAAAAATGAAAGAAATGATTTTTTGCGGGGAAATGTCCAATCTATTCATCTTCAATCATGGTAGTACAACGAATACTAGAAATAATAAAAATTACATCCAGATTCGTAGACCACGTAGTGACGACTACAAGCACTGAAACGAGCCGAAGGCGTGTCGTTGTCATCGCACTTCCATCGCCGAAGTCGGGTATAACTTGTTGTAGTAGACAATCGAAAAGTCGTCGTGCTAAGCCCTCATAGGACCAGCGCACCAGAACAACAACCACCACAAATGAAGAATAACGTAGATCACAAGAATCCAACCCGAAGACACACAAACGTAGACGAACAACGAGATCCGAGCAAATACACCAAAAATAGATCCGCCGGAGACACACCTCCACACGCCCACCAACGGTGCTATGCGCACAGCCGGAACGGGGGCTAGGCGGGGAGACATTTATTCTATCTTCATGGAGCCGCCACCGTCTCGTCTTCATGAGAAGGACACAAACCCTAGCAAAACTGAAACAAACGACTAAAAACGGAGCCCTCCTGCCTGTCCTTGTCGAGATCCACCGCGCCCCCATGACCCTAGGGCCATCGGAGAGGAGGCGGATCTGCGGTGACGCCGGCAGGATGCAGAAACCCTAGCTTTTTTTTGTGGAGAAGGAGGAGGCGGCGGCTTCTTGATGTAAGAGTGCGTCGAGTCAAACGGTTTAGGTGACCTACAATTAAAGAAAGGATTTAGTGGAAGAAGTTTATGGGAACCGAAAAAGTTGCTCTCGGACAACTTCCCCTAAATTGGTCATCCCTTAAAAACAGTTTTACGGGAAGTTTTTAAGGGAGCTGTTGGAGTTGCTCAACATATTCATTTAATTTAACTACATGACAAATCTCCACACACTAGTATATTTTTTTTACCAAATTGTCCTCAGGCTAAACTCCGAGTCGCACCATAATAACCATTGGATCAACTGAATACCACACCTTGAGTTACTAGTACAATATATACTGTAAAATCCCATTATTAGCGGTCTTATTTTTAGCTGAGGCATGCATACATTATCAACTTATTACTAGGAAGGCACATTCGATATGCAAAGGCCATGTAAGAAATCTTGCCAATGGTTCAATTTATACTCTAGAAACTTCTATAAATGTGCTTACCTAATCATGTAATACAAGCCGCTATTAAGATATCTGATACGCTTAAGAGAGTTCTACCAAGATATTTAACAATATTAAATTATACATGAATACACATACACACATAAATATATACATATGCGCTATGCAATTCATGCAAATATCAAAAAATAATATTGATTAAAGGTGTGTGTGTGTCAGCGCGTGTGTACGCTGGGTAGCTAGCGAGGGATCAGGAGGAGTGGACCGCGTCGGGTGCGTGCGCGATCGGAGCGCGCGAGCCGGTGTGCGCGGGATGTGGCGAGTGGCAAGTGGGAGTGTTCGAGCGCGGCCCGGCATGTCGGAGCTCGCGGGTATAAAGCCCACTCCACCCCTGTGTAATCGCTGAGGCAGTCGAGTTCGAGCTCGAGGAAATAGAGAAAAACCCGTACGTGCGGGCGGGGGGGGGGGGGGGGGG
>LR738712.1:718571422-718598149 GCA_902687465.1 Secale cereale | reverse complement strand
GGCCGGCCGGGTGGATCCGTTCGAGTGCTGGCAGTAACGGCGGTTGTCCGGATCGGAGTGTGTCAAGTGGAGCGAGGGGGCGACGAGCCGACGACAGAGTATTGGGGGGGGACGTGGCGATCGGTGGGCGGTGCTGCGACGGGTAGGGTTTGGGAGGGACGAGGCGGCGGCGGTGGGTAGGGTTTGGGAGGGAGATGAGAGGGAGGGATGGGATCGGGGTGGGTGGGAGACGAGAGGGAGGGATGGGATCGGGGCGGCGCTGCGACGGGTAGGGTTTGGGATCGGGGTGGGGTGGGGCCGTGGGGTTTCCACCCTTTTCATTTTATTTTTTGTTTTTTTTGTTTTCTATAGATGGATGGATGGATGGATGGATGTCGGATGATGCATGGATGGATGCGCGCCATGTCATCGATCCGTGGGAATGGTTCTGATTGGTTCAGAAAACAAATGATTTAAAAGAGTTTCTAAGTACTAAAACTAGAGGGATTTTATGAAGTAGCTATCAAAACTATTTTGCAAAAGGGTACCACACAAATTTTCACTAGAGTTAGACCATATTTTATCGATAAGGACAAATTTGTATGCATTTCTGATCTTTCTAGCTATTTTTAATCATTTTTCGAGTGCCCACAAGGAGGTTTTTTTGTGAAGGACCTCCCAAATAATTGTTGCAAAATTGGACCAAATCATTTTTATAAAATATTAGGACATATTTAATGCACAATTGACAAAATGGTTAGGTGTAAAAAGTTTTGATCCACCTCCCGTGAAAAAGACAAATTTCCGCCGATTCAGTTGGAAGCGGGTCAAATTTGAACTGCGGCTGCCTCATAGTTTGCTATTTATTTTTTCTAAAAATCATTTCTAGGTACATAAGTATCTATTTAATCAGAGAAACACCAAAAAAATTTCCAAGATTCAACCACTAGCTAGGAACGGTCATTCCCGCCGTTTTGACCGCATTTTGAAACGGGCATAAAAAATTCAAAAAAAATCAAAAAGTTGGAAAACCTTCGCATTGTGTCATTATATATGACCAAGTTACCAGGAAAAATAACAAACTTGTAATACGGTAATTATTTTTAAAAAGTGTTCTCAGAAACGAGCTATCAAGCGTGAAGATTCATGGCTTTCAAGCCAAATGATCAATCTTATGGCCACATTCATGGCATAGTTTGTTCAAATGATCTCATATTGTGAACAAAGGTGCATATTGGAATGGCGAACAATGTTGGCTAAGGAAGTTTTCATTTTCTTTGGACGAAAAATTCATTTTCCATTTTTCGAGTGCCCAAAACGAAGTTTTTTTGTGAAGGACCTACCAAATAATTGTTGCAAAATTGGACCAAATCAATTTTCTAAAATACTAGGCCATATTTAATGCACAATTGACCAAATGGTTGGGTGTAAAAAGTTTTGATCCACCTCTCGTGAAAAAGACAAATTTCGGTCGATTCAGCTGGAAGCGGGTCAAATTTGAACTGTAGCTGTCTCATAGTTTGCTATTTATTTTTTACAAAAATCATTTCTATGTACATAAGTATCTATTTAATCAGAGAAACACCAAAAAAAATTCCAAGATTCAACCACTAGCTAGGAACGGCCATTCCCGCCGTTTTGACCGCATTTTGAAATGGGCATAAAAAATTCAAAAAAAACCAAAAAGTTGGAAAACCTTCGCATTGTGTCATTATATATGACCAAGTTACCAGGAAAAATAACAAACTTGTAATATGGTAATTATTTTTAAAAAGTGTTCTCAGAAACGAGCTATCAAGCGTGAAGATTCATGGCTTTCAAGCCAAATGATCAATCTTATGGCCACATTCATGGCATAGTTTGTTCAAATGATCTCATATTGTGCACAAAGGTGCATATTGGAATGGCAAACAATGTTGGCTAATGAAGTTTTCATTTTCTTTGGACGAAAAATTCATTTTCCATTTTTCGAGTGCCCAAAAGGAAGTTTTTTTGTGAAGGACCTACCAAATAATTGTTGCAAAATTGGACCAAATCAATTTTCTAAAATACTAGGCCATATTTAATGCACAATTGACCAAATGGTTGGGTGTAAAAAGTTTTGATCCACCTCTCGTGAAAAAGACAAATTTCGGTCGATTCAGCTGGAAGCGGGTCAAATTTGAACTGTAGCTGTCTCATAGTTTGCTATTTATTTAAAAAAAATCATTTCTAGGTACATAAGTATCTATTTAATCAGAGAAACACCAATAAAATACCAAGATTCAACCACTAGCTAGGAACGGTCATTCCCGCCGTTTTGACCGCATTTTGAAACGGGCATAAAAAATTCAAAAAAAAAACAAAAAATAGGAACACCTTTGCATTGTGTCATTATATATGACCAAGTTACCAGAAAAAAATATAAACTTGTAATACGGTCATTCTTTTTAAAAAGTGTTCTCAGAAATGAGCTATCATGCGTGAAGATTCATGGCTTTCAAGCCAAATGATCAATCCTATGGCCACATTCATGGCATTGTTTGTTCAAATGATCTCGTATTGTGCACAAGGGTGCATCTTGGAATGGCAAACAATTTTGCCTAAGGGAGTTTTCACTTTCTTTGGACGAAAAAATCATTTTCCATTTTTCGAGTGCCCAAAAGGAAGTTTTTTTGTGAAGGACCTACCAAATAATTGTTGCAAAATTGGACCAAATCAATTTTCTAAAATACTAGGCCATATTTAATGCACAATTGACAAAATGGTTGGGTGTAAAAAGTTTTGATCCACCTCTCGTGAAAAAGACAAATTTCCGCCGATTCAGCTGGAAGCGGGTCAAATTTGAACTGCGGCTGCCTCATAGTTTGCTATTTATTTTTTCCAAAAATAATTTCTAGGTACATAAGTACCTATTTAATCATAAATACATGGTTTGGTGGCGATACGTCGAGGTTTGGGCGGTGGTCGAGGGCCCCAACTCTAGAGCGCGTAAACTCGCATGCCTGCTGCGTGGTCACCGCGTGACTGTGGCGTTGCCATGTGTTCTGGGCGGCCTAGGCATGTCTAGTGGGTTGTCCACTCCCCAGGTAGGTGCTAGGAAGAAAATTACAACATAAGATTCTCACGAGGAGACCGATCGATGCTCAAACATGAATTAGCAGCCAAGTGTTTGATTAGCGGTACGGAAAATGCACATGGCTAATGGGCGTGAGTTTTGGTTGAGGATGATCAGTTATTAAGAAGACCGGCTTCACAAATTTTCAGCTCAAAAGGAGGAGTCTAGGTGGTACTTGCTTTGCAAAGTACCACACTGGACATAAATACGAATGTTGAAGATGGGCTCAAAATAATGAATGGATTGAGCTGGCATTTGGTGGAGGATAGTTATTTGGGCATAGGAAAGCACTGTAGAAAATGGATACCATTTAGACATGCCAAAGTGGTACTTCCTTCACAAAGTGTTTTTTTGAACAAAATAGGAAAATGAATATTTTTGAATTATTTTTGAACTAGGCAAGGAAGGTTTTTTTACATATTTGACGAAGATATGACCCAAAGAATTTATGAGATTTTTTGGGGAATTTTGGGAATGACAGAAATATAGGTTGCTTCACAACCTAGGGCAAAAACTGCCACATGGACATGACACATAGGCAAAACTGATGAGGTGGCGCCTAGTCGTAGCAACCCACCACAATTTTCAAGGTTATGACCATCTATATTGGTCATGAACAACTAGAAATAAGGCAGCGAACCAGTGCTATCTGCTTTGTGACCATTTCGTGTAAGGAAATTATGACCTTTATGACCAAAATGGTCGTTATAGTTTAGGGTTTGGAGCCCCCCGAACAGCTTTTGACCAATTGGTCTGAAATGGTCATAGATCTATGACCAATTCTTCCAGGGTCACTAACAAGAGGTCATAAGTTGACATATTTCTTGTAGTGTGTCCAGATGGATCCATTTAGGGTTTTGTCGACGCCGAGGCACCCTAAATGCCTAGGTGGATCCTTTTAGGGTTTTGTCGACGCCGAGGCACCCTAAATGCCCTGATGGATCCATTTAGGGTTTTGTCGACGCCGAGGCACCCTAAATGCCCAGATGGACCCATTTAGGGTTTTGTCGACGCCGATGCACCCTACATAACTAATAATTTCATCATCATATCATCATAACCACAGTACCATAGTGCATCAGAACCATTAGGTACATTACATAGTCCACCACTTGGACTTAAACTAACTGGTTTCATCACAAACTAGCCAGAACAGGCCGAATTAAACATGTTTCTACATGACATCACTTCTTGCTGCCTTGAGAACAATTGAACCAGTTTGACATCTTGTATGATGGCTTTCTAACTCTGCCAGAACCTGACACTCTTGGTGGTATGAATGTTCCTTTTGCCTTTGTCCTAGCAGCAGTAGCAGAAGATGAACTAGGCCTATCAGCAGCAGCAGAAGATGAACTGGTGGCTCTATGTCAGGGGTCCCAGTATTTGGCCATAGACCAGGCCCAGGCACATGATACACAATTGGATTGTAGGCTGCTTGGTACATTGGTTTCTTGAAGAAATCACTAACAAAATCTTCTGGATGAAGTTTTGCCTTGTTAATTGCAGAAACCCCATGCTTGCAAGGAACACCTGTCATGTCCCATTTGCTACACCCACATGTGTGCACTTGCAGATTTACTGCATATGTGCTTTCTCCACTGCTAACCTGGTATAGATCAGGTCCTGCTTTGATGGACTAACAATATCTAGCATGGTGTTTTGCTTCTTCTAGCTTCTCAGCATATGTTGGGCATATCTGCCACTTGGCTGTCTCAGTCTTGGTCCTATTGGCATTGAACTTAACTAGCAATTTAGTTCTGATGCCATCAACCATGGTTTTAATTGGTTTCCCTCTCACATCAAGTATCATTTTGTTGAACACTTCACTAATATTGTTAACAACCAAATCAGTTTTACAATTCTTGTCCATGGCATGTCTAGCCCATGTATGCTTGGGTATCTTTCTAAGACATTTCCAAGCTGCCTCACACTCTCTTTTCATGCCTTCCATTGCTTGATCAAAACCATGCTCAGTATATGAATAACTAGCCTTATCCATATACTTCTTTAACTCTTCACCTCTAAAGCCAGCTGTTTGAAAGTTCTGATAAATATGTCTAAGGCCCTGTTTAAATAACTAGTGTTCAAAATATAGTATAACAACACACTATCTGACTGTACTAAGCATGGTAAAACTTCAGTAAAAATAAGAATGATGATGTATGAGGTACCTTTTGTCTATCAGATATGATAGTGTAGTTGCCATACTTCCCTGACTCACCACCAAGAGCATACTTGAGCTGGGTTAGAAATCAGGACCAGCTGGCAGTGTCTTCCTTGTCAACAATAGCAAATGCAATGGGAAAGATGTTGTTATTACCATCTCTTCCAGTTGCAGCCAATATTTGTTGCCCTGTTGTCAACTTAACAAAGCATCCATCAACACCTACAACCAAACATAACCAAATGAAATGGCAAAGATGTTGGGAAAATAATTATGCAAAGTACCTATGAAGGGTCCGCAACCATTTAGGAAGCCTTTTTTGCAAGCATTGAGGCACATGAACAAGCCATGAAATCTAGGATTTTTGCTAGGATGAAGCTTTAAATGCTTTGTTGTGACAATGCATCTACTTCCAGGATTGGTATCCAGCACAGCTTGGAGGTAATCCCTTATCCTAGTGTATTGTGCCCTCTGATCTCCTTGGACAACTTCCTTAGCTGCTTTCCTTGCCCTGTAGGCCATGTGAATGGACACTTCAATTCCATGTCTTTTCTTCAAATTGTCCATTATTGCCTGGACTGGTGTGTTTATGTCAGACCTTAACTGTTGCTCACACTCATGTGCCAACCATCTTGCAGTCACTTTGGTGCTCTCTCCAACAGCATGACAGTTGTGGTACAAGTTCATTTTCTTCATGCAAAATGTCTTCTCATGTGCAATTTTGGAAGCAGCAATGAAAAAAGGACAGCCATCTGTACTGCAAACTACAATAACTCTATCTGAGCAATTCCTATGAAATGAGTAGTTCCTGTTTTGTGAGATGTGAAATGTAAGGACTGCCCTCCTGAACTGCTGGACATCTAGGAAACAGAGTTTCTTCACAAATTGTTCTTGGGGTTTTTCCCTCTTCTCATCATACCAAACCCTAACTTTATTCTTTTTGGCCCTGCTCTTCCTACCATTTGGTAGCTTAAATGGTGCAAGCTGAGCCCAATCATTCTCTTCCTGACTTAGGTCACCTGGGTTGCTCTCCTCATCAGATGAAGGTGCCCAATCTTGCTCTAAGATTTGATCCAAACTTGCATGGGATCTTGTTGTTGGCCCCTTCCCCCTCCTCTTACTTCCTCCTGTGCTGCTGCTACCTCCTGCACTGCTACCTGATGTCTACACACGCTTCTACTCTTGTAGACTATGTTGGGCCTCCAAGCGCAGAGGTTTGTAGGACAGCAGCAATTTCCCTCAAGTGGATGACCTAAGGTTTATCGAACTCAGGGAAGTAGAGGTTGAAGATGGTCTCTCTCAAGCAACCCTACAACTAAAATACAAGAAGTCTCTTGTGTCCTCAACACACCTAATACACTTGTCAGATGTATAGGTGCACTAGTTCGGCGAAGAGATGTTAAATGGCAAGTGATATGGATGGCAAAACAAAGTAATATAAATCTGTAATAAAAAGTGCAGCAAGCAAACAAGTGGTAAACGTGAGCACAAATGGTATTGCAATGGTGGAAACAAGGCCTAGGGATCATACTTTCACTAGTGGCAACTCCCAACAACATTAACATAATCGAATCACATGATATTTCCCATAAAACATGCAATGGAGACGCACCCGAAGGTCATTCCTTCGTGGTCAAGAGAGGACGAGAATTATGTAGGGCTACAAAAGCACACCTCAAAGTTCGTAGTTCTCAATCTAAGGATTTCCCAATGTCGCCGCGGCCATCCAAAGAGAGTCCCACAATCACCACAACATATCTAAAGGATAGTCAAAGATAAGCACCAAGAGACTCTCAATCTTCAATCAACACACAAGAGAGGAAACCACTCATGAAAATATTTTTCTAATCCATGTCCAATAGACCGCTGTCACCTTGGTCTCGGGGATTATATTAGATAAAGACAAGTGAGTACATCAATCCAATACATAGAGGAAGGGGAAACATCATGGGATCACCCTAGATTAACATAGCCTATGATCACAACGAAGATCACATCATGGGAGAGAGAGATAACCACATAGCTACACGTACGAGCCCTCGGCCCCGGAGGAAACTACTCACGCATGGACATGGTGAGGAGGAGGTTGATGATGGTGTTGATGGAGAGGTGCAGTCTCGCGAGGAGGCGGCGGCCGGCGGCGGCCACGGAGGCGGCTGCGGCTGGGAGGAGACGGCGGCGGCCCTGGGGGCGGCGGCGGCCCTAGGGGGCAGCGGCTCCTTGGCCCCCTTCTTCCTTGTGGATGGTGCTGCAATGGTGCTGGTCCTCCCCTTCAAGACGGCGGCTTGGGAGGAGGAAAATTCGTGGCCCTTGGTGACCTAGGTTTCCTCTCTTTATATAGACTCTCGGATTCCCGTCATCAGATTTTGGGCCTCAGTAAAATGGGCTTTACTTGGCCGTCCGGACGTCGATTTGGACGAATTTTATATCCAGAAGCATCGCCTCGAAATTCCCCACAACTTTTGCAACTAGACTTTTTCCGTTTCACGTCGTCTTCGGAACGGAACGTGACCATCTTTAAAAAACGTTCTCAGACAGATTTCAGGAAAGTCAGAGTCCTACTCCAATACGACTCCTTTTGCGTTTTTGTCAATTTCCAAGTAATTCCTACACAATAAAGTGTAAAACAAGAACATTATGCACTTTTGCAACCATTAGTAGGTTAGTCCAAATATGATCAAAAGTGTATGGAAGTGCATAAATATCATAGCAATATCACACAAAAAGGCATGGAGCAAGCAGAAATTATAGATACGTTTTGGACGTATTAACATCCCCAAGCTTAATTCCTGCTCGTCCTCGAGTAGGTAAATGATAACAAGCATAATTTCTGTGGTGACATGCTATTAACCATATAAGGACTTTTCACAGTCACATGACAAGTGCTTACTGAGACAATGAATCTGTAGTAATTAAGTTGCCTCATGAGAGAATCACAAAGAACTGAAAGTTTTACAATATGATACTGAAACACTCAATAGATTTGTAGTGAGCATGGTGTGCAAACATGACAAAGTGATACCTCGCTTGCCCCCTTTAGTGAAGCAAAACATAAATGCAGGGGCACCTCCAAAGTTTAAGTGACGACTAGATACAATGATTTCAGAATAAACGATATCATAATCATGCAAAAGACAATGGTACTTTGGGACAATGCACATTACACTCAGAATGACAATCATGCTCTCAATAGTTGGTGCTTTAAAGAAGGTGGAGACTCTCGAACCGTGGCTTTTGTTGGCAAGGTTGAAAACCCGTGGTCGGAAACAAAAACTAAACATGTACCAGAGCTCTTGGTTTTAAAAACAGAGGTAATAATTATTTTTGTAGAATATGCATATTTCGTCAACGAATGCTAGCAGATAACTCAATTACTTCTCGAGCTGGACAAGTTTCGAGGAACGGCTCCTGAATGAGGACGATCACATCCTCTTAATCTCCTTTGTTTATCACTGCCAAAGTTTTCTGATTTCTCATGAACAAAGCGTGAAGGAGGCTTTGTTTGTTGTATAATTTTTAATGAGCCGGGCGCACTCTATGCCAGTTCCTTCTCGTATTATGGGTTTGCACATTAGACATGATCCCGGGGTGAAGTTTGTCCAACTTAAAAAGATCATGAATTAACTACTACTTCCTCATGAGCTAAAACAGAGGCACAAAAGAGAAATGCTTTTTTTTTGAATAGTTTCGAGATGGTACATGAAAGTCTTCGTTAGGAATGGCAGGTAAATAGCATGTATAGGAAGGTATGGTGGACTCATATGGCATAACTGGTTTAAAGGATTTTGGATGCACAAGCAGTCAGTCCGCTTAGTACAGGCGAAGGTTAGCAAAAGACTGGAAGCGACCAACTAAAAGAGCAATGACGGTCATAATCATGCAGAGCGACAAAGCAACATTGAATCGGGCATGAAAGTTATATCGCTACTCAGAAATGAAAGATCATCAAGGCTTGATAGACTTTCTTTACAGTCTTAAATATGCGTGAGCATATGCCAAGTCAATCAAAATAAATTCTTGGAGGAAGATATCACTAAACCATACCACATCATAGGCAAACAAATCATGTTGGTACTCCATTAACACATTGAGAACCCCCCAGCTATTTGAGACTAACCATAAGAAAACATGAACTACTAAGCACCATTATGCACATAGCATTTTTATCATAGACATATCAACCAGTGCAACAGAAGCCAACTCTCTTAACAAGATAAGCATGATAACTAAAGAGAGTTCCAGCAACCAACTAAACAAAAGCTCTTTAAAAAGAAAAGCATGAAAACTAAGAGCTAAACATGACAGTAGCTATTGAAAGACAAAGAACACACACATCAAAGATAGACATGAAAATTCTATGTTGTGTTCTAGGTTGAAGTGGAGCGTGTTTCTCTCCCACACAAAGAAAGCTGAGTTCCGACTCGTTATGAAAAGCTAAAGAAAACTAAAAAGGAAACTAAGAGCAAGACGCTTCAAGCATAGCACATAACACATGAAGTGATAAAAATATAGTGGAACGAAAGACGAACTGATAATGTTGATGGAGAAGGGGATGCACGAGGGCATACCCAAGCTTAGACGCTTGAGTCTTCTTGAATATTTCTTGGGGGTGCATGGGGGCATCCCCTAGCTTGAGCGTTTGACACTCCTGAATCTTTTTATCATCTTCCCTCGCACACTTGAAAACTCCCTTCATACATAACTCATCGTAATCTGATTAGCGAGGTTAGTACCCATAATAAAATAATTGTTCCTTGCTGGAAATAAGGATATTCCTGAAGGTCTACTGTTTCTCAAGATTGCCAAAAGGTTTTTGCAAAGAAAAAGCAAGCTCAAGGTTTGCAAAATGAAGGAAAGGCAAAACAGGACAGAATCTGTGAAAAACAGACCAGCAGGTAGTAAATGATTTCTTCGGGGCACTTCTGCAACTCAAATCAAAAAACTCAGAACAGACGCCCGAAAGCCAATTGTATAGAACACGCTGTCGAAAAAATTCAGACCAAAAAGATGATCTGGTGATTTTATACGAATTTTTCTGTCCAAGGACAGAATCTGTTTCCTGGACAGCACGTCACAACTTTTGAACTTTCTTGCAATCAGAGGCTACACTTGGCACAAAGTTGAAAAGTAAAGATACAATGATGGTGCTACTGTAGTAACAACATCAAGACACAACAAAAGCAAAATAAAATTTTATTCATTGTGGGCTGCCTCCCAAAAGCGCTTTCTTTTATGCCTTTAAGCTAGGCATAAGACTTTAATGATGCTCTCGTAGGAATAAGAGTTGAAGAACAAAAGAGAGCATCAAGAAGCAAATACCAAACACATTTAAGCCTAAGATGCTTCCTATGCATAGGAATATTGCAATAGAATAATTCATTGAAGCACAAAGCAATAAGCATAGGAAGGCAAAACAAGCATAACTTCAAAATATTCACCATAAAAAGAGGAAACTTCTTATTATTAAGATATTTAGAACCATGTCTCCCTCTCTCATTATAAATTTCAGTGGCATCATGGATGAACTCAACAATATAACTATTACATAAGGCATTATTTCCATGATCCAAAAGCATAAAAGTGTCATTACTCTTCATATAAGCAAAATCTTTCTTATTAGGAATAGTGAGAGTAAGACTATCATAACCATCATGGTAATCATCGTATTTAGGAGGCATATCATAATCATAATAAATTTTATCCTCAATAGTAGGTGGACTGAAAATATCATATTCATCATTGTAATCAACATATATAGGAGGCATAGTATCATCAAAGTAAATTTTCTCCTCAAAAGTTGGGGGACTAAAAATATCATGTTCATCAAACGTGTCATCCCCAAGCTTAGAGCTTTCCATGTCATTAGCAATATTGATATTAAATAAAAACATACTAATAACATCACCACCATCATGATTGTTATGAAAATAATAAAGTTCCAAAGGTTTTTTAATTTTCTCTTCGAACACATCATGTCCAAGTTCAAGGTAGAGCTTATAAAGCTCTCTCATATTTTTGTTGTTTTCCATTAAGCAAAACTAGTGAAAATAAAAACAAGAAACAAAAAGATTTAATTGCAAGATCTAAAGATATACCTTCAAGCACTCACCTCCCCGGCAACGGCGCCAGAAATAGCTTGATGTCTACACACGCTTCTACTCTTGTAGACTATGTTGGGCCTCCAAGCGCAGAGGTTTGTAGGACAGCAGCAATTTCCCTCAAGTGGATGACCTAAGGTTTATCGAACTCAGGGAAGTAGAGGTTGAAGATGGTCTCTCTCAAGCAACCCTGCAACTAAAATACAAGAAGTCTCTTGTGTCCCCAACACACCTAATACACTTGTCAGATGTATAGGTGCACTAGTTCGGCGAAGAGATGTTAAATGGCAAGTGATATGGATGGCAAAACAAAGTAATATAAATCTGTAATAAAAAGTGCAGCAAGCAAACAAGTGGTAAACGTGAGCACAAATGGTATTGCAATGGTGGAAACAAGGCCTAGGTATCATACTTTCACTAGTGGCAACTCCCAACAACATTAACATAATCGAATCACATGATATTTCCCATAAAACATGCAATGGAGACGCACCCGAAGGTCATTCCTTCGTGGTCAAGAGAGGACGAGAATTATGTAGGGCTACAAAAGCACACCTCAAAGTTCGTAGTTCTCAATCTAAGGATTTCCCAATGTCACCGCGGCCATCCAAAGAGAGTCCCACAATCACCACAACATATCTAAAGGATAGTCAAAGACAAGCACCAAGAGACTCTCAATCTTCAATCAACACACAAGAGAGGAAATCACTCATGAAAATATTTTTCTAATCCGTGTCCAATAGACCGCTGTCACCTTGGTCTCGGGGATTATACTAGATAAAGACAAATGAGTACATCAATCCAATACATAAAGGAAGGGGAAACATCATGGGATCACCCCAGATTAACATAGCCTATGATCACAACGAAGATCACATCATGGGAGAGAGAGATAACCACATAGCTACACGTACGAGCCCTCGGCCCCGGAGGAAACTACTCACGCATGGACATGGTGAGGAGGAGGTTGATGATGGTGTTGATGGAGAGGTGCAGCCCCGCGAGGAGGCGGCGGCCGGCGGCGGCCACGGAGGCGGCGGCGGCTGGGAGGAGACGGCGGCGGCCCTGGGGGCGGCGGCGGCCCTAGGGGCAGCGGCTCCTTGGCCCCCTTCTTCCTTGTGGATGGTGCTGCAATGGTGCTGGTCCTCCCCTCCAAGACGGCGGCTTGGGAGGAGGAAAATTCGTGGCCCTTGGTGACCTAGGTTTCCTCTCTTTATATAGACTCTCGGATTCCCGTCATCAGATTTTGGGCCTCAGTAAAACGGGCTTTACTCGGCCGTCCGGACTCCGATTTGGACGAATTTTATATCCAGAAGCATCACCTCGAAATTCTCCACAATTTTCGCAACTAGACTTTTTCCGTTTGACGTCGTCTTCGGAACGGAACATGACCATCTTTAAAAAACGTTCTCAGACAGATTTCAGGAAAGTCAGAGTCCTACTCCAATACGACTCATTTTACGTTTTTGTCAATTTCCAAGTAATTCCTACACAATAAAGTGCAAAACAAGAACATTGTGCACTTTTGCAACCATTAGTAGGTTAGTCCAAATATGATCAAAAGTATATGGAAGTGCATAAATATCATAGCAATATCACACAAAAAGGGCATGGAGCAAGCAGAAATTATAGATACGTTTTGGACGTATTACTACCTCCTGCACTGCTTCCTCCTCTCAAGCACTCATCTAGTGGCTCCTCCTGTACTGCCTCTTCATCTCTTCCTTCATTCTCCTCCTCATCTGGTCCATATAGCTCTTCTACATCAGTGTCTTCTTCAAAGTGATATAGTGGATCATCTCTATGCCTCTTCATTGCCTCCAACCTAGCCAATATGTCCTCATCTTCTAGATCTTCATCCTCACTTTCACTATCAGTGAACTCCGCAGCAAGCAGTTGTGGGGGTTTTCTTTTTGCTGCCTTGTACTTCTCTCTTTGTATCTTATTACTCATGTACCTCTGAATTTCTTCATTTCTATTCTGCTCCATCATCTGCTCAATGTGCTCTTGCTCTTGGTCCGTCTCCATGAAATATTCATGCCTCTCATTACCATTGTCGAAAGCAAACTCAGGTTCACTTGGGCACTTTTGCTTCAAGAAACAAAAGCTCTCCTGTGTGTGCATTACTTGGACTGGCTGTGGTTGGGGTTTGACTGGACTAGGGAAAAGAACTCCTGAAGTGTCTACCTCATACACAACTGGTACACCTATTTGAGAAAAAGGAACCTGCTCTTCATAAACATGACCAATGTTCAAATCAACTGGTCTAGCTGCATCACTTCTCATAACTGTAATGTTGACAACATTGTTTCCTTTACCAGCTATGTGATCCACATTTCTTCCACCTTGTCATCATCAGTTAATTCTTCCATTCCTGACACCCCAACTCCTGGATCTCTAACATAATACGTAAAATCCCTTGAACTATACCCTACTACCTCTATTAGGCCAATGAGATTCCAGAAGGTTATGTCTGATAAACAGATTGTTCTTTCCAAGTTATCTCTGTCTAGGAAATGTAACCTCACTTCCCATTCTTCATCATGCAAGCTACAAATTCAGATAAAATGAATTTAATTTTGCTGTTAAGTTATTCATTGGTGGCAACAGAAATTCAGTTAACATTTAATAGTGTTCACAAAATTCAGTTAACAGTTAACAGTGTTCAATTAATTCAGTTAACAGTTAAAAGTGTTCACAAAATTCAGTGAACACTAAACATTGTTCAATTAATTCAGTTTACAGTAAACAATGTTCACAGAATTCAGTTAACATTTAACAGTGTTCAATAAATTCAGTTAACAGTTAACAGTGCTCACAAAATTTAGTTTACAGAGTTAAAATTAACAGTGTTCACAAAATTCAGTTAACAATGTTCACAAAGTTCAGTTAACATTTTACATGGTTCACAAAATTCAGTTAACAATTAACAGTGTTCAATTAATTCAGTTAACACTTAACAGTGTTCACAAAATTCAGTTAACAGTGTTCACAAATTTCAGTTAACATTGTTCAACAAAATTTTGATTCAATTTACAAAACTAAAGATGATGAAAGAGAGTATTTGATCAAACAACAGACACAGAGGATTTGTGTCAAAGTACTCATGTTAAGATTAATTTCTGTGAGAGCAACAATCAGTTGACAGAGAGGATGTCATATAACACTAACCCTAATGCTAGAATCCTAACCCTAGAACCTTAACCATACTACACGTACCCAAGAACACTAACCATAGAACCCTAACCCTATAACCCTAACCCTAGAATACTAATAGGGGAAATGACAAAGAAGGAGGATGATGACTTACACCACACCGCCGAAGGAGGAGGCAAAATGCTGGCTGCCCGTCGGATTTGCCTTCACCGCCTGGGCAAACGCAGTAGCCGCCGCGTATTCCAACGACTTCGGCGGCGACGGCAGTTGGGGAAGAGGCAGCGCGCTCGAGGGATTGGAGCTCCCGCAGTACTCCGGTGGATCTCCATCACCACCGCCCGGAGCATCCCCACCGGCAGCAACTCCCCCGCCGCCGTCCACGCCGCCAGGTTTCGTCGTCGCCATGGATTGCAGCTGGAGGGAGAGGAGGGAGCAGAACTGGTCTGGTCGGGCGCGGTCGGTTGGTCTATCCGGCGCGACCCGACCACGTCTGTCTGAAGCAAACGGCGCCGTCCGTGCGTCCGTTAGGCCACGTCTCCGATTTCGGCCCCCACCTGTCGGAAACTCCCTCAAACGCGCCAAAATGACATGTTCAGTGCAATCTGCAAAATGTTTACTGAATCCGCGGTGGCTTTTGCAAAAAATTAGCGAGTAGGTTGTTTTCCGCAAGATAAGCCCCAAATGTGGTGGTTTCTTGCAATTCACTCTGTAATCGGTGATGCAGTCGAGTTCGAGCTCGAAGAGAAATAAAGAAAAACCCGTACGTGCTGCGGGCGTTCGTGCGCCGGCAAACCCTCTGTATTCTCCTTCCTCCTCTCCGAGCGTGTCTCCGATGTTCTCCCTCGCGTGCCGCAGCCCGTGGCACCAACAGCTGATAAGGCCACGGGGCAACCTCTTGGAACTGGCCGTGATAGTTGTTGTACGCGCCACTCGTGACTGGGACGAACTGTGAAGGATCATAGTAGGCGCCGCCCGTCTCCACCATGCCGCCGCCAGAGAAAGCATCAGCTTGAGCGCTGGTGAATCCCTGGCTTTCGCTCTTCATCGCCGCGGCATTGTAATTCGCGCCAAGCTGATATGTGACCGGGAGGCAGTAGTCTTCCGGAAACGGATACTAGCACGCTATAACCTCACTAATAGCACGTTATAGTATATTGATAATTGCCTCACTATATATAATGATGTACAGTGTTTAGCTAATACTAGCACGCTAATAGCATATTTTGAGCTCGGCGCTATTTTACTATAACGCGTTATTTTTGTTGGCCAGAATAAGCCGCGGCGCCAGTGTCGAACGCGTCGGGCGCGTGTATAGGCGCGCGCCGGGCGTGTCAGGCGCGGCGGTACCATGGCGTAGGTGTGCGTGTGTGCGTATAGGTGCAGCACGGGCATGTCCGTGCGGGTGTGCACCGCGTGCGTAAGTTTCGGGCCAGCCGTTGGCGAGCTGGAGGTGCGCGTCGAGTTGGTTAGCTGCGGACTCGCCGCGTCCAGGCGTGTGCGTGCATGTCAGACGGGCGCAGGCGGAGCGGCATGGACCAGGTGCTCGACGTGGGCAAGGTCGTGGGTTCGTGCCCAGCGCGACCTGGGTATAAAAAGTAAAAACCCACTGTATGCGTTGTAATGGCGAGGAGTTCGTGCTCGAGGGAATCTGAAGCCATTCGTGCGGCTGCAGCAGCGTTCGTGCGCTGGGAAAACTCCTGTGTCTCTCTCTCCTTCTTCCTTCTTCTCTGGTACACTGCGAGAACTCAAGAGAGAAGCAGAGAGGGAGAGCGAGGGTAAGGTCAGAGCACCAACAATTTTTTCCTTAAGTATAATAGCCGCCGGCATCCGCCATGCGGCCGCCGTTGCCACCACAAAGAGCACCAGCTTGCGCATTGAAACTGAATCCTTTGCTGTCGCTCGGCATCTCGGGGGGGTCGTACTGGTAGCGCGTGCCCGGCTGCTCGCCGGCATCGGCCGCAACCTTCTTGGGGTGCTTGTTGATCTTGACACGGCTGAGCACCGTGCCAGGAAGCGGCGGCGATATGATCTCGTAGTCGTGCATGATGTAGGAGTCGGCTAGGTTTAGTTTCTTGGTCCCGTCGAAGGATGGATGTATGGATGGAGGAGTCGGTCGGGGAGTTGGCATGGATTGCCGATTTGGCGGTGCTAAGCTAAACTGCTTATATAGACGGGGAGGGCCGGGAGCACGTAGATGCGGTGCTGATCACTGCCCCTTTTCCCGCGATACATATGTAGTGTGCACTAGGAGCCCGCGAGGTCAATGCAGCTGGTCGATGAGTTTGGTCGTGCGGTGGAGCTACCTGTCCTGCAGAAGGAAAACAAAGCACGTCTGAAGCAAAACTGACCTTTGTATCTGTCAAATTTTCAGGGGTTTTCACTTCAGTTCACTTTCTAGGGAGGATAACTAAACCTACGTCTGAAGCTGGTCGATGAGTCGCCAATTTGTTGTGTGCTAGGGTTTAAGGTTTGTCGGCTACAAAGGTTATATGATTGGCGAATACCGGTCGAAGCAGAAAACGAGGGAGTCAATGGTGTATGGCACCGCCTGATTTTGGAAGAAAGATGGCTCGTGGAGAGAGATGTGTGAAGTCATGCATAACGCTTCCAAAAACCTAATTCATCATCCCCTAGTTCACAAGAACGAGAGGTTCCAAAGAATGCTCTTCCATTCACCAATAGCAACCGAAAACATTTAGTGATTTGCATGAGCAAATCAACCACACACCGATTGCAATCATTTAAAAACAAATCAATCTGATTAGCGACAACAAAATAGTTATTCAAGTTCCTCTCCGATCAACGAACTACATGCTATATTGCCCTGCGAAAAAACATGCTATATTGAAAACTACGTTAACTAGATTACCATGTTTAATGTTGTTCATGGCTTTTTATTTGAGAAACCGGTAGGAGCACCTTAAACATGATGGTAGAAGATACATTTGCATGGTGAATATGAAATATTCAGATCTGATGCATGCAATGCAAAGCTAGTAAATTCATGATATTTTTAAGTTCACAAGTGATTACTATAGTGTTATTTTACAGCAGAATAAATCATTCTTGGTCATTTATCTTTGTGATCCAAACACCGAAATTAGAAAACACTAAGTATAATTCTAGTAGTGTATTCAGATGTCAAGGGTATTTTCGATAGCTCACACGTTAACATTGTGTCAAATAGGCCACTATTTGTTGATTCAGTTCCATGCTTGTATATTATATGTCCGGACTGATTTTGTCTCAGTCTTTGGATGAAAAGGCAGCTACATATTCTCAACCGGAGACAACTGCTACTTCCACATTGACAAAACTGCTGAATATGAGATGGGCTTTGGGCCCATTTAGCAATTACAGAAAAAATCCCTAAGGGCCCATGCTGCGGGTTGCGGGAATCTCGCCGAGCCGATGTGTTCTTTTTGTCACGCAGGATTGGAATTTGAACAGTCAACTGAAAAACGATTAATGGAAAATGAATACGAGCTGAAACGTTTCGTCTTAAGTACGGCCGTTACCAGAATTCATTGTGATTCATTATGTGCGGTCTTAAGTACGGCCGTTACCAGAATTCATTGTGATTCATTATGTGCGGTCTTAAGTACGGCCGTTATCAGAATTCATTGTGATTCATTATGTGCGTTTATGCTGGACCGTTTGTCTCCTCCTCTGCGCCTATATAAGAGAGGTCGCTCCTCTCCAGAGAACAATATAGATCACATCTGCTCTGCCACCACCACCTCTGTCGTTCCTCTCGCTGCTGCTGTCGCCGGTGACTCCATCCCGTCTTCCGTGTACACGGCCGACGGGAGAGCAGGCCTCCGAAACCCCGCCTCTCCAGATCCTGTACGGGAGAGGGGCGATTAGGTTTTTGGGGAGCGTCTTCTACGCGACTGCTCGCCTCGGTTCGACTGCTTCCTCTACGTCGACTACATCTCCGTCCGCGTCGCCTTCGTCTTCACCATGAGCACCAGCACCGACGCTGACAAGGCTGCTGCCGACAAGGCCGCCTCCGACAAGCGCATCGCCGGTGAGGCCGCCGCCTCTGCTGCTGATCCGGCCAACTGGCCTACTGGAGGGTATAACATGCTTACCCTTATCCTGATTATTTCCATGTGTGCAGTACTAGTAGTTTGCGTAGATGTTTCTACTATATGTCTAGTATGTGCGTACATCATGAATTTTTAGTATGTCATTAGCACTGTCTATATCATGTTCTTGATTCATTCTTGGATTAAATTAATCGAACAATTGCTTAATTTCTCAACAATCCAAAAACCTAAAATGTGTAGGCAATTTTCGATCCATGGTTTTGCTACTGCACTGAAACCTGCCCCGTTTACGGGGACGTACTTTAAGCGTTGGCAGACCAAAACTGTCTTATGGCTCACGGCGATGAACGTGTTCTGGGTCGCCGGTGTGACTCCCACGGGAACGATTGCTACTGAACAGGAGAAGGCGTTCAGGGAGGCCACCGTCTTTGTTGGATGCGTTCTGAGCGTGATCGGAGATAAGTTGGTTGATGCATATTTACATATGCGGGTTGCCAAGGACTTGTGGGAGGCGCTCGAATCTAAATTCGGCGCAACCGATGCTGGAAGCGAGATGTATATTATGGAGCAGTTCCACGATTACAAGATGGTTGAAAACCGTCCTGTATTGGAACAGGCTCATGAGATACAGTGCATCGCTAAGGAACTTGAGGTTCTGAAGTGTGTGCTGCTGGGCAAATTTGTCGCGGGATGCATCATCGCTAAGCTACCCAATTCCTGGAGGAATTTTGCTACCACTCTGAAACATCAGAGGCGTGAATTCTCAGTTGAGGATGTCATTGGCCATCTGAGTGTTGAGCAGAACTCGAGAGCAAAGGACTCGAATGGAAAAGGGAACGAAGGGACCTCTGTCGCCAACATGGTGCAGAAGAACTTCAACCCCCACAAGCCCAAGGGAAAGACTGGTGTCCAACAGAATACCGAGTTTAAGAAGAAGGGCAAGAAGCCTTTCAAGAAGGATAAGAAGAAGGGTGGCTGTTTCACTTGTGGTTCTGATGAACATTGGGCTGTCAAGTGCCCACACAAGTTCAAGAAGCCAGGACAGGACTCCAAGACTGTCAACATGATTGTGAGCAACAATGAGAGTGGGCCATCTGGGTACGGTAATTTGTTTACTGTATTTTCAGTTTGCCAGTCTACCGATTGGTGGATTGACACAGGTGCAAATATTCATGTGTGTGCTGACATTTCATTGTTTTCTTCTTATCAGGCCACATGAAACGGGTCCGTACTGATGAGGAATGGCGCGAGTGCTTCTGTTCATGGTGTTGGCACGGTCGATCTGAAGTTTACTTCGGGAAGGATCGTACAACTGAAGAACGTGCAGCATGTCCCCGCCATCAAGAAGAATCTCGTTAGTGGTTCCCTTCTATGTAGAGAAGGGTTTAAGCTGGTATTCGAGTCTAATAAAGTAGTCGTTACGAAATATGGACTGTTTGTTGGAAAAGGTTATGAATGTGGAGGTCTATTCCGCTTTTCCCTCGCTGATTTTTGTAATAAAGTCGTGAATAATATTCATTCAAATGTTAATGAAACAGAAGTTTGGCATTCACGTCTTTGTCACATTAGTTTTGGTTGTATGACGCGGTTAGCAAAGTTAAATTTAATCCCAAGTTTCACTTTAGCCAAAGGTTCTAAGTGCCATTCGTGTGTGCAAGCAAAGCAACCTCGCAAGCCCCATAAGGCTGCGGAGGAGAGACACTTGGCGCCATTAGAACTCATACATTCTGATCTTTGTGAGATGAATGGTGTGTTGACTAAAGGTGGAAAGAGATACTTCATGACACTGATAGATGATTCTACTAGATACTGCTATGTATATCTTTTAAACACTAAAGATGAGGCTCTACACTACTTTAAAATCTATAAGGCAGAAGTTGAGAATCAACTTGAAAAGAAAATAAAACGAGTCCGGTCAGATCGTGGTGGAGAGTATTTCTCTAATGAGTTTGATTCCTTTTGTGCGGAACATGGTATTATTCATTAGAGGACGCCTCCCTACTCACCTCAGTCAAATGGGGTTGCCGAACGGAAAAACCGTACTCTAACTGATTTGGTTAACGCCATGTTAGATACATCGGATTTATCCAAGGCATGGTGGGGGAGGCTATATTGACATCATGTCATGTCCTGAATAAAGTTCCGACAAAAGACAGTGAGATCACTCCCTATAAACAATGGGAAAAGAGAAGAACAACACTCTCATACTTACGTACTTGGGGCTGTTTGGCGAAAGTCAATGTGCCGATCCCCAAAAAGCGTAAGCTTGGACCAAAGACTGTGGATTGCGTTAATTTGGGCTACGCTAAGAATAGCGTCGGCTATAGATTTCTGGTAGTGAAATCTGAGGTACCTGACATGAAAGTCGGTACGATTATGGAGTCTAAAGATGCTACATTCTTTGAGGATATTTTTCCTATGAGAGATATGCAAAGCACTTCTATACTGGAATCTGATGAGACTCCTGAACCTGCCATTCCGATGGAATATTATGAACAAACACATGATGAAAATCCTGAGGAGGAGGACAAGGAAACCCTTGGTAGGGGCAAGAGACAGAGGACTGCAAAGTCCTTTGGTGATGATTTCCTTGTGTACCTTGTGGATGATACTCCCACTTCTATTTCAGAAGCTTATGCGTCTCCGGATGCTGACTACTGGAAAGAAGCGGTCCGTAGCGAGATGGACTCCATCTTGGCTAATGGGACATGGGAAATCACAGAACGTCCCTATGGCTGTAAACCATTGGGATGTAAGTGGGTGTTCAAAAAGAAGCTTAGGCCCGATGGTACGATTGAAAAATACAAGGCTAGGCTTGTGGCCAAGGGTTATTCCCAGAAAAAAGATGAGGATTTCTTCGATACTTATTCACCTGTGGCCAGACTGACCACCATACGAGTATTACTCTCGTTGGCGGCCTCACATGGTCTTCTCGTCCATCAAATGGATGTTAAGACGGCCTTCCTGAACGGAGAGCTAGACGAGGAAATCTATATGCAACAGCCAGATGGCTTTGTAATAGATGGTCAGGAAGGAAAAGTGTGTAAGTTACTGAAATCTTTATATGGCTTGAAACAAGCACCTAAGCAATGGCATGAGAAGTTCAATACAACTTTAAAATCGGTTGGCTTTGTTGTTAATGAAGCTGACAAATGTGTATACTATCGCCATGGTGGGGGCGAAGGAGTTATACTGTGCTTGTATGTTGATGACATACTGATATTTGGGACCAACCTCAAAGTCATTGAGGAGGTTAAGTCGTTTCTATCTCAGAATTTTGAGATGAAGGACCTTGGTGTGGCTGATGTTATTTTAAACATCAAGCTATTGAGAGATAATGAGGGTGGGATTACACTTCTGCAATCTCACTATGTTGAAAAGATCTTGAGTCGTTTTGAATATTCGGACTGCAAGACTTCTCCAACACCATATGATCCTAGTGTGCGGATTCGAAAGAACGAAGGCACAGCTAAGGATCAACTGAGATACTCTCAAGTCATTGGTTCACTTATGTACCTAGCAAGTGCTACGAAGCCTGACATCATGTTTGCTGTGAGCAAACTGAGCCGGTTTGTTTCCAATCCGGGTGATGTACACTGGCATGCTATTGAACGAATTATGCGCTACTTGAAAGGTACTGTGACCTATGGACTTCACTATTCTGGATACCCATCGGTTCTTGAAGGATATAGTGATGCGAATTGGATCTCTGATGCTGATGAGATGAAAGCCACAACGGGGTATATTTTTACCCTTGGAGGTGGTGCTGTTTCCTGGAAGTCTTGCAAGCAAACGATCCTAACAAGATCGATAATGGAAGCAGAATTAACAGCATTAGACACATCTGGTGTCGAAGCAGGATGGCTTCGAGATCTTTTGATGGACTTGCCAGTGGTTGAAAAGCCGGTTCCGGCTATCCTTATGAACTGTGACAATCAGACTGTTATTGTTAAAGTGAAGAGTTCAAAGGACAACATGAAGTCCAACAAACACATAAGAATGAGATTAAAAGCTGTCAGAAAATTGAGAAACTCCGGGGTGATAGCGTTGGAATATGTCCATACGGCTAAGAATCTGGCAGATCCCTTTACAAAAGGGCTATCACGTGTTGTGATAGATAATGCATCGAGGGAGATGGGCATGAGACCCACATGAGTTGCCATGGTGGTAACCCAACCTATGTGATCGGAGATCCCATGAAGTAGGACCTGGGAAAACAAGCCAATGGTGAACTGAGAAGAGTAACTATACTAACCCACTCCGCTGGAGATGCAATACTCTCAATACTGTATGGGAGGATGACTACTGTCTTAATGTGTTCCAAGGCTTATATGTATAAGCAAGATGCTATCCTACAGAGCGATCTTTGGAGGAACAAACCTATATGAGCCCGACTGCTGGTTACAGTCTATGAGATTGGGGTGATCTCTAGTAAGCTCATGAACAGGCCAGGAGTGTGACTTATATGCTCCACCCGAGGGGTCAGCCTTCGGCAGCCTAGTATCAGTAAGACATGTGGTGAAACCTCTTTACGCCAAACTGACAATTCAAGGCTTAGTCCATTGTTCAGTTGTGGAGGGGTGTAGCTATTTGCTCTAGGTGGATGTTCAATCTTAACAGGTCTCCACTGAAATACTGGTATATCAAAACAGAGTTTGGAACAGAGGACAACACCATGGGCCTTTGGGATCTGGTGGGGGATTGCTGAATATGAGATGGGCTTTGGGCCCATTTAGCAATTACAGAAAAAATCCCTAAGGGCCCATGCTGCGGGTTGCGGGAATCTCGCGGAGCCGATGTGTTCTTTTTGTCACGCAGGATTGGAATTTGAACAGTCAACTGAAAAACGATTAATGGAAAATGAATACGAGCTGAAACGTTTCGTCTTAAGTACGGCCGTTACCAGAATTCATTGTGATTCATTATGTGCGGTCTTAAGTACGGCCGTTACCAGAATTCATTGTGATTCATTATGTGCGGTCTTAAGTACGGCCGTTACCAGAATTCATTGTGATTCATTATGTGCGTTTATGCTGGACCGTTTGTCTCCTCCTCTGTGCCTATATAAGAGAGGTCGCTCCTCTCCAGAGAACAATATAGATCACATCTGCTCTGCCACCACCACCTCTGTCGTTCCTCTCGCTGCTGCTGTCGCCGGTGACTCCATCCCGTCTTCCGCGTACAGGTCGACGGGAGAGCAGGCCTCCGAAACCCCGCCTCTCCAGATCCTGTACGGGAGAGGGGCGATTAGGTTTTTGGGGAGCGTCTTCTACGCGACTGCTCGCCTCGGTTCGACTGCTTCCTCTACGTCGACTACATCTCCGTCCGCGTCGCCTTCGTCTTCACCATGAGCACCAGCACCGACGCTGACAAGGCTGCTGCCGACAAGGCCGCCTCCGACAAGCGCATCGCCGACGAGGCCGCCGCCTCTGCTGCTGATCCGGCCAACTGGCCTACTGGAGGGTATAACATGCTTACCCTTATCCTGATTATTTCCATGTGTGCAGTACTAGTAGTTTGCGTAGATGTTTCTACTATATGTCTAGTATGTGCGTACATCATGAATTTTCAGTATGTCATTAGCACTGTCTATATCATGTTCATGATTCATTCTTGAATTAAATTAATCGAACAATTGCTTAATTTCTCAACAAAAACAAGTGATCTGTTCTTATACAATCAGGAGGTCAAGCTAAATAAATCATTGCTAGAAGTCTACAAGTCAAGCACCCATACAATCAGTACTACCATATGAACTACTGAACTAGTAATACTCCTCATGTTTGGAGATTGATCAAAAGGTTTGCCTAGAGGCGAGAACGTGCGATTGGCTGGCGGAGGACCCGATGCGGCCGCTAGCGGCATGTGGCATCGAGGGTGGATACATATGTCCGTGAGTGCAATTATTTGAATAACTACATATTCATCTGGTTTAATTATAGGATAAATCTACGCACATTGGTGTAATTTTCTTTGCCAAAATTTCCCGGGGTTAAAGTTTGAGCCGCACCATATTAACCATTGGATCAACTTAATACTACAACTTGAATTATGTAGTACAATCTACCTAAAACTCATTTAGTATTAGCGATGTCATCTCTAGGTTTCCAGCTGAGTCATGCACACACATTTTGAACTTATTACTTGTAAGGCACATTTGACCATGTAATGTCTAGATAAGATATCATGCCAATGGTTCAGTTATTACTCTAGAAGTTTCTAGAAATGTGATTACCAATCATATAATATAAGCCGCTATTAAGGTATTTCATACGTTTTAGAGTTATACCAAGATATTTAACAATATACAAATATGCATGAGCTTACCCATACATAAAACGCATAGAAATATATACGTATGCACTATGCAATTCATGCAATAGTGGAAAAAATAAATTTAATTTAATTATATGTGTTGTGTTGTAAAAGAGATATATCTAAGTTATTCGACTTCGCTATCTTGTTAAGAGTACATATCTTGGAACATGATAGACGAGTCACATCACTTTTTTTTAACAAAGTACGAATTATAAATAGCACAATGCAATTGTAGTTTCATTGCTATACATAACATCTGCATAACAAATAAAATTATAAATTACAGCTATTAATACTATTATATTTTAAACTATATTAAATATTTAACACAAATGTATAATCATAAATTGATAAGAAATATAAAAGTTTTGTACAAATAGCAATCCGTCACTCCCAACTATTAATACTCTTTGATGTATATTTTAGGACAATACAGTACTTGTTTTTCCCCACCACAAGTTTTGCACCCTTAGTTTTTGCCGGTCATTAATTGTCATTTATCAAGCAAGAGCCAAATTTTTTAACAATTGCAGTTATCATTTTTATTATCAATGTAAAAATGTTTGTAGCTTTATGGTTAACTGGCAAAATCTGACTAGAACAACATGTTTGTAAATTAAAACAATCTTATTGTTTTTTTGAACCGTGTTTTTCTAGCTTAGAGGTCTAACCTGACGCACCCAAATATAATACACTTAGAATCTCCAACATTGGCAACAACAAGTTCAGTATCGCTCAAGAAAAGCATCAACACATTCTCCCATATCCAATAGATAGCATGTTCTATATAGTTTGGTCACGTGTAATAGAATTTTTTTGTTATCAATAAGTGATTTCACAAAGTACAAAAGGAAAATAGAGACAACAACTTAGTTCTTGCGTTAAGCTTAATTGGTTAATAATGTATTCTCTTAAACTCTATAGAAATATTTAACAATTCATATGTAGTGAAAATATAATTTTTAACTGAAAATTATTTGTATGTATGCTTCAAAAAGTCATCACATATACCTCTGAAAACTAATAAAAATAGTGGTGCCCAAATAACGTTTAGTGAAATTTTGTGAATCTAATATACTCGAGTACAAATTTTTTTGTCTATAAGTGTGTCGTTCGCTAAATAAAAGAAGGGTTTCTTCATTTTACTATAAAACCATCATGGAGAATGCACTCAAATGAAGTATCACACACACACACACACCAATTACAATTTTTTTACTCTTCATCATAATGCGCATCCAACATCTTTAACAAAAAACTTGCATGCCAAGTATTGCCATGCCTTTTATGGTCATGTATTCAAAATTCAAAACCAAACACACCAAAAACTTTTTTATTCCATGGTGGAGCATTCCCCTAGCTAAATTCAAACTTAACCCTCAAATATGACTTACTTTGCTTTTAAACTAATAACTCAAACATAAATGCTTATCAGTAATCAACATATAGTTTGCCGGGTTACCTTTGATGTTTTGGTTTTAGGATTAAATATGCAACAATTCATTCTAAAAGAAATGAGGTAGTACTTCATCAACCAATTGGTATAACTGAAGCACAGTCAACCACAACTTCACATTACACATCTCAAAGGCGGTCAACAGTGACTAGCAAAGTAAGACATTCGTACACACTTTGCCACATTAAAACCACTATTCTCATCAACAAAAATAAATACTACAATATTTTACCACATTAAAACCATTACTTTCATCAGCAGAAAGAAGCTTCTAATGCTGGGGTCAATGGTAAAAACTAGTCTGACCCTGACTCTTGGGACATGTCAAAATTATGCATTACAGTGTCGCTCACAACTCCTTGCTTATGAATTACTCTCTCTCTCTCTCTCTCTCTCTCTCTCTCTCT
>LR738712.1:718550422-718571272 GCA_902687465.1 Secale cereale | reverse complement strand
CACACACACACACACACACACACACACACACTTACATCCAAATGCATTAACGGGTTGACCCAAACAAGGTGCCCCAGTTAATTTACCTATATGATGTATTTTTTGTATAGTATCATATTTGTTTACCCCCTCCACACATTGTAAATCCTAAATTTTCTCCTTTTGATAAACAAATCATATCATATATAAACCCAAACGGTTCCTCATCATCTTTCACCCACTTTGTTATAAGTATTATGTGAACTATAAGGCACATCTTTGAATGCATCACAATTGTAATCCACTAGCCAAATATGTGTGCATTGTTACGTAATGACAACTCACATATGGATGTCACAGGGATTTGGAATACATATAGGCCTATTTTGGTTTGGAGGAATTCGGTAGGATTTTCATAGGATAGGATTTTTATAGGAAAAATTCCTTTAGAGCCTTTTGGTTTGTAGGAATACTATCCTATTCCTAGGGAGGAATTCTTCCTATCCTTCACATTACATGGGAAAATATACATTAGCCTAGACTGAACGGAAAAAAAATCCTATGATGAGAACCAAAGAGATATCATTTCCTATTCCTATTCATAGGATTTTAGATACATGTCATCTCATTTCCTATGACTTTCCTATTCCAGCGATTTTCCGACTCTATGAACCAAGGGAGGCCATAGTAGTTATTATCTAACCAAGATGTGGTGTTATATTTATAGTATTGCCCAAGAGTACTTTTCAAGAATAGTATAGTCCTCGACAAATTGGCAGTCCTTGACGAGGCATTATGCGTGTGTGCTCACACATGCGTGGATATAGGCACTTGGGAAAACATTTTCCATTATTTACCTCATGCTCAAAGTGGAGGCTCAACTTCACATTCATTTTCATGAAAATGATTACTTTCTTGATATTGCAGTGAATCGACTATAGAGTTTGATGTTCTTAAGTGTAGTTTTTATTTCATTTGATCTAATTAAAATATGTCTAATCAAATTTCCGCAACTACGTAGGTGGATTATCTTATGGTTTGTGGACCCTAAGCTTCATGACTCTTGGATAGGAATATTTTACTTGACCATTTGAACATGTATGTTTTAGTTGATTATTATTCTTCAGTAACTAATTCTTATAATACTTGGTGAAGATATATTACACAATTATTTGACAACTGATTATGATTACAATTTATTTTTGTGTGGAAAATTATGATTACTATTTGGCAACAAGATAGGGCAGACTTTAGAACAAAATTCATTACCATTTTAGAGGACTCAAAATTTGGATGACGAGATCATGAAAAGTCGGAAGTATGAGTGAACTGATGATAGAGAACTTTCGTATCATGTAATTTCGGAAAGCCATCCTAGAAAATGTCAAAAAGATCAAACTCATCCTAAAGTCTGAACTCCTAACATAATCAGTGTGGTGCTTTCAACCAGCATCAAACCAACAAACATAGTCTTAATAAATGAACTTTGCTACTTATATATCAATATTTTAGACTTGTGTCGCATGTGCAAGCTTACTAGTGGCATGTAGTATGAGACTCTACATGAAGTCACTTTAAAAAACGGCTGCCAATAAATACCTTATTTAGAGTAGTTGTGAAATCACAATTTTGAATCTCAGAAAATGTTAAAACAAATTCTACATTGTAATATAGATGTATACTACACACACGCAAAGTATGATGATGAAATAAGTTAAGTTGTGAGCTGCACAAAACGACAATTGCAGTGAAATTTTAGTGGTGAACAATGCATGCACTTTTCACCTATTCAAAATCATGAATTTGTCATTTTTACTAGCTCACATGTTAACTTGTTTCAATATAGGATTTGGTTTAGCATTCTGATCTAGATAATTTTTAGTTACATCACATCTAAATTGTCTACAGTGGTCTCCTCCACCCGTCGGTTGGGTGAAACTTAATGCGGACGGATCATGGACTGAGGACGGTAAAGCTGGAGCTGGTATGGTGCTTCGTGATGATCGAGGCAATATTATATATTCATTCAGCAGGGAACTCTTCTCATGTCGAGATGTTTTAGAAGAAGAAATAAGTGCATGCATGGAGGGTTTATCTTTAGCCATTCAGCGATCGGATCTCCCAATTTGCATTGAGATGGATTCGATACTAGCGGTGAACATGTTGAAAGACAGTGGCATGAACAAGTCTGTTTATGCGGTGTTGGCGCAGGAGATCATCCATTTGAAGTCCCTTCGTATGACTCGTATTACTCATATCAATCATGGTCATAATTGTGTAAGTGATTTCCTAGCTAATTTTGTTAGATCCGGTAGTAGAATTATTAGTTTAGTTGGGCCTTGGCCCCCAAGAAGTCATTGAATTATGTAAGAAGGATTGTACGGTTGATGCTCGAGTAATATAAGTTATTACCTGTAAAAAAATATCTACCATACGGTTTCCTGCAAAAATTATCTCGTGTGTCCTGTCGCGTCGTGTGTCGTGTTGTGTCCCGTTGTTGGCATTTTTTCACGTCATCGTTAGTGGTCGTTTTCTCTTGTACTTGTGTCTGCACAGTGCTAAGAGAATCTCTAGCAGACCCCGTATAACGTTGACCCGCAAAACGCGTTTGCAATTCGCGGAAAAATGTCTTTGCGGGCCGGCGCGGGCGGCCGCAGAGGCAGAACCCGCAAAATGGCCCCGTATAAAAGGATATTCGCAGAATATACTTTTTTACGGATCGATTTTGTAGGGTCTGCTCTTGCGCCGCTGCCGCCGGTCCACAAATATCAATACCACACCACAAAAATACAACAATAATCCACAATACAAAATAATTATTCATAAAAAATATCAATACCAGCACAATACAACAATCATCCACATTACAAATAATTATTCAAATTACCGGTGCAAACTAAATAATGCAATATAAACTTGTCCCGAATACAAATAAGACATGAATTGGATAAAAATAAATAGAAAAATGAGTTTTGTTACTGTCCAGCCCTTTGCCAATGGTGCTCAATGAGATCCTCCTGAAGCTGAAAGTGGATGTTTGCATTTTCAATCTCTTTGTATGTCTGAAGAAAAGCTCTAATGCGGTTAGGGTCTCTAGCTGGTTTGACATGGCTACCCACATTGTCGTAGAAGAACTCCAAGTTCATGCCTCTCTCATCTTCGAGAATCATATTGTGAAGGATAACACAACATGTCATTATGTCTTTCGAGGCCCGCTTGTCCCAAAAATAAGCAGGACCACGAACAATGGCAAACCTAGATTGCAAAACCGCGAATGCTCTTTCAATGTCTTTTCGGCCTTCCTCTTGCACCCTTGCGAATTCACATTATTTTCTAGTTTTGGGTTCTTTGATGCTCTCGACAAATATGCACCAAGGAGGGTATATACCATATGCAAGATAGTACCCCTTTGTGTATTCATGCCCATTGATAGTGTAGTTGCAAGCAGGAGCATCACCACTAGCAAGCCTAGCAAACAAATGAGACCGTTGCAACACATTGATATCATTGAGAGTGCCCGACATACCAAAAAAGGAATGCCAAATTCATAAATTCTTGGATGCTATGGCCTCTAGCACAATTGTTGCATCACAAGACTTGCCACAATACATTGCTTGCCAGGCCTTCGGGCAATTTTTCCAATTCCAATGCATACAGTCAATGCTACCTAGCATGCCAAGCCAACCTCTGCTCTCATTAGATGCCATCAATTTTTTGTCATCCTCGTCTGGTGCCCGAATATATTCAGGACCAAAGACACAGATGATCACTTTGGCAAACCTACGCACTGACTCAATTGTGGTATCTTCGCCAATGCGAAGGTACTCATCGGCTTAGTCAGCCGGAACAACGTATGCAATCACCCGCATAGCTGCCGAGATTTTTTGATATGCACTAAATCCCTTTAAGCCCGCGGCATTTCTTCTTTTAGTAAAATACCGATAATTTGCCTCGCAAGCTTGAACAATTTTTACAAAGAGAGATCGGCACATTCGGTACCTTCTCCAAAAGAGGTGCGGTGGATATGTTGGATTCTCCGAGAAGTAGTCTTGCATCAACATCTCATTCCCGAGATGACGATTTCGAGGAATGCAAAGACGGCCGACGGTCGATCCTCGCCGCCTCTTTCGGTTCTCGTCTTCGTGCTCCTTCACGGCAAGGGCCATCACCGACGGCTGCTACTGATAGTTTGCAAGCAGCGTCTCAACATCCGAGCCGTCCGAATCAGACGAATCGTCGAGCAAAAACTTCTCCCACGGGCTCAATTCCATCTACATGAACAAAAATCGGACGCCGCGCGCCAGCCAACTACGCGGAGCGCTTGGAATATATCACAAGCAAACACTCACCGACGGCTCGTGGGGCGGGCGATCCCGGGCGGCGAGTAGGGGTGGCTCGAGGGCGGTCGATCCCCGGCGCTGACGGCGACCAGGGCGGCTCGTCTCGCTGGATCCGGGGAAGGGGGTGCAGCGTATCGGTGGTGGAGGGTGGGGGCGCGCCCCGCGGCACGATTCCGTCGGTGGCGGACGGGCGGAACCAATGGCGGGCGGCGGCGGAAGGAGGTGGGGAAAGGGCGCGGGCTGAAATGTCCCTCCCGCCAACCGCTTTCCCGCGATACGGGGCACCCTAGTGGCGAGGCGGAAACTTACGTATTCGCTGGTTGGGGCCGAGATTTTGCCGCACCCCTCAATTTTTTTTATGGGTCGGCCGTGTTTGCGCATGATTTTTTATGGGGCTGTTCGGGCAGGATTTTCCGCGCCGGTCCGCATCTTGACGGTTATTTTGCCGGTCGGGACGTTTTAGAGGGTCCGCTAGAGTTGCTCTAACGATTGTATATGGACCTCTGCTTGAGATGGGCTTCGGATTCTTTCTTTTTCAAGCCTGCACGTTATGTAGAATTCGAAGAGCCAACTCTCTCGTTGAGCCTTTTCCTCTCAGTACTCACTATTTCTTTTCACCTTGACCACAGTCGCATGTTCATATTTAACATGCAACATCCCACTCTCAATAGCATGTCCACTATTAATTAACACGCAACTTGCCCCATGCCCTGACCCAGCAACACGCTCTCACCTTGACATAGTTGCATGTTCACTTTTGACAAGCAACTGGCTCTGACCTTCACTCAGTTGCGTGTCCACCCCATACACACAATTGGGGGACCTTTATTTTTTGTCCGAGTTGAAAGCTCAGCCTCATACGCAACTGGAGCCGTACCTCATTTTTGTTTTAGTTGCAAGTTTACCATTGACACAGAATTTCGGAGCTTGACCCTTATTCACAGTTGCAACACGGAAGCAACACCACCCCGACATGCAACTCGGGGTTGGGCACCATTTTCTTGTCCCAATTGCAAGTCCAACCATGATACACAACTTGGCTCTATCAAATTCTTGTCTGAATTTTAAGTCCTTGTCTCAGTTGCAAGTTCACCTCCGATATGCAACAATGTATGACCCATCTTTGTCCTGTTTGTATGTTCATCCTCGACACGCAACTGGGATTCGACATTTAATTCCCCAGCAGCAACTCCACCCGGACATGCAATTGTGGGCCCGCCTTATTTCTTGTCCCAATTGTAAGTTCACCCTCGTCATGCAACTAGGGCCAACCCTTTTTTTGTCCTAGCTACAAATCAAACTACATACCTACATGCAGCTGGTGAGCCTGCCTTTTTTTGATCCCAGTTGCAAGACCATCATCAATGTGTAACCTAGGGCCCAACTAATTTCCCCCCAGTAGCAACTGCACCCTCAATAAACAAAGCGGAGACCCAACCCATTTTTGTATTAGTTGCTTCACACGTTGGGCCCCATACATTTTTGTTCTAGTTGCAAGTGCACTCTCGACAACCAACTACATGTCTGCAATGAGACTGCAATTAGGGGCGGGAGGAGGGTTTTCGGCCAGCTGCATATCCACACTTAGAAATTAGTAGCTATTTTTTGATTAAAAAGGCATGAAAATTACTTAAAATTATGATCTTTAAAAAAAACTATCATTTTTTCTATTCGTGGACAATTTTTAACTTCATGAACATTCTTTGGTATTCGCTAACTTTTAAAAATCGTTAAACACTTTACAAATTTACTAATTCCTTCCTCATTCATGAACTTTAAAAAAATCAAAATTAACTGGAAAAACTTTTTTTCACCGAGACAACTGACAAGTATCAGTAAAATATGTGCGAGGGAAAAACCAAGCGAACTAAGGGCTAGTTCTTTTCCTACCTTCTAGAATAAGCTGAAATAAGCTACCCCCTACCCAGCTTATTCTAGAAGCCCAAATCAAATTATTTTTTAGAAGCCTAGTAGTTAAGACTTCATTAGTAGACTTCTAAAAGAAAAAAAATTGATTGAGCTTCTAGAATAAGCTGGGTTGGGGGCAGCTTATTCTGGAAGCCCAGAAAATCTAGCAAAAAAACGGGCCCTCAAGCGAGCAACACATGGACAACCGAGCTGAATAGTAACTTCCCAAGCAACAATCAGCGAAACAAGCCAATGCACTAAAGCTCATCCCAAACGACGTTGGTGACATAGGCTTGATGTAAATGATGTCAAAGGGCAACCCAACGTACCAACGGACACTGTTAGTTTTTTCTTTTGAACTAGACAAAGGCTTGATAGATGGATTATCCCCCTCATGCAGCTGCCCCCTCCCCTAAGAAATGCTTAGAGTTCTTGTGCCTCCTGTGAGGAAGGTGAGCTTGTTCTGAAATGCGGTGGCATTAATCTTATACTTAGATGTGATAGAGTTATGCCACATCTAGATGAGACTTAGAATCACTCATATAAAAATTATGATTTTTGGACTATTATAAATACATTGCTTGTTGTGCTCCAGAAATGTGTATTCGTTACACTATCCCATTCTAGATGTAGTGCTTCGACTAATTCAGTCTGGATCGGTGGCCGCATCATCCGCACGCTTTGTTCATAACTGAAGTAGTTGTCGTTGTCACCAAACAAGTTGTCGTAGATCTTGTCGTCGTTCATCCCACAATTGAAGTCGTCGTCGCCAAACAAGACATCACAGATCTCGTCTCTGTTCTCCCAGTCATCTCTTAGTGAATAGTTGAGCAGGCGCTCTCAGTTCGCATGACACATCCATTATTGTTGTAGCCACATAGCGCCGGCTTGTTGCTCGCCGTGCGAAGCACATCAGGGCCTTATTTTCAGCATATTAAGAGAGAGCACCGGCTGGTTGCTGGATTTGGTTTATCATATATATTACTATGTAGGATTTAAATTATCATTCTCTAAACTATAATATAAAGCAGTTTTACTAATTATCATTTAGATGATTTTCAGGCATGTCATAGTTGTCCGCCACATGATCAGGGCCTAAAGGATTCGTGCAAAAACTACTTCTTTTTAGAGCTGCAAAACTACTTTTGTTCGTGTGTCATTGTGTCTGTGTAGCGTGTTCTTTTGGTGTCCATCGTCGGCCTGTTTCACCGGGTAGTCATTGGTGGCCGTTTTCCCTGGGCACCCCTATTTCTCGCCTTCCGCGCGACGAGGAGAAATTATCGCTCTGATCACTACAGTATCGGGCTGGCCCACTGTAATACATATTTTACAAAAAAAACTGAGTTAAATGGTGCTAAATTGTTTAAAAATGTTAAATAAGTATTAAAAATGTTGAACAAATATTTATAAAATGTTGAAGAAGTATTAAAAAATGTTGAACAAGTACTTGAAAAATATTGAACAAGTATTTGAGAATGTTGAGTAATTATTTAAATGTTGAACAAGTATTTGAAAAATGTAGAATAAGTATTACAACATATTGAACGAGTATTTGAAAAATATTGAACAAGTATTTGTAATATGTGAACATGTATTTGAAAAATGTTGACATAAGTATTAAATTTTGAACACCTATTTGAAAATGTTGAATAAGCGTTGGGACAATGTTTATCATGTATACAAAAATGTGGATCATATAAAAAATGTTATTGACATATACGAAAAAATAGAAACTAAAATGCTGAACAAGTATTTTTTTAAAATTGATCATGTATATAGAAATGTTGAACAAGTATTTCAAAAATGTTGAACGAATATTTGAAGGAATGTTGAACATGTAACTTAAAATGAAAAATGAAAAATAGGAGAAAAAAAATGAAACATAATGTTGAACAAGTACTTGAAAAATATTGAACAAGTATTTGAGAATGTTGAATAATTATTTAAATATTGAACAAGTATTTGAAAAATGTAGAATAGGTATTACAACATATTGAACGAGTATTTGGAAGATATTGAACAAGTATTTGAAATATGTGAACATGTATTTGAAAAATGTTGACATAAGTATTAAATGTTGAACACATATTTGAAAAATGTTGAATAAGCGTTGGTACAATGTTGATCGTGTATACAAAAATGTGGATCATATAAAAAATGTTATTGACATATACGAAAAAATTGAAACTAAAATGCTGAACAAGTAATTTTTTTTAAATTGATCATGTCTATAGAAATGTTGAACAAGTATTTCAAAAATGTTGAACGAATATTTGAAGGAATGTTGAACATGTAACTTAAAAATGAAAAATGAAAAATAAAAGAAAAAAATATGAAACAAAATGTTGAACAAGTACTTGAAAAATATTGAACAAGTATTTGAGAATGTTGAATAATTATTTAAATATTGAACAAGTATTTGAAAAATGTAGAATAAGTATTACAACATAATGAACGAGTATTTGGAAGATATTGAACAAGTATTTGAAATATGTGAACATGTATATGAAAAATGTTGACATAAGTATTAAATGTTGAACACATATTTGAAAAATGTTGAATAAGTGTTGGGACAATGTTGATCGTGTATACAAAAATGTGGATCATTTAAAAAAAATGTTATTGACATATACGAAAAAGTAGAAATTAAAATGCTGAACAAGTTTTTTTTTTAAATTGACCATGTATATAGAAATGTTGAACAAGTATTTAAAAAATGTTTAACGAATATTTGAAAGAATGTTGGACATGTAAAGAAAAACAAAAAATATGAAACAAAATGGAGAATAAAAAGAAAAGAAAGAAAAAATTGAAGAGAAAAAAATGAGAAAATGTAGAAAAACCGGAAAAGACCGCCTCCGGTCTCATCTAGTAGGCCGCGATCCTGCTTCTACCCAGTAACTACTCATTTGTGGACTGGTTCGTCGTGCGGGTTATGGAGACCAGGGTTTGATCCATGGGGGCGATCCTTTTATTGCTGATTTTTATCAACTCGCGCTCTAATATGGGCCGGCTGTACGATCGCTTAATGCGATAAACAGCTGTCACGGTTTTCCCTTTTACTTGTGTCTGCGCACGTTGGTATATGGACCTCTGTTTCACATGGCCTGCCAATATGTCCACCTTCGACATACAACACCTCACTCTCAGTTGCATATTCACTCTTAATATTTTCTCAAAATAAAATAAAAATATTCACTCTTAACATATAACTTTCCTCATTGTCTCAAAATTAAATAACATTCCTCACGTCCTGACCTTGTTGCATGTCCATCTTTCACATGAAACATTAGTCGCAAGTCCATCATCGACACACAACTTGGAGGCCCGACCATTTTTTCATGGTTGCAACTCCATGCCCAACATGCAACAGGAGGACAATTTTTTTTCTTGAACTAGACAAAGACTTGATAAATGAACATGGTCAATTGACAATAGTTTTTTTTTTAACCAGACAAAGACTTGATAAATGAACATGGTCAATTGACAATTGTTTTTTTTTTTAACCAGACAAAGACATTTTTTATTGCAAATTTTTATAGGTAGCTTACCAAGCTAACCGCTTGGTAAACCAGACAAAGACTTAATAAATGAACATGGTCAATTGACTTGTTTCACGAAAAATGCACGTGGGAGGTGGGCTTGCTATTAAATAAGATGGCACTAATGTCATATTTAGATATAACATAGTTATATCATATCTAGATGACTCCTAAACACACACCCATATAAAAATATAATTTTTGCACTATTAAAATTAACAGGATTGCTAAATATCAATCGAAGTCTCAGTTGATGCCATATTCGTTAGATCTTACGTGGAGATCCATGTAAAATTTTCTTTTAAGTTTTTCTTTCTTACTTTTTGTATGTTGTATCACTTGACTGAGATTTCATTATGCCTCAGTCGACTAAGACAGTTGACTGAGATTTAGCCACACCCTAAAATTAAAGTGCTTACTGCCGGCGTTACTAGAAAGTATTAACTCTTAATCTTATATCACTAAGAACTACAAGGAAATTTCTCAGAAACGTCTTCTTCATAATATCAATCTTTTGCAACAAGAAATACTACAAAACTTCAGCGGAGAGATAACAAAATATTTGACAACGCGACCTTTTGCGACAAAGCTTGGTACTGAAAGTACAGATACGAACTGCCGGGGACGGAATAGCTCTGGAGTGCAGCAGAAAATGATACATGAACTTGTAGGCATCCCTGAAACTGAATGGCATGCTGCAACTTAACTCTGAACTATAAACTCACATTCAGAGACAGCAACCTATAAAGTCAAATCATACCTAGTCCAAACTCAATAGCATTGGCTAAGCGTATCTGTTCGGTGCCGACGGGATCATTCTGTTTGGCTGATTGTTTGACATACTAGGAAAATGAATATCATGCATGTTAGAAGAACTCCGGAGTAACTGAAACAGACTAAAGATTAATGCAACATCAGATCTCTAAGAATTCAGAATGAAATCACACGGGTAGGTGGTCCAAACAATAAGCATTAAGATGAAATCAACTCTGTTCACGGTTGAAGTAGCCATCGTTGTTGCCGAACAGGATGTTGTACGTCTCGTCGTTGCTCTGCTCACAATTGAAGTCGCCGTCGTGGTCGCCGAACAAGACATCGTCGATCTCGGCACCGTTTTCCTCCCCGCCATCGCAGAGCAAAATAGTGGACCCGGCACACTCAGTTCGCATGACATTGCCATTATTGCTGTAGGCACAGAGCGCACCGGCTTGTTCCTCGCCGCCGGAGCACATCAGGTCAGCATCTTCAGCGTGGCCACAGAGAGCACCGGCTTGTTGCTCGACGGTGAACCCCTCGCCGTGGGAGCGCATCACGGCAGCATCTCCAGCCAAGTATTGGCTGTGGTCGTGGCTCTGTCCCATCTGATAAGGGTACGGGCCATAATGGTTGTGGTACGCGGTGCTAGCAACCGGGTCGAAGTGCGAAGGATCATAGTAGGCGCCGTTCGTCTCCACCATGCCGCCGCAAGAGAAAGCACCAGTTTGAGCGCCGGGGAATCCCTGGCTTTCGCTCTTCGTCGCCGCTGCATTGTAATTCGCGCCAGGCTGATCTGTGACCGGGAGGAAGTAGTCTTCCGGGAACGGATACTTGAGAGGAGTATAATAGCAGCCGGGATCTGCCATGCCACCGCCATTGCCGCCACAGAGAGGACCAGATTGCGAGTCACTGAAACTGAATCCCCTGCTGTCGCTCGGCATCGCGGGGGCATCGTCCTGGTAGCTCGTGCCCGGCTGCTCGCCGGCGGCGGCCGCTCCCTTCTTGGGGTGCTTGTTGATATTGACGCGGCTGAGCACCGTGCCGGCCTGCCGGGGAGCGGCGGCGATATGATCTGGTACTCGTGCATGATGTACCCGGTGCTGGCCCCGTCCTTGGCGCCAAAAAGAAACACGCGAGTATATATGTATCCGTAAGTACGTGCAAGATGTGCCCCGTTCTTTTCCGTCTCTCCTCTCTCGCGATGCATATGTAGTGCCACATTCTTATTAAAATTTTAGGTTTGAGAATGGAGAGATATTATTGTGCCGTCCCCCTTCCCCCGGACGAGACTTTCCTGCTCCCCTTGCGTGTGCCCATCCATGCTCCCGCGTACGTGGTTTGATTTGATATGAACAACATAAGGTCCGGCCCCACCCCCTTTAAAATTAGGGGGGATATGATTAGATTAGAAAGGAAAAAGGGAAAAGGACAGCCGTAGGATGAAGTGGGAGCACGAATGGAAGCATGGAGAGGGAGCAGGCAAGTCTTGTCCCCTCCCCCACCCCCTCCCCCCGTGTCGTCCGCTCCTAGACGACACGGGGGCGAATCCCTAGCTCCGGCGCCAGGCCACCGCCACCCCTTTCTCCTCCCTCCGCCGGCGCTGTCCCGGGCTCCGCCCCTGTGGTTGTTGGCGGCGACGGGGCCTCCTTGTGTGCTCACCTGCCTGACTATGCGCCCCCTCTCTCCTCCTCTTTGGCGACCCCTCCTCTCGTGGCGCAGTGCTCGGCCCCGGATCTGGCCTCTGCGGCGTCGGCCATGGCGGCCACCGTCCCGCCCGTGCTTCCGGGTGGCTTGAGATCCAGCCACCCGCCTGGCCGCCATGGTGGCCTCCCTTCCAGATCTGCGCTGGTGGCGGCATGCCATCCTTCTCATGACCGGCGGGAGGACGACAAGGGGATGTGGCCCCTCTGCTCGGACTGGGCATGTTGCCCCTGTTCCGTTCTTGGGGTTGCCCCCGGCTGGATCTAGGGTGTTTGAGCGCCGCAGGCCCCCTTCCCTGATGGATGTCTTGGTGGTTCTAGTCCGTCGTTCTGGCGTGGTGCTGGGGTTCCTCCCTGTGTTGGTGGACATGCTCGCGGTGGGTGGATGCCGGGGCGGCGGCCTCGGGCTGGGCGGGCGGCGCCGGCTTGATGTCTACACACGCTTCTACTCTTGTAGACTATGTTGGGCCTCCAAGCGCAGAGGTTTGTAGGACAGTAGCAATTTCCCTCAAGTGGATGACCTAAGGTTTATCGAACTCAGGGAAGTAGAGGTTGAAGATGGTCTCTCTCAAGCTGTTGGAAATATGCCCTAGAGGCAATAATAAAAGAGTTATTATTATATTTCCTTGTTCATGATAATCGTTTATTATCCATGCTATAATTGTATTGATTGGAAACTCATATACATGTGTGGATAAATAGACAAACATTGTGTCCCTAGTAAGCCTCTACAGGACTAGCTCGTTGATCAAAGATGACCGCGGTTTCCAGGTCATAGACATGAGTTGTCATTTGATAACGGGATCACATCATTAGGAGAATGATGTGATGGACAAGACCCAAACGTTAAACATAGCTTTTGATCGTATCAGTTATCGCTATAGTTTTCTGCATGTCAAGTATAAGTTCCTATGACCATGAGATCATGTAACTCACTGACACCGTAGGAGTGCTTTGTGTGTGCCAAACGTCGCAACGTAACTGGGTGACTATAAAGGTACTCTACAGGTATCTCCGAAGGTGTCTGTTGAGTTGACATGGATCGAGACTGGGATTTGTCACTCCGTGTGACGGAGAGGTATCTCCGGGCCCACTCGGTAATACATCATCTAAATGAGCTCAAAGTGACTAAGTGGTTAGTCACGGGATTATGTATTACGGTAACGAGTAAAGAGACTTGCCGGTAATGAGATTGAACTAGGTATAGAGATACCGACGATCGAATCTCGGGCAAGTAACATACCGACGAGACAAAGGGAACTGTATACGGGATTGCCTGAATCCTTGACATCGTGGTTCATCCGATGAGATCATCGAGAAACGTGTGGGAACCAATATGGGTATCCAGATCCCGCTATTGGTTATTGACCTGGGAGTGTCTCGGTCATGTCTACATGGTTTCCGAACCCGCAGGGTCTACACACTTAAGGTTCGGTGACGCTAGGGTTGTTAGTGAGAACAGTGTATGGTTACCGAAGGTTGTTCGGAGTCCCGGATGAGATCCCGGACGTGACGAGGGTCTCCGGAATGGTCCGGAGACGAAGATTGATATATAGGATGAAAGGTTTCGGAGTCCGGAAGTGTTCCGGGGAGTATCGGGAAATCGGCGGATGACCGAAAGGGGTTTCGGGGGTCCCGGAAGGGGTTTCGGGCCTAATGGACCACAAAGGGGGACACAACAGCCCTCATAGGGCTGTGCGCCCCCCCGGGCCCTCTCCTCATGCGCAAGGGGTGGTGGCCCCCCCTAGGGCTGCCGCACCCCCCCCAGGCTTGGGGGGCAAGGCACTTGGGGGGGGGGACCCTAACCCTGGGGCGCCGCCCCCTCCCACCTCCCCTTGGCCGCCGCCCCTAGGGGCTAACCCTAGGGCGCCCCTCCCCTCTCTACCCCCCTATATAAAGAGAGGCAGAGGGAGGGCAGCCACACACGTTCGTGCCTCGGTGCTGCCCTCCCTCTCCCACATCCATCTTCGTTTCCCGCGGTGCTTGGCGAAGCCCTGCTGGAATCCTCTTCCACCATCACCACCACGCCGTCGTGCTGCCGGTGTCTCCATCAACCTCTCCTTCCCCCTTGCTGGATCAAGAAGGAGGAGACGTCCCCGAGCTGTACGTGTGAAGAACGCGGAGGCACCGTTGCTTCGGTGCTAGGATCTTCGGCGATCTGAATCGCGGCGAGTACGACTCCATCAACCGCGTTCTTGAACGCTTCCGCTTAGCGATCTACAAGGGTATGTGGATCCAACTCTCCCCTCGTAGTTGCATCTCCTAGATTGATCTTGGTGAACGTAGAGAAATTTTTTTGTTTCCCATGCAACGTTCCCCAACAGTGGCATCATGAGCTAGGTTCTTGCGTAGATGCTTTCACGAGTAGAACACAAAAGGGTTTGTGGACGTTGATGTTTAGATTGCTTCCCTCCTTAGTCTTTCTTGATTCAGCGGTATTATGGGATGAAGCGGCCCGGACCAACTTTACATGTCCACGTACATGAGACCGGTTCCATCGACAGACATGTGACTTTTGTTGCATAAGATGGCTGGCGGGTGTCTGTCTCTCCTATCTTAGTTGAATCGGAACAGAACAAGGCGGTCCTTGTAGAAGGTTAAATAGCAACTTAAATATCACCGTTGTGGCTTTGCGTAGGTAAGAAGCGTTCTTGCTAGATACCCATAGCAGCCACGTAAAACATGCAACAACAAATTAGAGGACGTCTAACTTGTTTTTGCAGGGTATGTATGTGATATGATATGGCCAATGACATGATGAGATATATTTGATGTATGAGATGATCATGTTGTAATAGTTAATATCGACTTGCATGTCGATGCATACGGCAACCGGCAGGAGCCATAGGGTTGTCTTTAATTTTTGTATGACCTGCGTGTCAATCATTAAGCGCTTTGTAATGCTTTACTTTATCGCTAAACGGTAGCAATAGTAGTAAGAGCATGGTGGGCGCCGACAACCCCAATGGCGACACAATGATGGAGATCATGATGATGGGGATCATGGTGTGGCGCCGGTGACGATGGAGATCATGCCGGTGCTTTGGAGATGGAGATCAAAAGCACGAGTTGATGGCCATATCATGTCACTTATGATTTGCATGTGATGTTAATCCTTTTATGCATCTTATTTTGCTTAGGACGACGGTAGCATTATAAGATGATCCTTCACTAAAATTTCAAGATAAAATTGTGTTCCCCCCGAGTGTGCGCCGTTGCGAAGGTTCGTCGTTTCGAAGCACCACGTGATGATCGGGTGTGATAGACTCTACGTTCGCATACAACGGGTGCAAGCCAGTTTTGCACATGCAGAACACTCGGGTTAGACTTGACGAGCCTAGCATGTACAGACATGGCCTCGGAACACGGAAGACCGAAAGGTCGAACATGAGTCATATAGTAGATATGATCAACATGTAGATGTTCACCATTGACACCACCTCATCTCACGTGATGATCGGACTTGCGTTGGTGAATCTGGATCATGTCACGCTCGAATGACCAGAGGGATGTCAATTTGAGTGGGAGTTATAATTAATTTGATTAGGTAATAACTCACTTATCATGAACAATAGTCTAAAATGTCTTTGCAAATCTTTTGTTGTAGATGGCTCGCGCAGTAGCTCCCCTGAATTTTAATGCGTTCCTAGAGAAAGCTAAACTGAAAGATGATGGGAGCAACTTTGCGGACTGGCTCCGCAATCTGAGGATCATCCTCACTGCTGCCCAAAAGGTTTATGTCCTAAGTGCACCGCTAGGTGAACCCCCCGCTCCTCAGGCCTCTGCGGACGTTATGAACGCCTGGCAGTCGCGTTCGGATGACTACTCAGTGGTGCAGTGTGCCATATTGTATAGCTTGGAAGGAGGACTTCAAAGGCGTTTTGAACGTCATGGAGCATATGAGATGTTCCAGGAGTTGAAGTTCATCTTTGAAAAGAATGCCAAGATCGAGAGGTATGAGACCACCGATAAATTCTTTGCTTGCAAGATGGAGGAGAATTCGTCTGTCAGTGAGCACTTACTGAAGATGTCTGGGTACTATACCCGCATAGCTGATCTGGGACTTGTGTTTCCGGACGAGGCTATCATTGACAGAATTCTCCAGTCACTCCCGCCTAGCTACAAGAGCTTCATGCAGCAGTACAACATGCAAGGGATGAACAAAACCATCGCCGAGCTGTTTTCGATGCTGAAAGTCGCTGAGGCAGACATCAAAAAGGAGTATCAAGTGTTGATGGTCGATAAAACCACCAGTTTCAAGAAGAATGGCAAGGGCAAGAAGGGTAACTCTAAGAAGGGTGGCAAGGCAGTTGCTCATCCAGTGAAGAAACCCAAGGCTGGGCCCAAGCCAGAGACTGAGTGTTTCTATTGCAAGGGGAACGGCCACTGGAAGCGGAACTGCCCCAAGTATCTGGCAGACAAGAAGGGGGCCAACAACAACAACAAGCAAGGTATATGTGATATACATGTTATTGATGTGTACCTTACCAACTCTCGTTGTAGTGCCTGGGTATTTGATACCGGTTCGGTTGCTCACATTTGCAACTCTAAACAGGAACTGCGGAATAAACGGAGGCTGGCGAAGGACGAAGTGACGATGCGCGTGGGAAATGGTTCCAAGGTTGATGTGATCGCCGTCGGCACGCTCGCTCTTCGATTACCATCGGGATTAGTTATGAACCTGAATAATTGTTATTTAGTGCCTGCGTTAAGCATGAACATTATATCTGGATCTTGTTTGATGCGAGATGGTTACTCATTTAAATCAGAGAATAAAGGTTGTTCTATTTATATGGGTAATATCTTTTATGGTCATGCACCCGAAGTAAGGGGTTTATTCTTATTGAATCTCGATAGTGATGATACACATGTTCATAACATTGATGCCAAAAGATGTAGAGTTGATAATGATAATACCACTTTCTTGTGGCACTGCCGTCTGGGTCATATCGACGTGAAACGCATGAGGAAGCTCCATGCTGATGGACTTTTGGAGTCTCTTGATTTTGAATCACTTGACACATGCGAGCCGTGCCTCATGGGCAAGATGACGAGGACCCCGTTTTCAGGGACAATGGAACGGGCAAGTGACTTATTAGAAATCATACATACTGATGTGTGTGGTCCGATGAGTGTCACGGCGCGCGGTGGATATCGTTATTTTCTCACCTTCACTGACGACTTAAGTAGATATGGGTATATTTACTTAATGAAGCATAAGTCTGAAACTTTTGAAAAGTTCAAGCAATTTCAGAGTGAAGTTGAAAATCATCGTAACAAGAAAATCAAGTTCCTACGATCTGATCGAGGGGGAGAATATCTGAGTTATGAGTTTGGCAATCACTTAAGAAAATGTGGAATTGTTTCACAGTTGACGCCACCTGGAACACCACAGCGTAATGGTGTGTCCGAACGTCGTAATCGAACCCTATTAGATATGGTGCGTTCTATGATGTCTCTTGCCGATTTGCCACTATCGTTCTGGGGATATGCGTTAGAGACAGCTGCATTCACTTTAAATAGGGCTCCATCTAAGTCCGTTGAGACAACACCGTATGAACTATGGTTTGGTAAGAAACCTAAGTTGTCTTTTCTCAAAGTTTGGGGTTGCGATGCTTATGTCAAAAGGCTTCAGCCAGAAAAGCTCGAACCCAAAGCGGACAAATGTGTCTTCATAGGATACCCAAAAGAGACGGTTGGGTACACCTTCTATCTCAGATCCGAGGGCAAAGTGTTTGTCGCTAAGAGCGGGTCCTTTCTCGAGAAAGAGTTTCTCTCGAAAGAATTGAGTGGGAGGAAGGTAGAACTTGATGAGGTTATTGAACCTCTGCTTCAACCAGAGAGTAGCGCAGCACAGAAAAATATTTTTGTGGAGCCTGCAGCGGTTGAAGAGGAAGTGAATGATGATGATCAAGAAGCTTCTGATCAAGTTACTACCGAACCTCGTAGGTCGACAAGGGTACGCACTGCACCTGAGTGGTATGGTAACCCTGTCTTGGAGGTCATGTTGTTGGACAACAGTGAACCTACGAGCTATGGAGAAGCGATGGTGGGCCCGGATTCCGACAAATGGTTAGAGGCCATGAAATCCGAGATGGGATCCATGTATGAAAACAAAGTATGGACTTTGGAAGTATTACCTGAAGGGCGGAAGGCCATTCAGAATAAATGGATTTTTAAGAGGAAGACGGACGCTGACGGCAATGTCACTGTGTATAAAGCTCGACTTGTGGCAAAGGGTTTTTCACAAGTTCAAGGAGTTGACTACGATGAGACTTTCTCACCCGTAGCGATGCTTAAATCCGTCCGAATCATGTTAGCAATAGCTGCGTATTTTGATTATGAAATTTGGCAGATGGATGTCAAAACGACGTTCCTTAACGGTTTTCTTAAGGAAGAGTTGTATATGATACAACCGGAAGGTTTTGTCGATCCAGAGAATGCTGACAAAGTTTGCAAACCCCAGCGTTCCATTTATGGTCTGGTGCAAGCATCTCGGAGTTGGAATCTTCGCTTTGATGAGGTGATCAAAGCGTTTGGGTTTGTACAAGTTTACGGAGAAGCTTGTATTTACAAGAAAGTGAGTGGGAGCTCTATAGCATTTCTAATATTATATGTGGATGACATATTGCTGATTGGAAACAATATAGAATTTTTGGATAGCGTGAAGGGGTATTTGAACAAGAGTTTTTCGATGAAGGACCTCGGTGAAGCTGCTTTCATATTGGGCATCAAGATCTATAGAGATAGATCGAGACGCTTGATAGGACTTTCACAAAGTACATACCTTGATAAAGTTTTGAAGAAGTTCAAAATGGATCAATCCAAGAAGGGGTTCTTGCCGGTATTGCAAGGTACAAAGTTGAGTAAGACTCAATGCCCAGTGACTGCGGAAGATAGAGAAAAGATGAGTGTCATCCCCTATGCTTCAGCCATAGGCTCTATCATGTATGCAATGCTGTGCACAAGACCAGATGTCAGCCTTGCCATAAGTATGGCCGGAAGGTTTCAAAGTAATCCTGGTATGGATCACTGGACAACGGTCAAGAATATCCTAAAGTACCTGAAAAGGACTAAGGAGATGTTTCTCGTTTATGGAGGTGATCAAGAGCTCGTCGTAAAGGGTTACGTCGATGCAAGCTTTGACACTGATCCGGATGACTCTAAGTCTCAAACCGGATACGTATATATTCTCAACGGGGGAGCGGTAAGCTGGTGCAGTTCCAAGCAAAGCGTGGTAGCCGATTCTACATGCGAAGCGGAGTACATAGCTGCCTCGGAGGCGGCAAAGGAAGGTGTCTGGATGAAGGAGTTCATAACAGATCTTGGAGTTGTGCCTAGTGCACTAAACCCAATGACTCTGTTCTGTGACAACACTGGTGCCATTGCTCTAGCCAAGGAACCAAGGTTTCACAAGAGGACCAGACACATAAAGCGACGCTTCAATTCCATCCGCGATTCAGTCAAGGAGGAGGACATAAACATTTGCAAAGTACACACGGATTTGAATGTTGCAGATCCGTTGACTAAGCCTCTTCCATGGGCTAAGCATGATCAACACCAAGACTCTATGGGTGTTAGATTCATTACCTTGTAATGCTAGATTATTGACTCTAGTGCAAGTGGGAGACTGTTGGAAATATGCCCTAGAGGCAATAATAAAAGAGTTATTATTATATTTCCTTGTTCATGATAATCGTTTATTATCCATGCTATAATTGTATTGATTGGAAACTCATATACATGTGTGGATAAATAGACAAACATTGTGTCCCTAGTAAGCCTCTACAGGACTAGCTCGTTGATCAAAGATGACCGCGGTTTCCAGGTCATAGACATGAGTTGTCATTTGATAACGGGATCACATCATTAGGAGAATGATGTGATGGACAAGACCCAAACGTTAAACATAGCTTTTGATCGTATCAGTTATCGCTATAGTTTTCTGCATGTCAAGTATAAGTTCCTATGACCATGAGATCATGTAACTCACTGACACCGTAGGAGTGCTTTGTGTGTGCCAAACGTTGCAACGTAACTGGGTGACTATAAAGGTACTCTACAGGTATCTCCGAAGGTGTCTGTTGAGTTGACATGGATCGAGACTGGGATTTGTCACTCCGTGTGACGGAGAGGTATCACCGGGCCCACTCGGTAATACATCATCTAAATGAGCTCAAAGTGACTAAGTGGTTAGTCACGGGATTATGTATTACGGTAACGAGTAAAGAGACTTGCCGGTAACGAGATTGAACTAGGTATAGAGATACCGACGATCGAATCTCGGGCAAGTAACATACCGACGAGACAAAGGGAACTGTATACGGGATTGCCTGAATCCTTGACATCGTGGTTCATCCGATGAGATCATCGAGAAACGTGTGGGAACCAATATGGGTATCCAGATCCCGCTATTGGTTATTGACCTGGGAGTGTCTCGGTCATGTCTACATGGTTTCCGAACCCGCAGGGTCTACACACTTAAGGTTCGGTGACGCTAGGGTTGTTAGTGAGAACAGTGTATGGTTACCGAAGGTTGTTCGGAGTCCCGGATGAGATCCCGGACGTGACGAGGGTCTCCGGAATGGTCCGGAGACGAAGATTGATATATAGGATGAAAGGTTT
>LR738712.1:718519777-718549828 GCA_902687465.1 Secale cereale | reverse complement strand
GGACCCTAACCCTGGGGCGCCGCCCCCTCCCACCTCCCCTTGGCCGCCGCCCCTAGGGGCTAACCCTAGGGCGCCCCTCCCCTCTCTACCCCCTATATAAAGAGAGGCAGAGGGAGGGCAGCCACACACGTTCGTGCCTCGGTGCTGGCCTCCCTCTCCCACATCCATCTTCGTTTCCCGCGGTGCTTGGCGAAGCCCTGCTGGAATCCTCTTCCACCATCACCACCACGCCGTCGTGCTGCCGGTGTCTCCATCAACCTCTCCTTCCCCCTTGCTGGATCAAGAAGGAGGAGACGTCCCCGAGCTGTACGTGTGAAGAACGCGGAGGCACCGTTGCTTCGGTGCTAGGATCTTCGGCGATCTGAATCGCGGCGAGTACTACTCCATCAACCGCGTTCTTGAACGCTTCCGCTTAGCGATCTACAAGGGTATGTGGATCCAACTCTCCCCTCGTAGTTGCATCTCCTAGATTGATCTTGGTGAACGTAGAGAAAAATTTTTGTTTCCCATGCAACGTTCGCCAACACAAGCAACCCTGCAACTAAGATACAAGAAGTCTCTTGTGTCCCCAACACACCTAATACACTTGTTAGATGTATAGGTGCACTAGTTCGGCGAAGAGATGTTAAATGGCAACTGATATGGATGGCAAAACAAGGTAATATAAATATGTAATAAAAAAGTGCAGCAATCAAACAAGTAGTAAATGTGAGCACAAACGGTATTGCAATGGTGGAAACGAGGCCTAGGATTCATACTTTCACTAGTGGCAACTCCCAACAACATTAACATAATCGAATCACATGATATTTCCCATAAAACATGCAAAGGGGACACACTCGGAGGTCATTCCTTCGTGGTCAAGAGAGGACGAGAATTATGTAGGGCTACAAAAGCACACCTCAAAGTTCGTAGTTCTCAATCTAAGGATTTCCCAATGTCACCGCGGCCATCCCAAGAGAGTCCCACAATCACCACAACATATCTAAAGGATAGTCAAAGACAAGCACCAAGAGACTCTCAATCTTCAATCAACACACAAGAGAGGAAATCACTCATGAAAATATTGTTCTAATCCATGTTCAATAGACCGCTGTCACCTTGGTCTCGGGGATTATACTAGATAAAGACAAGTGAGTACATCAATCCAATACATAGAGGAAGGGGAAATATAATGGGATCACCCTAGATTAACATAGCCTATGATCACAACGAAGATCACATCATCGGAGAGAGAATTGACCACATAGCTACTGGTAAGAACCTCAGCCCCGAGGGGGAACTACTCCCGCATCATGGAGGGAGGAAGCAACGTCGATGGAGATGAATCCGGGGGCACTTCCCCGTCCCGGCAGGGTGCCGGCGCAGGAATTCTGGTCCCCCGAAGCTTGATGGCGATGGCGGCGGAGATCGGAATCGCGTCTGGAGAAAAGGGGTCTGGAATCAGGGTTTCCTCGACGGACCTTAAATATATGCCAAAGGGGGTCACCAGAGGGGGTCAGGGGTGCCCAGGCGCCCCCCCCCCCGGCGCGGCCCAGGGGGGCCGCGTGGGCAGGCCGCCTTGAGCCCCTGTGGGTCCCCCCCGACTGTACTTTGGCCGCACGGTAGCTCCCGGAACGCAGATTTTTATATATTTTTTCTGGATTTTTCTGGGCAGTTCTCGAAACGTGAAAACCTGAAATACAAAAACAGCCGAAAACAGAAACTGGCACTGGGGTGCACTGGATTAGTAAGTTAGTCCAAATATGATCAAAAGTGTATGGGAGTGTATGAATATCATAGCAATATCACCCAAAAGTGGCATGGAGCAAGCAGAAATTATAGATACGTTTTGGACATATCAACATCCCCAAGCTTAATTCCTGCTCGTCCTTGAGTAGGTAAATGATAACAAGAATAATTTCTGTGGTGACATGCTATTAACCATATAGGACTTTTTCATAGTCATATGACAAAAGCTTACTGAGACAATGATTCTATAGTAATTAAGTTGCCTCATGAGAAAATCACAAATGACTGAAAGTTTTACAATATGAAACTGAAACATCAAAAAGATTTGCAATGAACATGATGTGCAAATATGACAAAGTGATATCTAGCTTGCCCCCTTTAGTGAAGCAAAACATAAATGCAGGGGCACCTTCAAGGTTTAAGTGATGACTAGATACAATCATTTCAGAATAAACGATATCACAATCATGCAAAAGACAATGCTACTTTGGGACAATGCACATTGCACTCAGAATGACAATCATGCTCTCAGTAGTTGGTGCTTCAACATAAAAGTAAAAGGATGGTTATGTGCTAGAGCTTTTTATTTTGAAAACATGGAAGCAATTGTGTCAACGGTAGTAGTACTTCATATGTGTCATGCATAAGACATCCTATAAGTTGCAAGCCTCATGCATCGAATACTAATAGTGCTCGCACCTTGTCCTAATTAGCTCGGATTTTCATGGGTTATCATTGCATTGCATATGTTTCAACCAAGTGTCACAAAGGGGTACCTCTATGCCACCTGTACAAAGGTCCAAGGAGATAAATCGCATTTGATTTCTCGTTTTTGATAGATCTCAACTTGAGGACATCCATACCGGGACAACATAGAAAATAGATGATGGACTCCTCTTTAATGCATAAGCATATTCTCATGAGAGATTGAGGATTAAGGTCCAAGCTAAAACTTCCACCATGATGCATGGCTTTGGTTGGCGGCCCAATGTTCTTCTCTAACAATATGCATATTAATTCAACCCACGGTAAATCACCCTTACTTCAGACAAGACGAACATGCATAGCAACTCACATGATATTCAACAAAAGTGTGACAGTTGATGGCGTCCCCAGAAACATGGTTACCGCTCAGCAAGCAACTCATAAGAAATAAGATACATAGGCAACATATTCTTTACCACAATAGTTTTTAGGCTACTTTCCCATGAGCTATGTATTGCATGGTTAGTTTGCTTAGTACAGGTGGAGGTTAGCAAAAGACTGGGAGCGACCAACTAAGAGAGCAATGACGGTCATAATCATGCAGAGCGACAAAGCAATATTGAATCAGGCAGTGAAGTTATATCGCTACTCAGAAATAAAAGATCATCAAGGCTTGACAGACTTTCTTTACAGTCTTAAATATACGTGAGCATACGCCAAGTCAATCAAAATAAATTCTCGAAGGAAGATATTACTAAACCATACCACATCATAGGCAAACAAATCAAGTTGGTACTCCAATAACACATTGGGAACCCCCCAGCTATTTGAGATTAACCATAAGAAAACCTGCACTACTAAGCACCATCATGCAAGTAGCATCTTTATCATAGACACATTAACCAATGCAACGGAAGCAAACTCTCCTAATAAGGTGAGCATGGTAATTAAAGAGAGTTCAAGCAACCAACTAAACAAAAGCTCTTTGAAAAGATAAGCATGAACACTAAGAGCAGAGCATTGTAGTAGCTATTAAAAGACAAAGAACACACACAACATAGATAGACATGAAAATCCTATGTTATGTTCTAGGTAGAAGTGGAGCGTGTTTCTCTCCCACATAAAGGAATGCTGGGTTCCGACTCGTTATGAAAAACTAAAAAGAAAACTAAAAGCAAGACGCTCCAAGCATAGCACATAACACATGAAGTGATAAAAATATAGCGAAACGAAAGACGAACTGATAATGTTGATGGAGAAGGGGATGCATGGGGGGCATCCCCAAGCTTAGACGCTTGAGTCTCCTTGAATATTCCTTGGGGGTGCACGGGGGCATCCCCAAGCTTGAGCGCTTGACACTCCTGAATCTTTTTTATCATCTTCCCTCGCACACTTGAAAACTCCCTTCATACATAACTCATCATAATCTGATTAGCGAGGTTAGTACCCTTAATAAAATAATTATAACTTGCTGGAAATAAAGATATTCTTGAAGTTCTACTGTTTCTCAAGATTGCCAAAAGGTTTTTGCAAAGAAAAAGCAAGTTCTTAATTTGCAAAGTGAAGGAAAGGCAAAACAGGAGAGAATCTGTGAAAAACAGAACAGCAGGCAGTAATCGATCTGTTCGGGATACTTCTGCAACTCAAATAAAAAAACTCAGAACAGATGCACGAAAGAAAATTATATAGAGAACGCTGTCGAAAAAATTCAGACCAAAAAGATGATCTGGTGATTTTATACGAATTTTTCTATCCAAGGACAGAATCTGTTTCCTGGACAGCACCTCACAACTTTTGAACTTTCTAGCAATCAGAAGCTATACTTGGCACAAATATGAAAATCAAAGATACAATGATGATGGTACAGCAGTAAACAACATCAAGACACAACAAAAGCAAAATAAATTTATTCATTGGGCTGCCTCCCAAGAGCGCTTTCTTTTATGCCTTTAAACTAGGCATAGGACTTTGATGATGCTCTCGCAAGAATAAGAGCTGAAGAACAAAAGAGGGCATCAAGAAGCAAATGCCAAATACATTTAAGCCTAACATGCTTCCTATGCATAGGAATATTGCAATAGAATAATTCATTGAAGCACGAAGCAACTAGCATAGAAAGGCAAAACAAGCATAACTTCAAAATATTCACCATAAAGAGAGGAAACTTCTTATTATTAAGATATTTAGAACCAAGCCTCCCTCTCTCATTATAAATTTCAGTGGCATCATGGATGAACTCAACAATATAAGCATCACATAAAGCATTGTCACCATGATCCACATGCAAAAAGGTACTCTCACTCCCCACATAAGCATAATTTTTCTCATTGGTAATAGTGGGAGTAGGACTATCATAAACAACTTGAACACTATAGATTAGTTGTATATTAGGAGGGTGGTGTTCAACAAGGGAGTAATTCCTTTCATGATTATGACAAGTTTCATAAGGATAATTTCTCCTTATGTCATAGGTACCTTTATAATCACTATAGATTGGAGTTATAACTTCATCATGGTAGAGAAGAACATTATCATTGCTAACAACTATATTTGTAAACATGTTGTCTTTATTCTTACTAGCAAGAGAATTATCAATTATCACATCACTAGTGGGGATAGGATTTGCAATCCTATCATCCCCAAGCTTAGAGCTTCCCATATCTTCACTTTCAGAGTTGGTACCAAAAAGATTTTCAAGATCATAAGCAGTATTATCATCATTTTCCCAATCACAATAAGTAACATGCATATCATAATCAAAATCATCTTCAATAGTACCTACGGACGTATCATCAAGATGATAATTAAGGCAATAAACTTCACCTTCTTCTTTAAACTTACAACCGTTAAGATAAAAGTTGTTAGGAGGAATATGCTCTGGCCAGGTTGATACCCATTCTTCTTCCTTCTTGCTCCTCTTCCTCCTCCTCTTCTTTTTCTTCTTCTTCACCTTAGGAGGGGGTGGTTGGAGATGAAGCTTCTCCACATATCCTGGTTTATCATTAGAAACAATAGGGGAAACTTGGGAGATACTCTCCTTTTTATTAGCAGAAATATAAGAGACATTTTTATACTTTGGTAAAGTTCCCTCCTTTCTAATCTTACTTATGTAATCATTTTCATGGCAATTAACAACACAATAGAGATGGCAATTTTGCAAAGTGTTTTTTATTCCTATGGCATTATCATCCAGCCAAGAAGTCTTTTCTGATAACTCTTCACACATCAAAAATAACATAAGCTCATCATAAAGATCAGAGGTGATCATGTCATCACACAACCGGTTAACAGTTATGTTTTGAAAGTTCATGCATTGAAAATTAAAGTGACCCTCTGTACGGCAAAGTTCACAAGTAAAAGGATAAAGGTCACACAATTCTCTAGCAATTTCATTTAAATCTCTGACCCAAGTGATTGTTCTTTCATGCTTATGTTGCTTACAATACTTCTCTTCTTCAATCATAGGCCTTTCACAAGGTCTATCCACTCCACAAAAATTAACATGCTTATATAAAACTTCATTTTTAGGAATTGGATCATGCATGTTGCAATCATCATGAACAATTTCATTTTCTTTGCAAGTCTCTTTAAAAGGTTTATGATACTTGATCCAATCCTCCTTAGGCATATTAAGATGTGAAGCAAAAGATTTGAGGAAATCAACAAGGAGTGGAGAATCAAGCCCAAACTTAGCACTAAACTTATTAAAACTTGTAGTTTCAACAAAGGACTTAATGCAATCATACTCATAAATTATACCTGACTCTTTACCTTTGTCGATCTCCCAATCTTCAGTGTTGCGCTGAATTCTTTCAAGGAGTTCCCATTTAGCATCAATCTTTTTGTTTGTGAAAGAACCCATAGAGGAAGCATCGAGCAAATCTTTATCCTGTCGAGAGAGCCTCGCATAGAAGTTAGTAATAATAATATCTTTGGGGAGCCCATGGTTAGGACTTTTTAGCATTAACGTTTTCAGTCTCCCCCAAGCTTGAGCTATGCTCTCTCCGTCATGAGGATAGAAATTATAAACATAATTCCTATTCTTATGGACTTCATGAAGAGGATAAAACTTAGTATAAAAGAGAGACATAAGCTCTTGCCAATCAAGCAAGTGCGAGTTATCGAGAAGCTTATACCAATCTGAAGCCTTATCTATAAGTGATACGGCGAACAATTTCCTCATGACAAACTCCCTTGATACACCTGCAAGCTTAAATAATGAACATAATTGTGACAGATATAGCAAGTGTTCACCGGGATGTCTGCATCCTGCATAACGATTAGCCAAGACATAATCGATAATACCAGGTGGTATTTTATAGGGCACAATTTCAGTAGGAGGAGGAGCAACCACCACAGGTGTGGGGCGTCCTCCTGCAAGCAACGATCCAATAACACGGTTTTCCATAAACATAACTAGTGAAATAAAAAACAAGAAACAAAAAGATTTAATTGCAAGATCTAAAGATATACCTTCAAGCGCTCACCTCCCCGGCAACGGCGCCAGAAATAGCTTGATGTCTACACACGCTTCTACTCTTGTAGACTATGTTGGGCCTCCAAGCGCAGAGGTTTGTAGGACAGTAGCAATTTCCCTCAAGTGGATGACCTAAGGTTTATCGAACTCAGGGAAGTAGAGGTTGAAGATGGTCTCTCTCAAGCAACCCTGCAACTAAGATACAAGAAGTCTCTTGTGTCCCCAACACACCTAATACACTTGTTAGATGTATAGGTGCACTAGTTCGGCGAAGAGATGTTAAATGGCAACTGATATGGATGGCAAAACAAGGTAATATAAATATGTAATAAAAAAGTGCAGCAAGCAAACAAGTAGTAAACGTGAGCACAAACGGTATTGCAATGGTGGAAACGAGGCCTAGGGTTCATACTTTCACTAGTGGCAACTCCCAACAACATTAACATAATCGAATCACATGATATTTCCCATAAAACATGCAAAGGGGACACACTCGGAGGTCATTCCTTCGTGGTCAAGAGAGGACGAGAATTATGTAGGGCTACAAAAGCACACCTCAAAGTTCGTAGTTCTCAATCTAAGGATTTCCCAATGTCACCGCGGCCATCCCAAGAGAGTCCCACAATCACCACAACATATCTAAAGGATAGTCAAAGACAAGCACCAAGAGACTCTCAATCTTCAATCAACACACAAGAGAGGAAATCACTCATGAAAATATTGTTCTAATCCATGTTCAATAGACCGCTGTCACCTTGGTCTCGGGGATTATACTAGATAAAGACAAGTGAGTACATCAATCCAATACATAGAGGAAGGGGAAATATAATGGGATCACCCTAGATTAACATAGCCTATGATCACAACGAAGATCACATCATGGGAGAGAGAAGTGACCACATAGCTACTGGTAAGAACCTCAGCCCCGAGGGGGAACTACTCCCGCATCATGGATGGAGGAAGCAACGTCGATGGAGATGAATCCGGGGGCACTTCCCCGTCCCGGCAGGGTGCCGGCGCAGGAATTCTGGTCCCCCGAAGCTTGAAGGCGATGGCGGCGGAGATCGGAATCGCGTCTGGAGAAAAGGGGTCTGGAATCAGGGTTTCCTCGACGGACCTTAAATATATGCCAAAGGGGGTCACCAGAGGGGGTCAGGGGTGCCCAGGCGCCCCCCTGCGCGGCCCAGGGGGGGCCGCGTGGGCAGGCCGCCTGGAGCCCCTGTGGGTCCCCCCCGGCTGTACTTTGGCCGCACGGTAGCTCCCGGAACGCTGATTTTTATATATTTTTTCTGGATTTTTCTGGGCAGTTCTCGAAACGTGAAAACCTGAAATACAAAAACAGCCGAAAACAGAAACTGGCACTGGGGTGCACTGGATTAGTAAGTTAGTCCAAATATGATCAAAAGTGTATGGAAGTGTATGAATATCATAGCAATATCACCCAAAAGTGGCATGGAGCAAGCAGAAATTATAGATACGTTTTGGACGTATCACGGCTCTAGGGCGAGCGGCGGCCGCGAGTGCGGTACCGCAACTTCGGTCATGCGGGCGACGACGTTGTGGCGGGTGTGCTCTGTCTGGTGAAGATCGATGCCCTCTGCTCGGGGATGCACCCATCGGCCTGATCCGGCCAAGGCGGATTCGTCGCGACGGCCCATTCTCTCTGGTTCGGGTGGCTGGGAGTGGAGTATGGGACCGGGGGATGTCGGGGAACGTAGTATTTAAAAAAAAATCCTACGATCACGCAAGATCTATCTACCAGATGCATAGCAACGAGGGGGAGAGTGTGTCTACGTACCCTCGTAGACCGAAAGCGGAAGCGTCTAGTGACGCGGTTGATGAAGTCGAACTTCTTCGCGATCCAACCGATGTAGCACCGAACGTACGGAGCCTCCGCGTTCAGCACACGTTCAGCTTGATGACGTCCCACGAACTCTTGATCCAGTAGAACCTCGCAGGAGAGTTTCGTCAGCACGACGGCGTAGTGACGGAGATGATGAAGTTACTGTCACAGGGCTTCACCTAAGCACTGAAACGGTATGACCGAGGCGTGTTTCCGTGGAGGGGGGCACCGCATACGGCTGGAAAGATCAACTGGTGTGTCTAGAGGTGCCCCCTGCCCCCGTAAGGGCGAGGCTGGCCGGCCCAAGCCTGACGCGCCAAGGGGAGTAGGATTACTACTCCTAGTAGGAATATGAATCCTCCTTCATGTTCCTATTCCTATTCCTACTAGGAGTAGGAAAGGAGGAAGGAGAAGAGAAGGAAGGGGAGAGGTGGCGCCCCCCACTCCTAGTCCAACTAGGATTCTCTAGTGGGGGCGCCGGCCAGCCCCTATGGGCTGCCTCTCTCTTTTCCCTCAAGGCCCACTATGGCCCATACTCCCCCCCGGCGGCGGGGAGGGGGGGTTCCGGTAACCCCCTCCGGCACTCCGATTAAATCCGAAACTTTCTGGAACACTTCCGGTGTCCGAATATAGTCGTCCAATATATCAATGTTTACGTCTCGGACATTCCGAGACTCCTCGTCATGTCTGTGATCTCATCTGGGACTCCGAACTACCTTCGATACATCAAATCTCATAAACTCATAATACCGATCGTCATCAAACATTAAGCATGCGGACCCTACGGGTTCGAGAACTATGTAGACATGACCGAGAGACATCTCCGGTCAATAACCAATAGCAGAACCTGGATGCTCAAATTGGTTCCTACATATTCTATGAAGATCTTTATCGGTCAAACCGCATAACAACATACCTTGTTCCCTTTGTCATCGGTATGTTACTTGCCCGAGATTCGATCTTCGGTATCTTAATACCTAGTTCAATCTCGTTACCGGCAAGTCTCTTTACTCGTTCCGTAATACATCATGTCGTGATTAACTCGTTAGTCATTTGCTTGCAAGGCTTATTATGATGTGTATTACCGAGAGGGCCCAGAGATACCTCTCCGTCACTCGGAGTGACAAATCCTATTCTTGATCTATGCCAACACCACGAACACCTTAGGAGACACCTGTAGAGCATCTTTATAATCACCCAGTTACGTTGTAACGTTTGATAGCACACAAGGTGTTCCTCCGGTATTCGGGAGTTGCATGTCATAGGAACATGTATGAGTCATGAAGAAAGCAATAGCAGTAAAACTTAAACGATCATAGTGCTAAGCTAACCGATGGGTCTTGTCCATCACATCATTCTCCTAATGATGTGATCCTGTTGATCAAATGACAATTCATGTCTATGGCTAGGAAACATAACCATCTTTGATCAATGAGCTAGTCTAGTAGAGGCATCCTAGGGACACTTTGTTTTGTCTATGTATTCACATATGTACTAATTTCTGGTTAATACAATTCTAGCATGAATAATAAATATTTATCATGATATAAGGAAATAAATAATAACTTTATTATTGCCTCTAGGGCATATTTCCTTCAGTCTCCCACTTGCACTAGAGTCAATAATCTAGATCTCATCGCCATGTGATTAACACCAATAGTTCACATCACCATGTGACTAACACCCATAGTTCTCATCGCCATGTGACAAATACCCAAAGGGTTTACTAGAGTCAACAATCTATTTCACATCCTCATGTGATTAACACCCAAAGAGTACTAAGGTGTGATCTTGTTTTGCTTCATGAGAGAAGTTTAGTCAGCGGGTCTGTTACATTCAGATCCGTATGTATTTTGTAAATTTCTATGTCTACAATGCTCTGCATGGAGCTACTCTAGCTAATTGCTCCCACTTTTAATACGCATCCAGATTGATACTTAGAGTCATCTGGATTAGTGTCAAAGCTTGCATCGGCGTAACTCTTTACGACGAACTCTTTATCACCTCCACAATCGAGAAACATTTCCTTAGTCATCCAGTAATTAAGGACAATTTTCACCGCTGTCCAGTGATCTACTCCTGGATCACTGTTGTACCTCCTTGTCAAACTCATGGCAATGTACACAACAGGTTTGGCACACAGCATGACATACTTTATAGAACCTATGACTGAGGCATAGGGAATGACTTTCATTCTTTCTCTATCTTCTGCCGTGGTCGGGTTTTGAGTCTTACTCAACTTCACACCTTACATATCAGGCAAGAACTCCTTCTTTGACTGATCCATTTTGAACTACTTCAAAATCTTATCAAGGCATGTACTCATTGAAATTCTTATCAAGCGTCTTGATCTATCTCTATAGATCTTGATGCCTAATATATAAGCAGCTTCACCGAGGTCTTTTCTTTGAAAAACTCCTTTCAAACACTCCTTTATGCTTTCCAGAATATTCTACATTATTTTTGATCAACAATATGTCATTCATATATACTTATCAAAAATGTTGTAGTGCTCCCACTCACTTTCTTGTAAATACAGGCTTCACCGCAAGTATGTATAAAACTATATGCTTTGATCAACTTATCAAAGCGTATATTCCAACTCTGAGATGCTTGCACCAGTCCATAGATGGATCGCTAGAGCTTGCGCACTTTGTTAGCACCTTTAGGATCGACAAAACCTTCTGCTTGCATAATATACAACTCTTCTTTGAGATATCCATTCAGGAATACAGTTTTGACATCCATTTGCCAGATTTCATAATCATAAAATGCGGCAATTGCTAACATGATCCGGACAGACTTAAGCATCGCTACGGGTGAGAAAGTCTCATCGTAGTCAACTCCTTAAACTTGTCGAAACCCTTTCGCAACAAGTCAAGCTTTGTAAACAGTAACATTACCGTCTACGTCGGTCTTCCTCTTGAAGATCCATTTATTTTCGATGGCTTGCCGATCATCGGGCAAGTCAACCAAAGTCCACACTTTGTTCTCATAAATGGATCCCATCTCAGATTTCATGGCCTCAAGCCATTTTGCGGAATCTAGGCTCATCATCGCTTCCTCATAGTTTGTAGGTTCATCATGGTCGAGTAACATGACTTCCAGAACCTGGTTGCCGTACCACTTTGGCGCGGAACGTACTCTGGTTGATCTACGAAGTTCAGTAGTAACTTGATCCGAAGTTTCATGATCATCATCATTAGCTTCCTCACTAATTGGTGTATGAATCACTGGAACTAGTTTCTGTGATGTACTACTTTCCAATTCGGGAGAAGGTACAATTACCTCATCAAGTTCCACTTTTCTCCCACTCACTTCTTTCGAGAGAAACTCCTTCTCTAGAAAGGATCCATTCTTAGCAACGAATATCTTGCCTTTGGATCTGTGATAGAAGGTGTACCCAACAGTCTCCTTTGGGTATCCTATGAAGACACATTTCTCCAATTTGGGTTCGAGCTTATCAGGTTGAAGCTTTTTCACATCAGCATCGCAGCCCCAAACTTTAAGAAACGACAACTTTGGTTTCTGGCCAAACCACAGTTCATAAGGCGTCATCTCAACGGATTTAGATGGTGCCCTTATTAAACGTGAATGCAGCTGTCTCTAATGCATAACCCAAAACGATAGTGGTAAATCGGTAAGAGACATCATAGATCGCACCATATCTAATAAAGTACGGTTACGACGTGCGGACACACCATTACGCTGTGGTGTTCCGGGTGGCGTGAGCTGTGAAACTATTCCACATTGTTTTAAATGAAGACAAAACTCGTAACTCAAATATTCACCTCCACGATCAGATTGTAGAAACTTTATTTTCTTGTTAAGATGATTCTCTACTTCACTCTGAAATTCTTTGAACTTTTCAAATGTTTCAGACTTGTGTTTCATCAAGTAGATATACCCATATCTGCTCAAATCATCAGTGAAGTTCATAAAATAACGATACTCGCCGCGAGCCTTAACACTAATCTGTCCACATACATCAGTATGTTTGATTTCCAATGAATCAGTTGCTCGCTCCATTGTTCCGGAAAACGGAGTTTTAGTCATGTTGCACATGAAGCATGGTTCATAAGCACCAAGTGATTCATAATCAAGTGATTCCAAAAGTACATCACTATGGAGTTTCTTCATGCGCTTTACACCAATATGACCTAAACCGCAGCCACAAATAAGTTGCACTATCTTTATAAACGTTGCATCTTTTGACTTCAATATTATGAATACTAGATGACACCCCGCGCGTTGCTGCGGGATTTTTTTGCAGCCAAGGTAATAACAATTGGAATTGGTTATATGATAATTTTTATTTGCATGGAATGAATTTTGTATTTGTTTTATAACACGCAACATTGGCAGATGATTTAAACAATTGTAAACAAAAAGAACAGGTGGCTCGTGGCTTCCTGCATTGTCCTTCATGGTCTGCTTCTAAACATTGTCAAATGGCCATATAAAATGAATAATGTCAAGATCTAAATCACTCCATATATATAGTAACACTTGGTAAAAAATCAAAATAGTAACCAAGGCGGACTAATCCACGGGCTCCGGCTTCTGCTGCGACGTACAACACGAACTCCCCGATGGCCATCAACACGGCGGCGAGCGATGCGCTGGATTCAGAAGCTTGGCGTTGTGTGGGATGTGATGGCATCCCTGGGTCGGACCGTGGCAACCGACGTGATGGAGTCGGATGCCTCATGGTCGACCATGATGTGATGCACTGTGTTGCTTGGCTGTGACACGGAAGCGTCAGGATTGAAGCGTTAGTGGAGGATGGTGAGCACATGAGAAGAAGGCGTACGACCGGGCATGTGCTCGCCTCCGCTGCGACATACAAAGTAGACTCACCGGCGTCCGACGTAAATCAAACATGGTGGCGAACAGCGCGCTCGAGTTGGAAGCCTTGACGTCGGCGAGGCTGGGGCGGTGTCGCCGGGTTGGACAATGGCGAGCAACACGCTGGGGTCGAACGCTGAGCATCATGCGATGCATTGTGTTGGCTTCACCTGACCTAACAACAGCGCAGATCGCCTGGTGGGAGATCCACGGGATATCCTTTGGCGACCAGGCAAGTGAGCGGCTGCCCGGTGGTCTTCTTGACCACCACTGCTGCTTATTTGTGCGGGTGGATTCCCCAGGTCAAGCTGGCTTTATATATTGGAGGAAGGTGCAGAGGTCGAATCCAACCAGCAAAGGAATAAGTGATGATCTGAAGAGGCAATTATGGTGAAGATAAAGAGGACGAAGGGAGAGGGAATCGTCAATTTCTTTGGCCGATTAAACTACCCAGCTCAAGGGGTGAAAAGTTGAATTAATTCATCAAGTTGCAGTGGAGGCGAGGTGTAACATGGAAGGGCAGAAGACAAAGACACCACTAATGATGTGAGGTGAACGGGAGCCAAAGGGCAAGGAACATATGCCAGACTTCTGAATGCTGCTGGGTTGACCGATGGTGGATGTTTTATTGCTCCTTGGAGGGGAGCGGAAGCAGAAGTTTGGAGTAATGGTTTACTATCGGGGCAATATGGGGATAGTTGAGAAACAATAGTGCATGCAAGTGCAGAGAAGATGATGCTAAAAAATAAAGCATTATGCATGCTGAGAGCTGCTGAAGTGGAGATGTTGAACGGTGATGTGGCATCATGATGATGTGGATAGTGCGCATGTAGAGAGAATTGCTAATAGTGGGGATCAACTTCTTAAGAATGTAAGATGTGTATCACTACGATCGGGATCCAACAAACTATTTTCATTGGGTGTATGACCATCGAAGGCTTTATTCATGTAAAAAGAATAAAAATTATTCTATGACTTTAAATGAATAATTGTATTGCAACAAACATGATCAAATCATATTCATGCTTAACGTAAATGCCAAATAACATTTATTTAGGTTCTACACGAATCCCGAAAGTATAGGGAGTGTGTGATGATGATCATATCAATCTTGGAACCACTTCCAGCACACATCGTCACTTCACCTTTAACTAGTCTTTGTTCATTCTGCAACTCCCGTTTCGAGTTACTAATTTTAGCAACTGAACCGGTATCAAATACCCAAGGGTTGCTATGAACACTAGTAAGTACACATCAATAATCTGTATATCAAATATACCTTTGTTCACTTTGACATCCTTCTTATCCGCCAAGTATCTAGGGCAGTTCCTCTTCCAGTGACCATTTCCTTTGCAGTAGAAGCACTTAGTTTCAGGCTTGAGTTTAGCTTTGGGTTTCTTCACGGGAGTGATAACTTGTTTGTCATTCTTCTTGAAGTTCCCCTTCTATCCCTTTGCCTCTTTACTTAAAACAAGTGGTCCTGTTAACCATCAACACTTGATGTTCTTTCTTGATTTCTACCTTCGTCGATTTCAGTATTGTGAAGAGCTCGGGAATTACTTTCGTCATCCCTTGCGTATTATAGTTCATCACTAAGTTCTACTAACTTGGTGATAGTGACTAGAGAACTTTGTTAATTACTATCTTATATGGAAGATTAACTCCCACTTGATTCAAGCAATTGTAGTACCCAGACAATCTGAGCACATGCTCATTGGTTGAGCTATTCTCCTCCATATTGTAGGCAAAGTACTGTCAGAGGTCTCATACCTCTCGATACGGGCATGAGTATGAAATACTAATTTCAACTCTTGGAACATCTCATATGCTCTGTTGCGTTCAAAACGTTTTTGAAGTCCCGGTTATAAACCGTAAGGCATGGCGCACTAAACTATCAAGTAGTCATCATACCGAGCTTATCAAATGTTCATAACGTCTGCATTTGCTCCTGCAATAGGTTCGTCACCTAGCGGTGCATCAAGGACATAATACTTCTGTGCAGCAATGAGGATAATCCTCAGATCACGGACCTAGTCCGCATCATTGTTACTAACATCTTTCAACTTATATTTCTCTAGGAACATATAAAATAAACGGGGAGCTACATTGCGAGCTATTGATCTACAACACAGATATGCTAATACTACCAGGACTAAGTTCATGATAAATTAAAGTTCAATTAATCATATTACTTAAAGAACTTCCACTTAGATAGACATCCCTCTGGTTATCTAAATGATCACGTGATCCAAATCAACTAAACCATGTCCGATCATCACGTGAGATGGAGTAGTTTCAATGGTGAACATCTTATGTTGATCATATCTACTATATGATTCACGGTCGACCTTTCGGTCTCCAGTGTTCCGAGGCCATATCTGCATATGCTAGGCTTGTCAAGTTTAACCCGAGTATTCTGCGTGTGCAAAACTGGCTTACACCCGTTGTATGTGAACGTAAAGCTTATCACACCCGATCATCGAGTGGTGTCTCGGTACGACGAACTTTCGCAACGGTGCATACTCAGGGAGAACACTTATACCTTGAAATTTTGTAAGGGATCATCGTATAATGCTCACTTATACGTGATCCAAAAATAAGAAGCATAATAAGATAAACATCACATGTAATCAAAATATGTGACATGATATGGCCATCATCATCTTGTGCTTTTGATCTCCATCTCCAAAGCACCGTCATGATCATCTTCGTCACCGGCGCGACACCTTGATCTCCATCGTAGCATTGTTGTCGTCTCGCCAACTATTGCTTCCACGACTATCGCTACCTCTTAATGATAAAGTAAAGGAATTACATGGTGACTATATTTCATACAATAAAGCGACAACCATATGGCTCCTGCCAGTTGCCGATAACTTTACAAAACATGATCATCTCATACAATAACGTATAACTCATCATGCCTTGACCATATGACGTCCTCTACTTCGCTGTTGCAAGTTTTACGTGGCTGCTACGGGCTTAGCAAGAACCGTTCTTACCTACGCATACAAAACCAGAACGATATTTCGTCAAGTATGTGCTGTTTTAACCTTCACAAGGACCGGGCGTAGCCACACTCGATTCAGCTAAAGTGAGAGAGACAGACACCCGCCAGTCACCTTTAAGCAACGAGTGCTCATAATGGTGAAACCAATCTCGCATACGCGTACGCGTAATGTCGGTCCGGGCCGCTTCATCTCACAATACCGCCAAACCAAAGTACGACATGCTGGTAAGCAGTATGACTAGTATCGTCCACAACTCACTTGTGTTCTACTCGTGCATATCATCTACGCATAGACCTGGCTCTGATACCACTGTCGGAGAACGTAGTATTTCAAAAAAAATCTTACGATCACGCAAGATCTATCTACCAGATGCATAGAAACGAGGGGGAGAGTGTGTCTACGTACCATCGTAGACCGAAAGCGGAAGCGTCTAGTGACGCGGTTGATGTAGTAGAACTTCTTCGCGATCCAACCGATCAAGCACCGAACGTACGGAGCCTCCGCGTTCAGCACACGTTCAGCATGATGACGTCCCATGAACTCTTGATCAAGTAGAATGTCGCGGGAGAGTTTCGTCAGCACGACGGCGTGGTGACGAAGATGATGAAGTTACTGTCGCAGCGCTTCGCCTAAGCACTGCAACGGTATGACCGAGGTGTATTTCTGTTGAGGAGGGCACCGCATACGGCTGGAAAGATCAACTTGTGTGTCTAGAGGTGCCCCCTGCCCCCGTATATAAAGGAGCAAGGGGGAGGCCGGTCGGCCCAAGCCTGGCACGCCAAGGGGAGTAGGATTCCTACTCCTAGTAGGAATAGGAATCCTCCTTCCTATTCCTACTAGGAGTAGGAAAGGAAGGAGAAGAGAACGAAGGGGAGAGGTGGCGCCCCCACTCCTAGTCCAACTAGGATTCTCTAGTGGGGGCGAAGGCCAGCCCCTATGGGCTGCCTCTCTCTTTTCCCTCAAGGCCCACTATGGCCCATACTCCCCCGGGGGGGTTCCGGTAACCCCCTCCGGCTCTCCGGTTAAATCCGAAACTTTCCGGAACACTTCAGGTGTCCGAATATAGGCGTCCAATATATCAATCTTTACGTCTCGGACATTTCGAGACTCCTCTTTATGTCCGTGATCTCATCTGGGACTCCGAACTACCTTCGGTACATCAAAACTCATAAACTCATAATACCGATCATCATCAAACGTTAAGCGTACGGACCCTATGGGTTCGAGAACTATGTAGACATGACCGAGACACATCTGCAGCCAATAACCAATAGAGGAACCTCGATGCTCATATTGTTTCCTACATATTCTACAAAGATCTTTATCTGTCAAACCGCATAACAACATACGTTGTTCCCTTTGTCATCGGTATGTTACTTGCCCGAGATTCGATCGTCGGTATCTCAATACCTAGTTCAATCTCGTTACCAGCAAGTCTCTTTACTCGTTCCGTAATACATCATCTCGTGACTAACTCATTAGTCATTTTCTTGCAAGGCTTATTATGATGTGTATTACCGAGAGGGCCCAGAGATACCTCTCCGACACTCGGAGTGACAAATCCTATTCTTGATCTATGCCAACACCACGAACACCTTCGGAGACACCTGTAGAGCATCTTTATAATGACCCAGTTACGTTGTGACGTTTGATAGCACACAAGGTGTTCCTCCGGTATTCGGGAGTTGCATAATCTTATAGTCATAGGAACATGTATGAGTCATGAAGAAAGCAATAGCAGTAAAACTTAAACGATCATAGTGCTAAGCTAACGGATGGGTCTTGTCCATCACATCATTCTCCTAATGATGTGTTCTCGTTGATCAAATGACAACTCATGTCTATGGCTAGGAAACATAACCATCTTTGATCAATGAGCTAGTCTAGTAGAGGCATACTAGGGACACTTTGTTTTGTCTATGTATTCACACATGTACTAAGTTTCCGGTTAATACAATTCTAGCATGAATGATAAACATTTATCTTGATACAAGGAAATAAATAGTAACTTTATTATTGCCTCTAGAGCATATTTCCTTCAGGCGAAACCCTTGGCCTTTGGCGGCCACGGCGAGGCCGTCTCCATTTTCTTGGAGTCGCGTCCCCTTCTTGGAGGCCTCGTCGAGATCCCCTTCTGCCTCCTTCTTTCACGCTCCTACACGGGGCGAAAGTATTTGTTCCCCTTGTGGGTAGCGGCGACGTGTGAACTTCGTTCCCTTCCTGGAGGCGTCGTCTGGGGTTCGTGGAGTGTGGATGGTGCTTTTCTGCTTGTTGAGGGCAGTGTGGCGGCAATTTTTCAATGCTCTTCGTATTCTCCACGCGGTCTTCATCTTTTCTGGGCGCTCTTCAGCTTGCGTCTGGATGTGTGGTTGCCCAGGTGGTGGTGAGGTGGCATGGCACTCTTCAGCTCTGCTCCCTCATACCCGAGCTGCCAGGCAGCATTATCCATTCGGCTTTATGAGTGAGTACTCTGCCTTCCGACGGTTCGGCGCCCTTCGAGCCAGGGCGAGAGGAAAGTGGTCTTGTTCGGAGGTAGAAGCGAGTGGCTTGTCGTTATTGGCTTGTTCTGCGGGAGTAGGCGAGGAGATGTTGGTTGTCGATGTTGGTTTCCTGCTGCCCTCACCCTGCTGCTGATGTGGCTGCTGCTCTTGGCGTTTGACCTTGGTGATCTTGGTTAGGCTCCTATTACTATCTTTTGTTTTCCTGTATCACTATTAGGTTGTAAGCTGCTATATAGCTCTTCGTATTTTTGCCGTTTATTGTTTCTTTACTCTTCTATATGCTCCCTTGTAATCCTGGCCGGTTGATGGCTTTGTTAATTCAAAGCCAGGTTAGGTTTGAGCGTTTTCTCGGGCTTGGCCGACACCTTTTCTCTTTTTTGAACCGGGCTATCCCCCTTTCCATTACTTAGAACGGAAATACAAAGTTCATCATCGAAAGAGAAGAGGTCTAAGAACAGGGAAAAGGGAAGAGCGAGTTCAAAGCATTGCCAGGAAACCCACCGCACTCGTCCGCCATCGAAACGAGCACCATGGGGCGAAAACCTGAGCAACACCAGCCATAGAAACTAATCCTATTACAGAAACAGGATGCAAGATATCCAAAGCATTCACAACTGTTTAACATCGAGGAATAAACTAAACAAGGGGAACGGCGCCATTGAAGCTCCAGACTCAAAAGGACGATATGGCGCAGATTTCAGCTCTCCAGCCTTCTCTTGGGTACATCACACGCCTTCATCATCAGCAGAGTCCCTGAGCGAATCATCTCCGCCCCCGTACGAAGCCGCTTGATGTAAACCTGCCCAATATAATAGGAAAGAAACTAAAGTAAAAACAATCTCGAAAGGAGATTTGATCATCTTCTTCTCAGGCATATGACGAACAATTATACTGGCATGGCATGTGATCCCCGTTCCTTTGTGAGTTTGCCGGTCCAATATATTGGCGTGTGCTTGCGTATGTATGTAGAGGAGATTAGTGTACATCGTAAACTATTACTCTACTTTAATTAGCGACTCTCAACTTAGAAACCAAAGTTTAGCTTATAGTCTTTCTTTTCCTTTTTTTGACTCGGTTATTAAGCTACTCCCTCTCTCTTAGTTTACAAAACCTGCGCGTACCCCTAGTTCGTCAATTTAACCAACCTAATATAAGTCATATATTACAAAAAATATACCATTATAAACTTCAGATGTTCTATTGTCAAATGGTATAATTTTTATGTTATGTAGTTTATATTATGGTGATCAAATTGGCAACCTAGGGGTACGCGCATGCCTTATAAACTGAAACGGAGGGAGTATGGTTTTTTTTCGTTTCAGTGGCCTACCCGCCTTCCATTACATATAGGGGGAGAGACTACAATCACGGTCCAAAGAAATACACTACAAAATTCCACAATAATGGGAAAATACCGACAATCGAGATAAAATATCATATTTTTCCAGGTAATACCGTAGAGTACCGTAGTAAATATTTCATTTGCTCATGAAATTACCAATATTGCATGTGCGGTTGTGCTGGCCACTTTGCTAGTTGCTTTAATTAAATGGGAGAGAGTGAGCAATTAGAAACGGCAGAGTCCCACTTGGTTGCCCGGTTTGAACAGACGGTTTTGGTGGTCAGTCCATCGGTGTCGCAAATAAGTAACGTGCCAGCAATTAATGAAGTGGCACGCATATGGGTGTGGCCAATAGCATTATCCTTTGAGTGCTTTTAGATAGATTCAGTAATTGCTACAGTATGTGAACGAAATGGGCCTGGCACCGCCACGGGGTGTGGGTGTGCAGATCTGAAAGACCGAGACCTCGTCACCAATCTCGATGTCAAGTCAGTCTGTTCCTGGTTGTATATTACCAAATGCTTGGAAGAAACAAATTGCCTATGGCTGGTTGTAATGGGGAGTATCATATACTAGTAATACTAGTATATGATACTACGTCCGTAATGCATAGTATCATATGTGGGTATCATAGATGACTATATTTATTGTCATACATGACACAAAGTAGCACATCATTTAATATGATACGGTATCATGATATGATACTCAAGCCTCTCTTTCTTTATTTAATTATATGCCACCTCATCAAAATGACTTAGTTGGCATGCATATGATACTTCCATTACGGGCAGCCTAATGCTTGGAAGTCAAGGATTGCTTGTTGTATATCTGAAGGTCGCGCAAATACAACTACTCTAATGCTTGTTGTATATCTGAAGGTTGCGTAAAAACATGCACCAGTCATTATGTGCATCGAATGATTAATAACACTAAAATTAATCAAGTAAGAAATTCAAAATTGTTTGTGATAGGTATCCTCGCATTTGGTCTCTAATCCTAAATCAATACTGCTGCATGTTTTTTCTATTCTAAATGCATGTCGTCCTTCTTTATAATTAACCACGGTTATCAAATTGCAGGTAGTTGAAAGCTGGACGGACTTGTTTGGGCAGCGCCGGTCCTCGAGTTTCGGAGGCCCCGAGGCGAACTCAAATGAATGGGCCCAGTGGCGACATTGGAGGAAAAAAATGATACCATACATTGATAGAAAAAAATCTTGCAAAGCTATAATAAACAATGGTAATTTTCCTTGGTAAATAATACTCCAGGTCATAAATAACAACGTCATACTTCAGGTCTAAATTAAAATATCATAGAAGTTATAGAGCATAACAAAAAGTAAATCATATGCTAACGAACCTCCAAGCCTCCAGAATCATGAGAAACGGCTCCTTCGTGCATTTTTTGATGCAAAATCATTAATGACAGTATCAAGATCAATGTTATCCAGCACATCCTTCTCAATACAACATATTGCCAATCCATTCAATCTTTCTTGCGACATAGTTGACCTCAAGTAATTTTTCAACAACTTCAATTTTGAAAAACTTTGTTCGGCTGATGCTACCGTCACAGGCACAGTTAAGAGAATTCGGTAAGCAATTGACACGTTTGGATAGCAATCTGCAGCTCTAACAAACTCAAATATTTGATCTGCTGGCATGAGTGTATTTGGCAATGTCACTTGCAACACTTTCAGTTCAGAAACAAAATCATCCAAGTCAACATCTGCTGAGTTGTCATGAGAAAAAGTCTTTGCAAAATTAGTGCAACATCTTCTGAGGTCATTATCATCCAAGGATTTCAATTTTTTAGAGTTGAATAAGAAGCCAAATATACTCCCAAATGACTTAAGCTCATCAAATCTGGTGGTTAGGGAATTAATTGCAACATCTATCATCACCAGAAAGTATTTAACTCTAAATGATTCCTCTGCAACTGCTTGCGCTTCTTCCATTTGATTATTTTCTTCACTGTCACTAGTTTCATCAAAGTGCTTTTTTCTGATAACATGACGTTTTACAGGAAATACAGGGTCTATATCCATTTCAGATGCAATAGATTTTGCAATGTTCACACTGGATGTAAAGCCGTCATTTCTGTACTTCTTAAAAAATGGCACCTTCAATTTGCTTAAGGGTAACATCAATGCACATAAACTCAGACTGCAACTTCTTACTGACCATGTTGATAGTAAATAAAATATCGTGCCAAATGACCATGCCAACTAAGAATTCAAAATTTCCAAGTGCAGTAACCAAAGATTTTGCATCACTCTTAGTTTTGGGGTCATCATTAGAAGTTCTCTGCAACTCCAATAGAGCTTTTCTTAACTGAGGTGCTTGATATCTAATAGCTTGAACACTCTTTATCCGACTCTCCCAACGAGTATTACAGAGAGATTTAACAGTAAGGTTTGGAACATTATCAAGCAATACCTGCCATCTTTTAGTAGAGCCTGAAAACAATATGTAGATCCGTTGCACAACTCCAAAGAAAGTAATAGCTTTGCTGCAAGATTTTGCCATATCGCATAGAGTAAGATTCAGGCTGTGACAGGCACATGGCATGTACAATGCTCTCGGATTTATTTCAAGTAATCTCTTCTGGACACCTTGGTGTTTTCCCTTTATGTTTGAACCATTATCATATCCTTCACCTCTAACATCATTAACATTCAAACCAAGCAACCCAAGTGCCACTACTAGGAAAAGGCCTATTAATGGCGCACCTAATTTGGCCATTAATGGCGCATTAGTGGTGCGCCATTACTAGCATGCCATTAGTATTTGATACTAATGGCGCACCACTGGTGCGCCATTAGTATCTGGTATACTAATGGCGCACCTGGGATGCGCCATTAGTGTGCACCTTAGTGCGCCATTAGTATGCCTCCCAGGGGCCAGGTGCTATGGCATACTAATGGCGCACTAAGTATGATGCGCCATTAGTATTATCCGCATAGTAATGGCGCACTGCGTGTCAATGCGCCATTACTATGCTTTGGCATACTAATGGCGCACTGCCAGTTAATGCGCCATTACTATGCTTTGGCATACTAATGGCGCACTTTTCTCTGATGCGCCATTAGTATGAATATTAGGTTTTTTTTAATATTATTTTTCTGTTTTTTTTTGCATAGATTACAAAATGTATAATTGCACAGAATATAGACAGCACACATCAACAACACATTCATCGAATACAATAGAAGATTAATCTCTGAATACAATTCATCATATTAGTCTCCGAATACAATGCATCGATCATATCATATTAGTCTCCGAATTGAAAAGACCGAACAAAGATAGAACAATATATTACAAGTCTCGAGATCGCGAGTAGCGAGTTTGTCTTCGCATTACAAGTCGATATCGATCATCTAAACTACCATCACATAGAAGAGAGCTGCGGTCGTCACGATGAGCATCATCACGATGAAACTCGTTTTCATCCGGTTCCTCCAACGCTCCCTCCCCTCTCCCGCTAGATAGCGGGCGTATCTAGATTCGGCCTCGGCCCTAGTGGTGTACCATTTGTAACTGTTACCGCTGAATCGGTGAACCTGTCTCCGACACTCCTCCCAGTCGTCGTAGACTCCGGGAACCTTACCCTTGTACACGACATACGACGGCATCGCTATATATATGCACTAGCCAAATGAAACGTTAGTATCAATTCACAGACAATTCATAAGCAATATATAAGTATGCAACAGAACGATCGAAAGAGAAAAGCAAGACATTAATAGCATCGATTACATCTAAGTTGAACGACTCTCGAAACCAAAGAGACATACTACAAGTTCATTAAAGTTTAATTACAACAAGAGCCAATCGATGTTTCAGAACTAGACACAGCATCACTGCTTTCGACTCGACTCAATGCACCGGAGCGTGGATGAAGCCGCCGTCTATCCTGGGAGTCATGAAATCACGGGCGTTGTCAGCCTGCATTTGTAGCATTGTGTCGATGTCACTGTTCGATGGTTGATTCCTGAGGTAGAACAGCCCCTAGGTACGAAGGACATCTTGATGGATGATTTCCGCAAACTCCGACTGGATGCGAAAGAAATCTTGTCTGATGTCCGCGTCCTGGATTGCCGACACGCGCGCGGCCCAATCTTTGAGCTTACTCGGTAGCAGAAGTTGATGATGGTCCCGTACGATCGCCCGCATGTGATGGATGGCGTAGTAGGCACCCTTCTGACCGCCAGGCGGCTGCTTGACGCAGCAGAACATCGTGTTGTGGGAGAACACGTGCTTGCCGTACTTACGAGTTGTCCTGGTGAAGGTGCCTCCAGATTTGGCGTAGCCGGCGAGAACATCATCAAGAACCTTCTTGACATTTGTGTAGTCTACAGCCGACTTACGGTCCGGGTCGAAATACGTGGCCATGGAATATTTGGGGCTTAGTAGGATGAGCGTGCACTGTGTGTCACTGCAGAAAACACGGAATGTTAAAAGAAGAATGATCGAAATCTAAGAATTCATATGTTACGGGGCGGTTGAGGCGGAGGACTTACTCGGGAAAGTAAGGCACGAGGAAGTTATCCTTATCTCGGTTTGCCAGAATGAAGCCTCCGAGGTAAGAACTCGCGACTTGCCGGTCCCCAGCGCTGCCCAAGATCTTGGCACGCATGTAGAAGGGGTCGACTATCACGATGTCCGGGGTCTTGTCGCGAATGATCCGCATCTCCATACTCAGCGAAAATAGCCGAACGAAGGTGTAGTGCAGCGGATGAAGGTTCAACATAGCGTGGATGTCATCAAACCGCAGCACGATCGTACCCCCGATGGAGTTATCCACAAAGCCCTTGCCCTCCGGCACCTTGGCCGCGAAAACCGGGTACGCCACATCCTTCTGTGTGAGATGCCGCTTCTCCAAAGAAAGAACACTGTCATGCAGACTCCGCATGGCACCGGTTGCAGCATCGAGCATATTTGTCGGTAGCATCGGCCTACCCGCCACATGCACCCTCCTCATTACATCCTCAGGTGAAGGTGGCCCGTCCTGAGCACGGATCGTACTCGGTGCCGGCTGGCTCGCACCCTTGTTAGTTTTTCTTTTGCGTGCCTTCTTCTTGATCTCCTGAATTGGGACCGAGTTCTGCTCAGAGACCGCCTTCTTTAGTGTGTTGGGGCTGATTATATTTCGCACCTCGCCTATCTGAGGCTCGGTGAAATCGGCAGCTGGAGGCGTCTCCTGAGAGCTGAACGGCAGACGACGCCTGTTGCAACTTGGCTTCTCCGCGGTACCGGCTTGATCGCGCACGTCTTTTGTTGGGTTGGGTTCTTGAGAAGGAGCCCCCATGAAGTCGTCACCGTACCCATGATCGGCAAAGTATTGATCGACGTTGGCAAATGTATCGTCGTCGTCGTCGTTCTGATCCTGTGCCATATGCATGTTTGGATCCAGTGGCATAGGGATGTCCGGCACCGTTGCGGCGGACTTGCCATGGGGACGACTTGGCGCCGGCACGACTGGCGGTGTTGTCTTTGGTGTGGTTTCCCCCGCCCCCAAACGAATCTGGCTCTTCGGCCAAAGCAGGGGCCAGCTCAGGCAGGCGCTGAGGGTCATGACGTCATCATCGTCGGCCCCGACGGGTCGAATCGTAGGTAACACGTCGTCGCAGCCTGGCAGCACCCGAACCAGTTGAACCCTAAACAAGTTGGGTGGCATCTGGGCACCGTGGAACAAGGGCTGGCCCGGTTGAACGATTTTGCCCTTGGCGACATCGACCAACTCGTTGTTCACGAAGTGCAGGAGAGTGCACGGAACGTCGGCGGCGCCCTGCGAAAACATGTAGGGCGTCAGGGATGCCCAGTCAAAGGCAAGGAGATGAAGTCCTCGGCCGAGAGAGGCTTAATTGGTTACCGTGATGATGGCGTCGAGCTCGGCTAATGTCGAGGCACCGCCAACGGCGGGCGTGCAGTTGACGGAGGGGCCGCTTGCTGCAGAGGTGCCGGCCGGCGTACACACGGGTGCATTAAGATCCCGTGCCGGCGTCGGAGACACCAATGCCGCCTCCACCGTTGACACCAATGGCCCCGCCATCGCGTTCTGCGAGTTGCTGGCCGTGAAGCTGGGAATCGGGGGCGGCCCCTGTTGGCCGCCAGCAATCCACGCACTCAACCCCTCGATCAAGGTAGGCACAATGGCGGTGATCGTCGCTCCGAGCTGTTGTTGCACTTGCTCTTGGACAATCTCCGGAATCCGCGCCACCTGTGCCTTGAGTTCTTGAACCTCGCGCGCCTGGCTTTCTGAGCTGGTCTTTTTCTCCTTTCGCCCACCAGCGTTATAGTATGACGACCATTTTGTCGACAAGCCTTTGCCGGCCACACGACCAGCTGACGTCGACTTCTCGAGCTTATCCTTGTTCTTCATTACATTCAACGCCCTATTTAGAGTCGTGTCCCAAGGGCTGCTCTTAGTCGACCCCGCGCTACTGCTTTCAGTCGCCTGCGGAAGGAATGTGAATCATTTAGAAATATGGCTTCATTAATTAGAATGCAACCATATGGAGCTAATTACCCGGGGGTGTATTCCTTACCAGAACAAGCTCAAGCGCCCTGGTCTTCGGATCCGTGGTCAGCTCCTTTTTTTTCGGGTCCTTCTTGTACCGGGCCCTGATAAAGTTCCTGGTCTGCTTGTCACCGTATTTATCGAAGAGGGGCGGTAGGCCTTGCTCGGCATGGTCCGCCTCCTCATTGTCCCATTTAGGCTCCGCCACTCTGTAACCGCCAGGACCGAGTGTGTGTTCCCCTAAGTTGAGCTCCCGCATTTCTTTCCCCCACTGACTTGATTCGGAGTGTGAGGCGCTCGAGCAAGTGATCTTGAATTCGTTGTAGTCATCTTCGGTGATCGAAGGATGTTTCTGCTTGATCGTCTCATAACTCTCACCTTTCTTGATCATTATCTTCACATTGGTTTTCCAAGTAGACAGGGCCTTGCTCATCTTCGTGAGGGCAGCATTGTTCACTTTATTCCCTTTGAGGCTTGTGTTATCAAATTGAGCGGGGAACTTGTATCGTTCGTGCAGCTTCGTGAAGAGGAGGTTGCGGTAATTCGCGTTGTCAGGATGCCTCAGGTTCTCGCTGTTGATCGAGACGGTGCTCCGGAGAATGCACCCGAGCTGAATCGAGTACCCCTTGACTATTCGTTCGGGCGCCGTTGGATTCCCATCGGGGTCCACTTCAGTAACTTCCTCCTTGAGGGTGCGGAGCACGGTCGGCCGCCGGTCCTTCCGTTGCCTCTTCGGTTGGCTGCCATCTGTGCGTGCGCCGCCATCATCAGTGGTGGCATTCTCGGCGGCACCATCAGTGGTGGCATCAGTGGGGTCATCCTCCGCGGTACCATCAGTGGTCTCAGGATCGGTGTGGAAGGCGGCGTCCTCATACAAGTGAGGTTGTTCCTCCATCTCCTGGGAAAGCTCCCAGAATGCCTTCCCGCCCGAACCGCCGGCCTCATCGTTGTTGGCCATGTTTCTCTCTAAATAGGAACAAAGTTTGGTCAAAAACTTGGTTATTGTCAAGGAACAAGATCATGGTCTCATCATTTAGGGTTTGTCGACACCGGGGCATCCTAAAAGCTAAGCTTTTATAATTGAGGGTTTTTCGACGCCGAGGCACCCTAAAAGCCTAAGCTTTCATCATTTCGGTTTTTATCGACACCGAGGCACCCTAAAAGCCAAGGTTTTATAATTAATGGTTTGTTGACACCGAGGCATCCTAAAAGCTAAGCTGGGCCTAATCACTTGGCTCTATTGCCGCCTATGGTTTAATGCAGCTAGAACAAAGGGGCACTTGATCCTACTTAATTAACTACTAAGATACCCCGGCCCATGGATTAGTCACAAGTACCCCATATGTCCTATTTTTTAGCAAAGTCATGCTAAAATTCACGGAAAATTTCAGCATGACCTTTGCTGAAAATAGGACATATGGAGTACCCGAATTTGCCGGAACGGAAGTTAATCGACATTCCATCAAACTCAATGGCCTCTCGGGGTACCTGCAAAACTATCACGACACGATGGTCGGAGACAAAACCCAGCAGTGCAAAGTGAGGAAATCTGCCATGTCTAAACATGGATATTTCCAGTAGTTGATTGGACCAATTAAGCTATAAGATGTTACAGTACAAACAAATTAAAGCAGCAGCAATAAGACAAAGGAGATGCTCTCACTCCATTCTAAATATCCATCATCCTCCCACTCCATTCTAAATAATGTACTTCTAACTGGTTTTATTATTTTCTTCTTCTTTATTATTTTCAAAATTCAGATAACATGGCACTTTTATTTACTAGTGTTGTCTCTGCTGGTTTTATTATTTTCTTCTTCTTTCATGCGTTCTACAAATTGAAATGTGTATCTAGTCTAGATAATAAGAAGTAGAAAACATGTAGCATGTAGTGGTGTAGACTTGTAGTGATATGCTGTATCTTACCTCAGGTTGTCATGGTAGGAAATGCTTAAGTATTGCATCAAAGATTTAGTCAGTAATATGCGGTGGTCACTACTTGATCAAGTAGCAATCTAAATAAACAGAGGCTGGCGGAAGACCTTTAGTTGCCAATGCAAAATTACGGATGTAAGTTTGAACATGTTTATTATTCATTTTGTTAATTTGCTTAATTTTTTTTCTTCTGATACAGGGACTACAATACAATACCTCCTACATGGCTAGATCATATTTCCTAAAACTTTTGACTTTATTGTCTCACTTATCTAACAAAATAGGTGGCGATTAATCTAGTTAAAAATAGAACTGGCAGAAAAGTATCTTAAATAGATGGAGTCAAACTAGGGAATTAAGGAACCCTTTGTCACATAGCTAGATTTGATACACATTTTTCCTAAGAAATAATAAAACAAGCAGAGACAGCACTAGTAAACTAGGGATGCAGAGACAGCACTAGTAAACTAGGGATACACATTTTTCCTACGACTCACTGCTCGTACAAAAAAAAATAGGCAGCAGATCGTATGCTAAAACTAGGATGGCCTTGCGATGACAATTGCAGCTTCTGCAACCAAGTGCTAGCTGCGACAAAAAACATCGAGATATTGCTTATGCAAAAAACTTTCATATGAAGAAGGTACTGCCTGCTACATTACTTGATATATAGATACTGTTGAATTAACCAGCCAGCCCTAGCTAGGCTGCTGAACTCCTATACTAGGGTATCACCTGGAAAGAAATCGAGCATTGCTAGTAAACGAGGCAAGAAATCGAGCACTAGTAAATGAGGCAAGAAAATTCCTTAAAGTAGCATCATGGATGAACTAACCGAGAAGAGGCAGAGGGAGATGGCGAGCTTGGGGAGGTGGGGATAGACGGCGGCTCCAAGTCTCCGGCGGCGGCTCCGAGGACGTGGGGCGGCTCCGAGGCTCCGAGGCTCCAAGTCTCCGGCGGCGGGGGCTTGTGGGGCGGCGTCGAGCGCTAGGGCTAGGGCTCGGGGGCGCGGGGGGCAGCGGCGTCGTCGAGCGCTAGGGCTAGGGCTCGGGGGCGCGTGGGTCGGCGTCGGCGCGGGCGTCGGCGAGCGCTAGGGCTCGGGCTGGGGCGCGGGGGGCGGCGACGTCGGG
>LR738712.1:718466201-718499448 GCA_902687465.1 Secale cereale | reverse complement strand
CCCCCCCCCCACAGTCGGAACGGTCGACGCATCGTGGAGTCGTGGCTGGAGTGGAAACCGACGAGGTTGCTCAAGCAGGCGGTAGACCTTTGTGCCGTTTGTCGAGGTAGCCGAGAGCGTAGGGTGGTGGAGCCGTGGTCGAGGTAGCCGTGCAAAGAATGCCGTAGTCGATGTGGAGTCGGGGTAGCCGGTGTCGAGAAAGTCGCCGTGGAGCCGCGGGCACAAGGGGGCGTCGAGTTAGCATGGGCGTTGTGGTGTCGAAGTAGTGGTGCACCGGGAAGAAAATGTTGTTGATGACGCGTCGCGACGGGTTTGCCAAGCCTGGGGCACATCGTGGACGAAGGCACACACCAGTGTTGCCAGCACCGGGCATGCGTAGACGGACGAAGACGAAGTTGACGAAGCGTCGACCAGGCTTGCCAGGCCCAGGGACACGTTGTGGATGAAGGCACGCATCGGTGTTGCCAGCACCGGGCACGCGTAGACAAGGGACCTGCACGAGTTGTACGCCATGTCGGAGAAGTCGGAGGGGTCAGTAGAGAAGAACTCGAGGACGATTGCGGCGTCCATCGACGCGGGGCCGATGTCACCAACGGTGATTGGAGTAGATGAAGTGGTCGGGGTAGATGACGACGACGCTGGCGATGGGCTAGTGCTTGGACGAAGACGAAGGGGGTGGACGGTGCGGCGGCGGCAAAGAAGAGCGACGGCGGCGGTGGCGGCTAGGTTAGGAGTGCGGCGTCGGTGCTCGAAGTAGGCGAAGAACCCTGACAGCGTGACGAAGACCGGCGCGGACGGTGGCGTTCCCGCGCGAAGGGAGACGGCACGGCGCATACCACGGCAGGTCGACGCGTGGTGACGGTGGAGTGGATCACGGGCCGCGGCGCTACGGCCCGAAGGGGCGACGAAGCGGCGGCAGGCGGGTCGGGGCGATGGCGGGAGACTTCGGGGCGGCGGTGGGGACCGCGGGCCACGACACTGCGGCCCGAAGGGGCGACGCAACGACGATTCGCGAGTCGGTGCAGCCGCGGGGAAGGCCTCGGGGCGGCGGCGGGAACCGCGTATCACGGCACTACGGCCCGTAGGGGCAACGCAACGGCGGTTCATGAGTCGGTACAGCCGCGAGGAGAACCATGTGGCGACGCAGCGGCAGCCCGATGCTCGATCAGCGGAGAGGCGCGCGGTACTCAGGACGATCTTCACGGGACCTGCGGAGGCGCGCGTCACCAACGGGCTAGCTTGGTCGCGTGGCGTAGAGGAGGCGGATCGCGGCGGCGAGCGGGTGATCAAGCCGATCGCGCGTGAGGTCGGGGACACCGCTCGTTGGAGAAGTGATGGCGGCGGAGTCCGGGATGAGGCCGGCGACGACGGACGGCGTGTGACATCGTGCGGACGAACTTGTCAGCACCGGCACCCGGGCTGCCAACGCAGCGCCGGCGCCCGGGCTGCCGACGCGCGGACGACGGCTATCCCGGACGGGCCGCCTCGGCGCATGTGGCTGCGGGATCAGAGGAAAGGCCGGCAGGTCGCGCCAGGGTCGGAGTAGAGGCGCACGGGGGTCGACGGCAGCAGCGGGCGACACAAACGGATCAAGATTAGATCGAAAAATCAAAAAGAAAAACGCCGATCAAAACGACCGGCGAGAGAGCAAAAAACCCGGAGCAATGGCTGGGGAAAAAGACTTCCAGGGCAGCCGGTCAACACGGCCGGCGGACGAACCCTAGGTACGGGTGGCGGTCATGAAGGCCAACAACCCTGGGGGCGGCGCGCGGGTGCGGAAGCGGCGGCGGCTAGGGTTTAGGATCGATTAGACTGATACCATGTTAGAAGGGAGAGAGAGGTTTGGTAGAATAGTTGTTGTATTACTTGAGCCTCGTGGGCATATATATAAGAGTACATGATCTATTTAGAGTATAAGGCAAGCCAGAATATTTTCTAGTCTAACATATATTTCCTAATACAATCACGTTACTCAACAGTCTAGAATACAATATCTCCAAGTCTAGGGCAATCAAATTTTTGTCAAGATCTACACACCAGCATAAAAGACAGAAACAAAAGAACCATGTAAAAATCAAATGCATGAATAAGATCATCAAGTTCAACATTCCACACTATGTACTCCCTCTGTATCATAATATTTGTAGTTTTAGCAGCTCAAATTGAACTGCTAAAACTACACATATTGTTGTACAGAGGGAGTACATGCCAGTGGAAACTACTTGAGGGATGGCACCATCACTCAGGAAAAAAAGAGGTATGGCATCATCAAGTTGTCACTGATCAATTTATTCTACCTCTTCGCGTTTTTGTATGTTACACTGTTTGACTCGCTCAACAGCCACGTTTTTCCTCTTTTATTTTGTCACTAGGGGAAAAAAGGGAGATGATTGCATAGTCAAACATATTACTCTGAACATCTTGTCTGCACAAGTTATTAATTTAATCGTTGGTAAACTTCTCTGGAGCTGCAGAACTATTGTTGCCGGCTGTATATGAAGATTTCCATTGGCCATGTCTCGTCGAAGTATAACTTACAAATATATTAAGTGAGTCGAGTTACAATACTTGTTTTCTTTGACCAAATCATGTGGTACACTTGTAAATTGTAAGAGCTTTCGACTCTGGAGACAAGTTCTGCATTGACAAGGAATCCAATATAAAGAATTATCGGATGAAAGGGATTTCTACCCAAGTCATTCATAGCTGTCACTATCATGCTGTGACGGATAAGTTTTCTTCCACGTCTGAATGTTATTTTATGTTAATGTCATTGTTGTGCTTGTTAAAAAGACTTTGTGGATCCTCTCAGATGTCCCTCTTTTCAACCCTCTGTGAAACATATTGCTGGTGAGTAGCATCTATCACAACATTTTGCCCGCACCGCTTCTTAGTCTAGCATTGGGCTGTTTCTCTGCAGCTGCACAAATATTATCCCAGGCTCTATCCTGACGATTCTCATTGACTACGTCTCTTATAAGTACTTTGTCAACTCTTCCCCTCCTCCGTACTGAGAAGCCGCGAAGTACGAGGATTGTATAACTAGGCATACTCTCATCTGTCTTGAGAAGGTTGCAGGAAGCTATAGGAACCATTTAGCATGACAATACTACTAGGAAAAGGCCTATTACTGGCGCATCAGTTTTGCCTACTAATGGTGCACTACTTGTGCGTCATTAGTGTCACGTCATTAGTATTTTTACTAATAGCGCACCACTGATGCGTCATTAGTATCTGGTATACTAATGGCGCATCACAGGTGCGCCATTAGTATAAGCCACGGTGCGCCATTAGTATGCCTCCCAGGGGGCCATATATACCCAGGTGCTTTGGCATACTAATGGCGCACTCTTGTGTGATGCGTTATTAGTAACTTTGGCATACTAATGGCGCACCGTAGGATGATGCGCCATTAGCATCCTTTGGCATACTAATGGTGCACTGTTATGTGATGCGTCATTAGTATGAATATTAGGTTTTTTTATTTTTATTTTACTTTTCAGATTTTTGCATAGGTTACAAAATGTATTATTGGACATAATATATACAGCAGCACATAGCAACAGCAGATTAGAAGATTAATCTCTGAATACAATTCATCATATTAGTCTCCGAATACAATTCATCATATTAGTCTCCGAATTCAAAAGACCGAACAAAGATAGAACATTATATTACAAGTCTCGAGACCGCGAGTAGCGAGTTTGTCTTCACATTACAAGGCGATATCGATCATCTAAACTACCATCACATAGAAGAGAGCTGTGGTCATCACGATGAGCATCATCGCGATGAAACTCGTCTTCATCCGGTTCCTCCAACGCTCCCTCCCCTCTCCCGCAAGATAGCGCGCGTATCTAGATTCCGCCTCCGCCCTAGTGGTGTACCCTTTGTAACTGTTACCGTTGAAACGATGAACCTGTCTCCGACACTCCTCCCAGTCGTCGTAGACTCCGGGAACCTTACCCTTGTACACAGCATACGACGGCATCGCTATGCACTAGCCAAACGAAACGTTAGTACCAATTCACAGACAATACATAAGCAATATATAAGTATGCAACAAAACGATCGGAAGAGAAAAGCAAGACATTAATAGCATCGATTACATCTAAGTTGAACGACTGTCGAAACCAAAGAGACATACTACAAGTTCATTAAAGTTTAATTACAACATGAGCCGATCGATGTTTCAGAAGTAGACACAGCATCACTACTTTCGACTCGACTCAAGGGACCGGAGCCTGGATGAAGCCGCCGTCTATTGTGGGAGTCATGAAATCACGGGCGTTGTCAGCTTGCATTTGTAGCATTGTGTCTATGTCACTGTTGGACGGTTGATTTCTGAGGTAGAACTGCCCCGAGGTACGAAGGACATCTTGATGGATGATTTCCGCAAACTCCGACTGGATGCGAAAGAATTCTTGTCTGATGTCCGCGTCCTGGATTGCCGACATGCTCGCGGCCCAATCTTTGAGTTTACTTGGTAGCAGAAGGTGGTGATGGTCCCGTACGATCGCCCGCATGTGATGGATGGCGTAGTAGGCAACCTTCTGACCGCCAGGCGGCTGCTTGATGCAGCAGAACATCGTATTGTGGACGAACACGTGCTTGCCGTACTTACGAAGAGGCCTGGTGAAGGTGCCTCCAGATTTGGCGTAGCCGGGGAGAACATCATCAAGAACTTTCTTGACATTTGTGTAGTCTACCTTCGACTGACGGTCCGAGTCAAAATACGTGGCCATGGAATATTTCGGGCTTAGGAGGATGAGTGTGCAATGTGTGTCACTGCACAAAACACGGAATGTTACGGGGCGGTTGAGGGGATGACTTACTCGGGAAAGTAAGGCACGAGGAAGTTATCCTTATCTCGGTTTGCTAGAATGACACCTTCGAGGTAAGAACTCGCGACTTGCCGGTCCCCAGCGCTGCCCAAGATCTTGGCACGCATGTAGAAGGGGTCGACTATCACGATGTCCGGGGTCTTGTCTCTAATGATCCGCATCTCCATACTCAGCGAAAATACCCAAACAATGGTGTAGTGCAGCGGATGAAGGTTAAACATAGCGAAGATGTCATCAAACCGCAGGACGATCGTACCCCCGAAGGAGTTATCCACAAAGCCCTTGCCCTCTGGCACCTTGGCCGCGAAAACCGGGTATGCCACATCCTTCTCTCTGAGACGCCGCTTCTCCAAAGAAAGAACATTGTCATGCGGACTCCGCATAGCACCGGTTGCAGCATTGAGCATATTAGTCGGTAGCATCGGCCTACCCGCTAAATGCACCCTCCTCATTATATCCTCAGGTGAAGGTGGTCCGTCCTGAGCACGGATCGTACTCGGTGCCGGCTGGCTCGCACCCTTGTTACTCTTTATTTTCTGTGCCTTCTTCTTCTCCTGTAATGGGACAGAGTTCTGCTCACAGACCGCCTTCTTGAGTGTGTTGGGGCTGATAATATTTCGCACCTCGGCTATCTGAGGCTCGGTGAAGTCGGCAGCTGCAGGCGTCTCCTGAAAACTGAATGGCAGACGACACCTGTTGCAACTTGGTTTCTCCGCGGTACCAGCTAGATCGCGCATGTCTTTTGTAGGGTTGGGTTCTTGAGAAGGAGGCCCCATGAATTCGCCATCGTACCCATGATCGGCAAAGTACTCATCGACGTTGGCAAATGTATCGTCATCGTTGTCGTCGTCGTCGTTCGGATCCTGTGCCATATGCATGTTCGGATCAAGTGCCAAAGGGATGTCCGGCACCGTTGCGGCGGTCTTGCCATGGCTTGGCGCAAGCACGACTGGCGGTGTTGTCTTTGGGGTGGTGCCCCCGCCCCCAAACGAATCTGGCTCTTCGGCCAAAGCAGGGGCCAGCTTAGGCAGGCGCTGAGGGTCATCACATCATCTTCGTCGGCCCCGATGGGTCAAATCGGAGGTAACAACTCGTCGCAGCCTGGCAGCACCCGAACCAGTTGAACCCTATACAAGGTGGGTGGCATCGGAGTACCGTGGAACACGGGGTTGCCCGGTTGAACGATTTTTCCCTTGGCGACATCGACCAACTCGTTGTTCACGAAGTGCAGGAGAGTGCACGGAACGTCGGCGGCGCCCTGCGAAAACATGTAGGGCGTCAGGGATGCCCAGTCAAAGGCAAGGAGATGAAGTCCTCGGCCGAGAGGCTTAATTAGTTACCGTAATGATGGCGTCGAGCTCGGCTAATGTCGAGGCACCGCCAACGGCGTGCGTGCAATTGACGGAGGGGCCGCTTGCTGCAGAGGTGCCGGCCGGCGTACACCCGGGTGCATTAAGCTCCAATGCCCGTGCCGGCGTCGGAGACACCAATGCCGCCTCCGTCGGAGACACCAATGGCCCCACCTGCGTGTTCTGCGAGTTGCTGGCCGTGAAGCTGGGAATCGGGGCGGCCCCTGTTGGCCGCCCGCAATCCACGTCGTCAGCCCCTGAATCAAGGTAGGCATAAAGCCGGTGAGCGTCGATCCCAGTTGTTGTTGCACTTGCTCTAGGACAATCTCCGGAATCCGCGCCACTTGTGCCTTGAGTTCTTGAACCTCGTGCGACTGGCTTTCTGAGCTGGTCTTTTTCTCCTTTCGCCCACCAGCGTTATAGTATGACGACCATTTTGTGGACAAGCCTTTGCCGTCCACACGACCAGCTGACGACGGCTTACTGAGCTTATCCTTTTTTCATTACATTCAACGCCCTATTTAGAGTGGTGTCCCAAGGGGTGCTCTGAGTCGACCCCGCGCTACTGCTTTCAGTCGCCTGCGGAAGGAATGTGAACCATTTAGAAATTTGGCTTCATTAATTAGAATGCAACCATATGGAGCTAATTACGCGGGGGTGTATTCCTTACCAGAACAAGCTCAAGCGCCCTGGTCTTCGGATCCGTGGTAAGCTCCTTTGTTTTTGGGTCCTTCTTGTACCGGGCCCTGACAAAGTTCCTGGTCTGCTTGTCACCGTATTTATCAAAGAGGGGCGGTAGGCCTTGCTCGGCATGCTCCGCCTCCTCCTTGTCCCATATAGGCTCCGCCACTCTGTAACCGCCGGGACCGAGTGTGTGTTCCCCTAAGTTCAACTCCCGCATTTCTTTCCCCCACTGACTTGATTCGGAGGTTGCGGTGCTCTCGCACTTGATCTTGAAGTCGTTGTAGTCATCTTCGGTGATCGAAGGATTTTTCTCCTTGATCTTCTCATAACTAAAACCTTTGTCAATCATTCTCTTCACCGAGCTTCTCTAAGTAGACAGGGCCGTGCTCATCCTCGTGAGGGCAGCATTGTTCACTTTATTCCCTGTGAGGCGTGTGTTTTCAAATTCAGCGGGGAACTTGTATCGTTCGTGCATCTTCTTGAAGAGGAGGTTGTGCAAATTCCCTCGGTCCTTATGCCTTAGGTTCTCGGTGTTGATCGAGACGGTGCTCCGGAGAATGCACCCGAGCTGAAGCGAGTACCCCTTGACTATATGTTCGGGCGCCGTTGGATTCCCGTCGGAGTCCACTTCAGAAATTCCTCCTTGACGGTGCGGAGCACGGTCGGGCGCCGGTCCTTCCTTTGCCTCTTCGGTTTGCTGCCATCTGTGCGTGCGCCGCCATCATCAGTGGTGGCATCCTCGGCGGCACCATCAGTGGTGTCATCCTCGGCGGCACCTGATAACCCTCAACCGTAAGGGATCGAGATAGTCTTCGCGGGTAAGAATAACCCAATTTATTGATTCGACACACGGGGAGCCAAAGAGTATTTATAAGCTTTGACAGTTGAGTTGTCAATTCAACCGCACCTGAAATATACTTACTTGCAACAAAAGATAAGTGGTAACAGTGATATGATAGTGATGATAGTGATAGTAAAAGTAAACAATAAAAGTAAATAGCAAAAGTAAATGGCAAAAATAGCAACTAGTAACCAGCAGGATTTAAAACACTGTAGGCTAGGGAGACGGATGGTCGGGCGCTGCATGGATGAGATATATCATGATTCTAACTTGGGGCACGGCACACGGAAAAGTAATGATCATCTAGGCAAATATCAAACATTAGGCATGTATCCCGTAGGTAGTTGTACGTGCTTGCAATAAGAACTTGCACAACATCTTTTGTCCTACCATCCCGCTACGAACGGGGCCAAAAGGAACTTATGGAGATTAAGGTGCTCTTGTCAAAGAGCACCGGAACAAAGCAATGAACTCAATGGATACATGTAATCCTCAAACTACGGACCATCCCCTTTGGTGTCCCAAGCTGTCACTTTTGGGATCGTCGGTTCCGAACCGTAACAGGTGCAAACAACTCATAGATAGGATCACGAACACAAATATATTCATGCAAACACATATGGTTCAGATCTGAAATCATGGCACTCGGGCCCTAAGTGTCAAGCATTGAGAATAACAAGTTGAAGCAAAGATGATAAACACCATAGTAGATGATAGGCAACATGCCCCCAACGATCTGACAAACTATTACATGATCTAACTCATCTAATCCCTACCATCCCCTTCGCCTACAACAGGGGAATTACTTACACATGGAGGGAGAAGTCATGGAGGGATGATGGAGTGGTGATGATGATGACGATGGCGACGATCTCCCCTCTCCGGAGGCCAATTCAGCCTCCAGATTAGCCCTCCCGAGGAAGAACAGAGGGTGGCGGCGGCTCCGCGACGGAAAACTGCGAAAAGAACTTCTGATCTGGGGTTTCCGCGTCGCGAGTAAAAATACGAGGCAAAGTAGGGCACCAGGGGGTGTGGGCCCCACCCAGGCGACCCCCCGGCGCGGCCCGGGGGGGGCGCCCACAGGGCGCCTGGGCACCCCCTGCCCCCCCTCTGGCCCCTCTTCTGGCTCCTGGTTCCTTCGGGTGCGTGGATTTTCTGTGATTTTTCGTGGATTTTTCTGAGATACCTAAAAATCCGTTTTCCTGCGCACAATAAAACCATACAGGCAGCTCTGCTGAAAACAGCGTCAGTCGGGGTTAGTTTAGTTCAAATCATGCAAGAATGAGGTCAAAACAATATCAAAAGTGTTTGGAAAAGTAGATACGTTTGAGACGTATCAGCACCATCAGTGGTGTCAGGATCGGTGTCTTTCGCGGCGTCCTCATAGAAGTGAGGTTGTTCCTCCATCTCCTGGGACAGCTCCCAGAATGCCTTGTCGCCCGAACCGCCGGCCTCATCGTTGTGGGCCATGTTTCTCTCTAAATAGGAAAAAAGTTTGGTCAAAAAGTTGGTTATTGTCAAGGAACAAGATCATGGTCTCATCATTTAGGGTTTGTCGACACCGAGGCATCCTAAAAGCTAAGCTTTTATCATTTAGGGTTTTTCGACGCCGAGGCACCCTAAAAGGCTAAACTTTCATCATTTAGGTTTTTATCGACACCGAGGCACCCTAAAAGTCAAGGTTTTATAATTTATGGTTTGTCGACACCGAGGCATCCTAAAAGCTAAGCTGGGAAGGAGAATTCTAAGTTGGGCCTAATCACTTGGCTCTATTGCCGCCTATGGTTTAATGCAGCAAGAATAAAGGGGCAGTTGATCCTACTTAATTAAGTACTAAGATACCCCGGCCCATGCATTAGTCACAAGTACCCCATATGTCCTATTTTTAGCAAAGTCATGCTAAATTTCATGGAAAATTTCAGCATGACCTTTGCTGAAAATAGGACATATGGAGTACCCGAATTTGCCGGAACGGAAGTTAATTGACATTCCAGCAAACTCAAGGGCCTCTCGGGGTACCTGCAAAATCATCACGACACGATGGTCGGAGACAAAACCCAGCAAACTAGCAAAGTTACTGACGTGTTTACAGAAATTGTTTTCTGTAAAAGATGATCATCATCTTTACAAGTCTTTCTCAATGTGATCACAAGTAATTCAGAGGCATCACAAGTAATTCAGAGCATCACAAGGCATTAGTAGTTCAGTACATGAACAAGTTTTACAAAGCACATCAATATGTATTGTATTTCATTGTGGAGTGATATACAATATGTTACAGCAAAGAAACAGCTTAATCCATGCCTCAGCTTATCAGCAGTCATTACTTGTCAAATACAGAAGAAGGAACAATTTATTTGTGACATAGTTACAAATGATGACAGAATAAAGCAACACCCTGTACTAGCCTAAAAACAAGTGAAGTTTCACCCATATAAGAACAGGTGCAAACAAAATAATGACACTCAATTTAGATAGCAAAAAAGTGAACATCAAGGGTAGAACTACGGTGCTGATTATTACTGGAGCAAGTGCTGATTATTCACATGACTGTTGTGCTGATTATTACTGGAGCAGGTGCACCAACGGAGACGCCCTAGTTTATTCATGGTTTACTAATCAGGCGGGAATGGTTATTTGCCAATACATACACTGCAAGCTAGCTAGCTGCTAATTTGTCTTGTTCCATTGCACCTACCAGCCTAACCTAAGCACCCCCTTGCTTTAGTTCTTCTACCTAATGCTGTCCTCCTCTATGAATCAACTTAATTAAGTTTGATATAAGAACGTGCTCCCTTCCCTTGCATCATGCATGTGCGATCTGAATTCTTATTATCACCTACCTGACGCACATGCTCTCACAGTAAACCGACTGAACTATGTGGTTCCAGTTGGCATGCACAGTGGTTAAATTCTTGGATTGGGTTTGGGTGTGTTCGTCGAGTTAAGGCATCAAGCATGCAGACACCAGTTAACTCATGAGGTTGCAAGCACATAGTACTATATTCATGCTTCCATTTGTGGATCTGACAGTGCCATATGCGTATATTTACTAGGATCCTGTTAATTAACTTGTCACCCGGTAGTGGTGTGGGCGTGCCACTGATCGCGCTTGCACTAAGAACCACCGATAGCGTACAGACTCTAGTTCAAGATATATGCAGGCCGTACCATGTGATTCAAATGCACGTGCCAAGGATACTTTAGATTATTTTTAGTTACTTGCATTTGCTAGCTGCCTATTTTCTTAGAGCATCTACACTCACGGTAGACAAATATGACCCCTCAAACGGCCGTCGATCTCTGCCTATTTTCTTAGAACACCAAGTTTATGTCTAGGTAAGGAGCAGAAAGAACACAGATGATGTTGTAGAACTAGAGCCTCATGGCCACTCAACGGTATAATATTTTGTCACTTGATTCTTATAAAACATTCAATCGTACTGACCCTTCTCTATCATTTTTTTATAGGGTCCAAGAGCAGCACCAAGTGTTTCTACTCTGCTACACCTAAAAGAGCATCAACAACTAACTGAGAGTAAGTGTCGCGCTAATTTGGAAGGGATTGTTATGAGTGGTTATGGTTATTCAGCTAGTGCTTGACACTTGTGGATGCAAAGTTTGCCGCTGTCCATCGATTTTGTGCTTGACACTTGTGCTTCTTTTTCTGAATTTAAAGAGTGCCAACTTCAGCACTAATGAGTGGTGCAGCATAGTGCTGGAAACTTCCAGACTAACTGAGTGGAGTATTCTATTTCATGAAACTTATATTCACTAAATCTGTTAAGAGGCCCATAGTTTAAGAAACCCATTCTGTCTTGTAGCAAGTTCATCATATGATGTACACAATCTCTGAAATCATACAATTATACTATCATATTTGTGGACACATACTATAGGGGTCATGTATTTTTTTCAACCCAAGAAACATGTATTAAAGATCTTTGGGAATTAAACTATAAATTTAGGCATATATTTTCTATCGTACTGACCCTTCTCTATCATTTTTTATAGGGTCCAAGAGCAGCACCAAGTGTTTCTACTCTGCTACACATAAACCATGGTGGCTATGGCTTTGCTGTACTATACTCTATACATGATTCTGAAGGCCCTGTTAGATGTTGATGCCCTAAAGATTCAGTGACAAGTATGGCCTGACGATGGTGTAAGTTTTATTCAGGGAAGCTCCTACTATTCTCTTATTTGAATTTTGCAAGTTAAGTAATCCTTCTAGTATTGTACTACTATTGATGTGAATAGACTAGCATCTGGTACTTTAATCATTTTTGCATTTTGCTGGATCTTCACTTGGATGCAAGCAGTTTGATATACAAGTAGGCTTTGAACCTAACTGAAGAGGGGAGAGGAGGCGGAGCTCACCGGGGAGGCACAAGGAGGCCATGCGATAGCTTAGTAGCAGCATAGGTGGCTGATACGTCCAAAATGTATCTATAATTTCTGCTTGCTCCATGCCTCTTTTGTGTGATATTGCTATGATATTTATGCACTTCCATACACTTTTGATCATATTTGGACTAACCTATTAACTCAGTGCACCACAGTGCCAGTTCCTGTTTTCTGCTGTTTTTCTATTTCAGGTTTCCCCCATATTAAAAGTGCCCTAAAAATTCCGGGAAAAATACAGGAAAAATCAGCGTATCGGGAGCTTCCAGAAAAACCAAGGCAGGGCCAGAGGGGAGCCTGGGGTGGCCCAGGCGGCCACCCGGCGCGGCCCCACCCCTGGCCGCGCCAGGGGGGCGCCTGGGGCCCCACCTCCGCCTCTGGTGACCCCCTTTTGCATATATATTGCTCGCGTCCCGAAACCCTCAAGGACGGAACCCTTTTTCGCGATCTCATCTCTGTTCCGCCGCCGCCGCGCTTCCAAGATCAGGAGCACCAGGAGAACTCTTCCCGGCACCCTGCCGGAGGGGAGAACCACCACCGGGAGCTTCTCCAGCACCATGGACGCTTCCCGGATGAATTGTGAGTAGTCTCCCTTGGACCATGGGTCCATGACCAGTAGCTATGTGATGTTCTCCTCCCCTCTTTGTTCTTCATCGATTAGCCTCGTGAGCTGCCCTACATGATCGAGGCACATATGTAATCTTTATGCTGTTGCTCTGTTGAGTTTGCTGGGATCCGATGGATTATGAGATTATGTTCAGATTGTGTGTGAGTAATATATTTGATTCACCTCTTTTATATTTATGTTCTCGAGTAATTCTTGCATGTTCTCCGTTGCTATTTATTGCTTTGGCCGAGTAGTAGGTAGTAACTCCAAGAGGGAACGTTATGCTTGATTGTGGGTTCATGCCCCTCGATGACTAGTTTGAGTGACAGAAACATGAGTCTAGGGGATGTGCTGTTGCCACAACGGGGAAAACAACGGTGCTTGTACTTGCGGGTGCAAGGATTGTTTACTTTACGCAAATTTCTTTTAATACAGTTGTCTGTTGCTTTGAGTTTACACTTTGGGTGGGACTCGCAACTTAATACCAGCGAGATGTTCTGGATAGATATCTCAAGGTGGATGATTAGTAGTAGATGCAGATGGATTTCGGTCTACTTGCCTTGGCGTACCGCCCATGCTTTTGAGCCTCTACCTTTTTGTACAGCGTACTTAGCATTGGTTTGCGCACATAATCTTGTCAATTGCCCAGCTGTAATTTGTTTACCTCGCTTAGCTGTTTTATCGTCTTTTGGGAGAGAGACATCACTAGTGAACATCATGGGACCCCGGTCCATATTACCATCACTGATCACACCCGCTATTTACTTCCTGTTCTTATTTCCTAGTTGTAGTCATACCTATCACTATTATCTCTTGCGTTTGATCCTTTTTAAACAACAAGGCCGGAGGGATTGACAACCTCTCTGTACTCGTTGGGAGAAAAGTTATTTGTATCTGTGTGCAGGTCCAGTCAAGCAAAAGTTTCTAGCGCCATTGACACCTTCTTGTCGACCCTCGGAGTCTCACGGGATTCGATTCTTGGTATCTTTGCCAAGGGAAATTTGCCGCTACACTACATCTCAAACCTTCCACTTGGGGTAACCAACGAGGGGCGAGAAGCCATCAAGCAAGTTTCTGGAGCCGTTGCCGAGGACTCCACTCTTCAAGATATGGGAGTTGCACGCTATCTTTTATCTTTGCTTTTTAGTCTTGTTAGTTTACCTTTCAGTTTTTGCTTTAGTTTCCTTTACCAAAAATCACAAAAATAGTTATCTTGCTTGCTGCTATGGGTTCCACTGAGAACACCAAGTTGTGTGACTTCACTAGTCATAACAACGATGACTTTATCTGCGCGCCTATTGCTACACCTGCCACTTCAGCACCTTCTTATGAAATTAAACCTGCTTTGCTGAACCTAGTTATGAAAGATCAATTCTCCGGTGCTGAAGATGATGCTGCTTTGCACTTAAATAATTTTGTTGAATTCTGTGTGTAATGCCCAGGATGGGACTATACCTCCTAGATGTCGAGGCACGACTTAAAGGTATAAGCCCATCCTAGAATGATCTCAAGTTTGGTATCTTTGCACGACTTATGTAAAAGAGGGATTAAATTGCAAAAGGAGATAGTTGGCTTACACTCGCCACTTCACACAATACATTACATAAGCAATCATCATACAAAACATCACAACCCGACTACGGGCGAAGATCCAAAAGAAAGATACCAAAACAACATAAAGCCACAGGTCCTAGATCGAATCCTAGTAGAAACCACTACTGAACATCGAAACGTCACAAGCAACGGACACACTTTTCATCAAACTCCCGGTGAAGAACTTGAACCAGCTCCTGCATCGAACTCGGCTGAACCTGCATCTGGTGTGTGAAGTAACTGTGAGCCACAGAGGACTCAGCAATCCCATAACCATGGGTAACAAGACTAGCAAAGCTTTGTGGGTAGGAAGAGGGTAAAGTGGTGAGGCTGCAGCAGCGACTAAGCATAATATGGTGGCTAACTTACGAGTACCAGAATAAGATGAGAAGCTACGCAAACGGTCGCAAAAGAGGTGATCGCTAAAGATCCTAACTACATACGTTCAAACATAACCCCACCGTGTTCTCTTCTCAAAGTGAAAAGAGACAGTCACGGTTACTCACACGGTTGTGTGTTTTACTTCGGATCATCTGTCAAGTTTTCTACAACCGGACATTAACAAATTCCAATCTGCCACATAACCGCGGGCACGGCTTTCGAAAGTTCATAACCCTGCAGGGGTGTTCCAACTTAGCCCATCACAAGCTCTCACGATTAGCTGAAGTGATAAATATAATATCATCACTCCTTATCTTAGGGAAAATCCGATCAGGCTCGGAATCCCTGTAGCACAAGTCATTTCGACAATGGTAAAACAAGTCCAGCAAGACCTCCTGGCGTGCCGACACCCTGATAGTAGCCGCGCGTATCTCGTCTCAGGCCACGTCCGGATGAGCAGTACGTACAGATACCGAAGATCCCAGCGAACTGGGTGGCATCCGCAAGTGGCTCTAGTTTGGGACCAACACCATCAGCACTGGCCCCCCCTGCTATGTAGAATTAAGAATCCTCGGGGACGCGACCCCCTATGCAATTTTAATTATTTAATTAAGTTGTTATAATGGGCAAATTAAAACCAATGTTGGGCCTTGCTGGAGGAGTTTTATTCAAAGTCGAACTGTCAAGGGGTCCCCATTACACCCATCGTGTTAGGAACGCAAAATCAAGGAACATAATGCCGGTTTATCGGCGCCTAAGGTGGCATGAGTGGAACAAAACACCGAGCAAAAGGCCAAGCCTTCCACCCATGCCCAGTATATAAGGTGTGTTAATAATAATTATAGATATTGTGATATATCCAACCACAAGTTCCCTCCTGGAACGAACTTCATCTTGACCTGCAACTAACAACGCTATAAGAGGGACTGAGCAAGCGGGGCTGAGCAAGCGGGTAACATAGCCAAACAATGGTTTTGCTAGGAAGGTTTCAAAAGTTAGAGGTTTCATGGCAACAAGGAGAGGCTGACATAAAAGATGGGTATCGCGACATGTAACGATAGCATCGAGACAACTAAGCATGGCAATGGTAGTAAAGGTATCCAAGGGTATGATCATCTTGCCTGGAATTCCACAAGGGAGAAGAACGGATCCATGAAGAAGACGGAGCAACAGACGAGCGGATCCTCACAACTCCGGAACGAAACCGAAGCTAACAAGAGAAGCAACCGGAAAGAAAACATACAACGCGGTAAACACACAAGCATAAACATGGCATACGATGCACAAACAAGTATGATGCATGTCCGGTTTAATTTGCATGGCATGGCAAGATGCACAAACAAATACTACAAGTTAAGTGGAGATCAATATGCAACGAGTTGCATATTGACGAAACACCACATTAATTATTTAGTTGACTCTAGTTATTAACAAGACAAGATTAAGAGTTTGTTAACATGGCAAGAGGTGAAGCATAATAAAACTACACTATTAAAACAAGTTTAAATGGGGCCGGAAAAAATAACAACAACATATCCGGAAAATCCCCATGAGCATGTTTAATAATTATAAGCAAACAACAATTAAACATTATAATGTTGTTAAATGATGCGGATGACATGAGCAAGTTTTATGCAAGTTATTAGAAGGTTGACATTAACAAGATATGAAGCATTTGTCACCGTGGTGGAATGAAAGGGTGCCACGGCAACGATCCGAAATGAGGCAATGGCATCATATCGGTACCGGTAACTCGGTGAGGGACCGATGCAAAAGATAGACGGCGTGAGCGAGTCAAACGAGATGAAAGGTGGGGCGATCCCGTTACCGGGTTCCCACGAGTCGGTGACGAGGCAACCGAGGGACAACAAAAGGGACGAAGCGGACACGGTGCTCACACGGGAAACATTTCATACAACACAACAAGCATGCACGGGTCACGGGCACGTCTCGGGGTTATACCTTTGAAGCGTGCGTTTCGGGGCGGTTCGAGACGTAGTGGAAGAAGTCGTTCACGTGGCGGTAGTTGTACTCGGGCGACGGTAGAGGAAGTAGGCGTTTCCGTTTCCGAAGAGGTACTTGTCGCGTCGGCGTTCGTAGTGGTACTTGGGGGTTCCCGTTCGTAGAGGTACACGCCATCGGAGGGGTACTCGTTGAAGATGTTCCGTAGGGGTACACGGGCGACGGTAGGGGTACACGTGTAGTGGGAAGTAGTTGTTCCGTTCGTCTTGGCGGTTCCACGACGGCGGTAGTTGTTCACGGTCATCGGTAGTCGTTCGGGTCGTCGTGGACGTAGTGGAACTTGGTCTCGGCGCATCGAAGGGGTACTTGTCGCATCGTCTTGTGTCGTGTAGGCGTACACGGGGCGTTTTGTAGATGTACTCATATCCGTAGCCATTCACGAGCTCGTCTTCCCGTAGATGTACACGTTCTCTGTCAAGTCAACAGCAAAAGCAACACACAACAGAAAACAACAACGGCAGCACAGCGACGAGGCCACGGTAGCAGCACGGGTTAGACGAAGAAGAGGCCGAGGCTCTTGGCGACAGGGTTGCAGCAGCTCCTCGGAGGGCTTGGGGCGGCCGGGCTGGACGAGGTGAGGCCGCGGGAGCCTGGCGCGGAGGGAGGTCCAGCGGAGGCGAGGCGGTCCTGGCCGCGGCGAGGACGGGACGGGCGCCGGCCGGTGGCACTCGAAGGCAGGAGGACGGGGTCGGCCCGACCACGGCGGGGAACGGAGGGAGCGGGGCGAGGATGGCCGCGTCCGCGCGGCAGTTCCTGGTCGGCCCCGGCTCGGGGAAACGGCCGGCGGGTTGAGGCCGCGGGCCTGGCCAAGCGGTGCGCTCGGGAAGGAGGCCAGAGGGCCGCGGTGGCGAAGTGCAAGGCGACGCAGAGAAGGACGGACGGAGGGCGCGGGACGCTCGCGTCGGGGAAGGACGCCGAGGGGGAGGGCCCCTGGCCAGCTCGCGGGAAGGAAGCCGGAGGACGAGGCCTCGCTGGGCCAGCGACGGGGTGCTGCGGGAGAAGGGAAAAGGGAGGACGGGATCGGGGAGAGAGGGAAGCGGGCGAGAGGGAAAACGGGACCGAGGGAAAAGTGGCGGCGGTAAGAGGGAGAGCGAGGGGAGAGCGAGATGCGGTCGGGAGATGGAGAAGGCTGCGGTCGGGCACAGGCTAGGGTTAGGAAGTGCGGGCTGGGCCTTGAGGGAGCATGGGCCGCTGGGGCCTGGGTCAAAAGAGGGAGGAGGAGAGGCCTGGAAAGAATTGGGCCAGAAGGAGAGGGGGCTGCGGGAGGAAATGGCGTTGAGCCCAAGGAGGCTAGAGGCTGGGCTCTCTCCTTATTTCTCCTTTAAAACAAAAGAGAAAAGGAGAAAGAAAAGAAAGAGAAGGTAGGGGAGGAATTTGTGCAAGAGGTCAAAATCCCCCGGGCTCGCAAAATGTCAGGAATTAAATAAAAATTGTTGGAGGGGTTTTTGGAAGAACCTCGAAACAACGGAAAGAATTAAGACAAGGTTTTGAAGGTGAAACTCGAAGTGAAAAGACATGGAGAAAATTATGCAAGTGTGTTACGGTGATTCCGGAGCAAAGGAATATTATTTATATAGCTCCCTAACTATTGAGAGACTTTTATATGTTATAAAGAGAAGTCACCTTCCCTCGATTTAAATGGACCGAAGGTCCACACGGTTTATTTAAGTTGAGATGCAAAAAATAAATATGACATGATGGCATGATGACATGATGCAATGCAAAAATAAATAACACAAGCACAAACGAAACACACGGGAGACCCCGGAACATCTGGAATCTTCGGGACTCTTCTGGAATATTCTGGGACGTCGGTCTCGGGCGTCACAACTCTCCCACACTAACAGAGGATCTCGACCCGAGATCCTAGAGATATCACCGGGTAAAAACGGAAGAGGAAGAGGTAAAACAAAGTTGCTTCTTTGACAGACGAGTGAAACCAAAGAACCTTGAGAGGTTGAACAAATTGAAAGAAAGAATGCAACGGAGATGAACGAAGATGAAACACTCCGTTAGAAAAGGAGGAACAAGGAACATACGGGAACCTTGTAGGTTGAAAGACATGAACAAGAGCTTACGAACCAAAAGAATATGAAACCAGAACGGTATAGCCAAGGAATAAGAATGACAGAATTTGGACAGCACTCCGTCTGAAAATGGAAGGAATTAACAAGAACTTGAGGAGATTGAGTGATACTTGATGAAAACAACAACATATTGCCTCCGAAACAATTGAAAGAATGGCACAAGGGGTAAGAAGGATTCAGACAGCACTCCGGTTAAAAGAGAGGCAAAACTAAATAAGATGAGAGAACTTGAATGAAGAATACAACACTCCGGTTAAATAGACAAGCAAGGAAGAACATGATCTTGAAAAGAAAACAAGATGATGGTTTGGAGAGAGCAATATCACAAAGCCTCCGGAATGACAGAATAGCATATAACTCAATGAAGAATGAATGGAGAAGAAAAAGACAACTTCTCCCAAAATGAATTGAAGAGCAACCTTACGAAGAAGTGTTGAACGTGGTTGATGGAAAATCAACAACGAAACGAATGAGGTTCATGTGGGCTTATGGAAAACATCTCAAAATTATGAGGTGACAACCAGCCACTAACGAAAACAATTGATTGGATTGAGATCAACAAGGATATGAAAAGCTTATTTCACCGGAATGATAAATGAAGAACTTGGGTCACTAATAAGCACCATAATATCAACAATCCTTAGGGAAAGCTTTTAGGTGAATTATAACCCAAGATAACTCCAAGAGATAAAAGGAGGGGTTGAAAAGATCCCCTAAAGAGAAGAAATGATGGTTTTAAATATCTCATTCTTGATAACTCGTGAATCATGAACATGAAGGAATTGTCAAGAATGACATAACACCATCTGAAAGATAAGGGAGCAAGAATTGCAATTGGAAAGCATGATGAAGAATGCTTGAGCTTCAACAAGAATCTTGATGAAGACTTCGAGGATGAATTAAAACATGATGAACCACCATGAGAACTCCGGTAATGAAAGCAAGAGAAGTGAAAGATGAAAGAATAAGATTCAAGGCCTGCGATGAATTAGATTGAGCTTGAAATGATATAATTGAAATAACATGGAACTCCGGAAAACAAGATGAACAACTTAGAACCGAGAATATGATATGATGAACAAGCTCCAGACAAAGAATTAAATCCCCTGAAGGAACAAGAATAAGAGTTATGTCATGCATCTCCTTCACCAATTTAAATTGATGACAACCAAAGGATTTGGCATATTACTTATTCTCGTTGGAAAGAATTAAAGAGGGATCTAGCACAAGCTTGGATAAATCTTCAACGAACCACCGGTAGGATTGAGAAAAGAACAAATGAATTAAAAACGATAACAACGGAAGGTAAACTTGAAAGAACCACCGTAAGAATATGGAGACGAACGAAGAGACATCAATGCAGAATATTGGAGGACGAAGTTGAAAACTGAGAACGAAGAATCTTCTGAAATGATGGCCTTCGGAGGATCACAAAGAAAAGAATTCAAGAAATGCTTCAGATGGTATGAAAATAATTCCACACAATCGAAACAATAATGAGGATGGCATGAAGCTAGAACCACAATCTTCAAGAAGACGGGCCAAGATTTAAGAGAAACACTTCTCCGGTCTTCAAATGTTGAGAATGAAGACGAGAAATGCCATGAAGAATTGTTGAGCACTCCGGAATGAAGAATTAAAAGGTTGAACCAATGATGGAAAGAATTTGAAAGCGGACTTGGAGAAGGCATGTGACTGATGGGATTCATTCTTACGTCACACTTTAAGAGAATTGAGTATAACTCCGGAAAAAAATTAGAAGAGTCAGGTAAGATCCTGGGAAAAGACCTGTGGGTTAGGGCCCACTCAAAGAAATCACCGTTAGAAAAGATTGCTTGCGAGATATAGCACCGGTTGAATTAAAAGGCTTGAGTAAGATAGCAATCCTCAAAATAGCTTGAACGGAATAAAGAATGGAATTATGAATCTTCAGCACTCCGGATATGAATAGCAAGAGGATAATGATTAATTTGGTGCACCGGAATAAGAAAGCATTGTGAAAAGAGGAAAAGGATAAGATCAACACCGAAATCTTGAATTACATCCACCGGTAGAATTAGAGAACAAAAGAATGATGAACTTGAAGCTCTTGAGCATCTTGACGATAAATCACCGGATAAGAACATTGAAGGAAAATGAATAAAGAAATATCACATGAATAAAAATGGATACTTCATCTGAGAATTTCTTGCTCCAAGAAGAAGAAGGGTGGGAGGGTGGGGAAAAGCAAAGACAAATTGGGATGAACAAAATGGACACCGGTTGAGAAGAATTTAACATGAAGATCTTGATGATCAAAAAGGACTAGCACTCTCATAGAAATATGAGAACACCGATAAGGAAAGGTATGGAATCAACATTTGACATCGAAGCAACTCGAATACCAGAATCAAAACAAAAACAAAGGGTAGATATGTAACAGCCTAATCTTCACAATATCATCCGAACAGAGAACTTGAACGAATGAATTCCGTAGTTACATCAACTTGACGAGAAGCCAGTTGGAGAACAAAATAAATAAAAGGAACAAGGATCAGATAGAACAAATACAAGATAGAAGCTTCGTTCGACATCTTCGTGCTGAAAGCTCATGGAACATGTTACAAAAGGGTTTTGCAATCCCCGGATCAGCATAGCCAAGGACCCTTTAAGATGCAACTCCCGATCAGAACAAGTCCATAAAACCACTTCACTCAATGTAGAACCCCAAACTTCATATCGAGCATCCGTTGGAAGAATGCCTAGAACTACTAGATGAACCCACCTATAGATTTCCGAAAGTTTCCAGTTATGCAATCAGGTGTTGGGGATACACGGGAAGCACCGCGCAATCAACTCTAAACCTACATCCAGGTGTATCCATCCTTTAACACATAACCAGTCTTTCTCGGAAACTGTTTACCTCGGACCTTCGAAAACGCATCCACAATAACAAGCTATGGCAATACTCTCGAACTACCTCCCCAGTACTGGGTGATGTCGGGGTTATCTTGCCACTGGCCGTATAGGAGAGATTTTCGATGTCGGCCGTCTTAAGTATTTAGTACTGTCGCGATATACTTGTTACAATGATACCTCGAAGCTCAACTCCTCGGTAACATGAGGCATCGAGAACAATATCCTTGTCACAAGAACATCGAAACAATCCCAGAATACTCGCGGGATCCTAAAAAAAATTGGTGCAATTTTTGAAGATAGGAGAGACAAGAGTAATCGTCAGGAGTCCTCACCAGAGAGAAAAGAGATGAGAAGCAAAGAAATCCTACTCTCCGATATAATATATAGGACTCAAAACATTTCAGTGTGTGCCTAGACTCAACCGTCAACGATTCGATCAAACAGTGGGGGCTTCTAGGTCGGAGAAGGCTCTGAATACCAACTTGTAATGCCCAGGATGGGACTATACCTCCTACATGTCGAGGCACGACTTAAAGGTATAAGCCCATGCTAGAATGATCTCAAGTTTGGTATCTTTGCACGACTTATGTAAAAGAGGGATTAAATTGCAAAAGGAGATAGTTGGCTTACACTCGCCACTTCACACAATACATTACATAAGCAATCATCATACAAAACATCACAACCCGACTACGGGCGAAGATCCAAAAGAAAGATACCAAAACAACATAAAGCCACAGGTCCTAGATCGAATCCTAGTAGAAACCACTACTGAACATCGAAACGTCACAAGCAACGGACACACTTTTCATCAAACTCCCGGTGAAGAACTTGAACCAGCTCCTGCATCGAACTCGGCTGAACCTGCATCTGGTGTGTGAAGTAACTGTGAGCCACAGAGGACTCAGCAATCCCATAACCATGGGTAACAAGACTAGCAAAGCTTTGTGGGTAGGAAGAGGGTAAGTGGTGAGGCTGCAGCAGCGACTAAGCATAATATGGTGGCTAACTTACGAGTACCAGAATAAGATGAGAAGCTACGCAAACGGTCGCAAAAGAGGTGATCGCTAAAGATCCTAACTACATACGTTCAAACATAACCCCACCGTGTTCTCTTCTCAAAGTGAAAAGAGACAGTCACGGTTACTCACACGGTTGTGTGTTTTACTTCGGATCATCTGTCAAGTTTTCTACAACCGGACATTAACAAATTCCAATCTGCCACATAACCGCGGGCACGGCTTTCGAAAGTTCATAACCCTGCAGGGGTGTTCCAACTTAGCCCATCACAAGCTCTCACGATTAGCTGAAGTGATAAATATAATATCATCACTCCTTATCTTAGGGAAAATCCGATCAGGCTCGGAATCCCTGTAGCACAAGTCATTTCGACAATGGTAAAACAAGTCCAGCAAGACCTCCCGGCGTGCCGACACCCTGATAGTAGCCGCGCGTATCTCGTCTCAGGCCACGTCCGGATGAGCAGTACGTACAGATACCGAAGATCCCAGCGAACTGGGTGGCATCCGCAAGTGGCTCTAGTTTGGGACCAACACCATCAGCACTGGCCCCCCCTGCTATGTAGAATTAAGAATCCTCGGGGACGCGACCCCCTATGCAATTTTAATTATTTAATTAAGTTGTTATAATGGGCAAATTAAAACCAATGTTGGGCCTTGCTGGAGGAGTTTTATTCAAAGTCGAACTGTCAAGGGGTCCCCATTACACCCATCGTGTTAGGAACGCAAAATCAAGGAACATAATGCCGGTTTATCGGCGCCTAAGGTGGCATGAGTGGAACAAAACACCGAGCAAAAGGCCAAGCCTTCCACCCATGCCCAGTATATAAGGTGTGTTAATAATAATTATAGATATTGTGATATATCCAACCACAAGTTCCCTCCTGGAACGAACTTCATCTTGACCTGCAACTAACAACGCTATAAGAGGGACTGAGCAAGCGGGGCTGAGCAAGCGGGTAACATAGCCAAACAATGGTTTTGCTAGGAAGGTTTCAAAAGTTAGAGGTTTCATGGCAACAAGGAGAGGCTGACATAAAAGATGGGTATCGCGACATGTAACGATAGCATCGAGACAACTAAGCATGGCAATGGTAGTAAAGGTATCCAAGGGTATGATCATCTTGCCTGGAATTCCACAAGGGAGAAGAACGGATCCATGAAGAAGACGGAGCAACAGACGAGCGGATCCTCACAACTCCGGAACGAAACCGAAGCTAACAAGAGAAGCAACCGGAAAGAAAACATACAACGCGGTAAACACACAAGCATAAACATGGCATACGATGCACAAACAAGTATGATGCATGTCCGGTTTAATTTGCATGTCATGGCAAGATGCACAAACAAATACTACAAGTTAAGTGGAGATCAATATGCAACGAGTTGCATATTGACGAAACACCACATTAATTATTTAGTTGACTCTAGTTATTAACAAGACAAGATTAAGAGTTTGTTAACATGGCAAGAGGTGAAGCATAATAAAACTACACTATTAAAACAAGTTTAAATGGGGCCGGAAAAAAATAACAACAACATATCCGGAAAATCCCCATGAGCATGTTTAATAATTATAAGCAAACAACAATTAAACATTATAATGTTGTTAAATGATGCGGATGACATGAGCAAGTTTTATGCAAGTTATTAGAAGGTTGACATTAACAAGATATGAAGCATTTGTCACCGTGGTGGAATGAAAGGGTGCCACGGCAACGATCCGAAATGAGGCAATGGCATCATATCGGTACCGGTAACTCGGTGAGGGACCGATGCAAAAGATAGACGGCGTGAGCGAGTCAAACGAGATGAAAGGTGGGGCGATCCCGTTACCGGGTTCCCACGAGTCGGTGACGAGGCAACCGAGGGACAACAAAAGGGACGAAGCGGACACGGTGCTCACACGGGAAACATTTCATACAACACAACAAGCATGCACGGGTCACGGGCACGTCTCGGGGTTATACCTTTGAAGCGTGCGTTTCGGGGCGGTTCGAGACGTAGTGGAAGAAGTCGTTCACGTGGCGGTAGTTGTACTCGGGCGACGGTAGAGGAAGTAGGCGTTTCCGTTTCCGAAGAGGTACTTGTCGCGTCGGCGTTCGTAGTGGTACTTGGGGGTTCCCGTTCGTAGAGGTACACGCCATCGGAGGGGTACTCGTTGAAGATGTTCCGTAGGGGTACACGGGCGACGGTAGGGGTACACGTGTAGTGGGAAGTAGTTGTTCCGTTCGTCTTGGCGGTTCCACGACGGCGGTAGTTGTTCACGGTCATCGGTAGTCGTTCGGGTCGTCGTGGACGTAGTGGAACTTGGTCTCGGCGCATCGAAGGGGTACTTGTCGCATCGTCTTGTGTCGTGTAGGCGTACACGGGGCGTTTTGTAGATGTACTCATATCCGTAGCCGTTCACGAGCTCGTCTTCCCGTAGATGTACACGTTCTCTGTCAAGTCAACAGCAAAAGCAACACACAACAGAAAACAACAACGGCAGCACAGCGACGAGGCCACGGCAGCAGCACGGGTTAGACGAAGAAGAGGCCGAGGCTCTTGGCGACGGGGTTGCAGCAGCTCCTCGGAGGGCTTGGGGCGGCCGGGCTGGACGAGGTGAGGCCGCGGGAGCCTGGCGCGGAGGGAGGTCCAGCGGAGGCGAGGCGGTCCTGGCCGCGGCGAGGACGGGACGGGCGCCGGCCGGTGGCACTCGAAGGCAGGAGGACGGGGTCGGCCCGACCACGGCGGGGAACGGAGGGAGCGGGGCGAGGATGGCCGCGTCCGCGCGGCAGTTCCTGGTCGGCCCCGGCTCGGGGAAACGGCCGGCGGGTTGAGGCCGCGGGCCTGGCCAAGCGGTGCGCTCGGGAAGGAGGCCAGAGGGACGCGGTGGCGAAGTGCAAGGCGACGCAGAGAAGGACGGACGGAGGGCGCGGGACGCTCGCGTCGGGGAAGGACGCCGAGGGGGAGGGCCCCTGGCCAGCTCGCGGGAAGGAAGCCGGAGGACGAGGCCTCGCTGGGCCAGCGACGGGGTGCTGCGGGAGAAGGGAAAAGGGAGGACGGGATCGGGGAGAGAGGGAAGCGGGCGAGAGGGAAAACGGGACCGAGGGAAAAGTGGCGGCGGTAAGAGGGAGAGCGAGGGGAGAGCGAGATGCGGTCGGGAGATGGAGAAGGCTGCGGTCGGGCACAGGCTAGGGTTAGGAAGTGCGGGCTGGGCCTTGAGGGAGCATGGGCCGCTGTGGCCTGGGTCAAAAGAGGGAGGAGGAGAGGCCTGGAAAGAATTGGGCCAGAAGGAGAGGGGGCTGCGGGAGGAAATGGCCTTGAGCCCAAGGAGGCTAGAGGCTGGGCTCTCTCCTTATTTCTCCTTTAAAACAAAAGAGAAAAGGAGAAAGAAAAGAAAGAGAAGGTAGGGGAGGAATTTGTGCAAGAGGTCAAAATCCCCCGGGCTCGCAAAATGTCAGGAATTAAATAAAAATTGTTGGAGGGGTTTTTGGAAGAACCTCGAAACAACGGAAAGAATTAAGACAAGGTTTTGAAGGTGAAACTCGAAGTGAAAAGACATGGAGAAAATTATGCAAGTGTGTTACGGTGATTCCGGAGCAAAGGAATATTATTTATATAGCTCCCTAACTATTGAGAGACTTTTATATGTTATAAAGAGAAGTCACCTTCCCTCGATTTAAATGGACCGAAGGTCCACACGGTTTATTTAAGTTGAGATGCAAAAAATAAATATGACATGATGGCATGATGACATGATGCAATGCAAAAATAAATAACACAAGCACAAACGAAACACACGGGAGACCCCGGAACATCTGGAATCTTCGGGACTCTTCTGGAATCTTCTGGGATGTCGGTCTCGGGCGTCACACTGTGATATGCAAAAGTACACAGAAATAGATGGTGATATTGTTAAGCTTAAGCTTTTTCCTTTCTCCTTGAGAGGAGGAGCTAAAATCTGGTTTCAATCCTTGCCTAGGAATAGCATAGATTCTTGGGACAAGTGCAAGGATGCCTTTATTGGGAAGTACTATCCTCCTGCTAAAATTATCCAACTAAGGAATAACATAATGAATTTTAAACAATTGGATAATGAACACGTTGCCCAAGCGTGGGAACGCATGAAATCTCTTGTCAAGAACTGCCCTACTCATGGTTTGACTACTTGGATGGTTATCCAAACTTTTTATGCAGGCTTGAACTTTACCTCGCGGAACTTGTTAGATTCGGCCGCGGGAGGAACCTTTATGTCAACTACACTTGGTGCTGCCACGAGGCTTCTCGATGAGATGATGACCAATTATTCCCAATGGCACACCGAACGCGCTCCAACGGGTAGGAAGGTAAACTCTGTCGAGGAGATTTCCTCCCTACATGAAAAAGTTGACTTGATCATGTCTCTACTTTCCAAGCAATCTTCTATTGATCCTCGTGATGTTCCTTTAAATTCTTTGATTGCTCAAGATCAAGTACATGTGAACTTTATCTCTAGAAACAATTTCAATAACAATGCTTATAGGAGTAATTTTGGTAGCAACCCTAGACCGTTCCCCTCTAATTCCTATGGGAACAACAATGCTTATCCTAGCACCAAGAACTCCACTTCTGAACTAGAGATTATGCTTAAAGATTTCATCACTACCCAAAAAGCCTTCAATAAGAGTGTAGAAGAAAAACTAAACAAACTAGATAATCTCTCTTCGAAGGTAGACAATTTAGCCCATGAGGTAGAGTTGCTTAAAATTAGAACTTCTCCTCTTGAGGAGAGGAAGACCACTCCTATGAATGCTATTCAAGTGCAAATTAATGAAAACATTAGGATGATGGCTAAAATTAAAGAGAGATGGACTAGAGAAAAGGAGGAAGAAGATAGAACTAAGAGCCTTCCTACCCACCACACTGTTGCTACTATCCAAGTTGTTGAGGATATCCAAACTCTTAGCACCCAATGCACTCCTAGTCCCATTGGACCTATTAATGGTGATGCTATGACCTCAACCGTAAAAAAAGAAACTCCTATGACCATAGAAGCCACCAAACAAGTGAGCCTAAAGGACACCACTACCACTTTACTTGATAGTAGTGACCTCGATTTTGATAATTGCACCCTTTCTGAAGTTATTGATTTTCTTCACAAGATGTCTAGAGATCCCCACACTAGCACACTTAATCTTGCCTTCATGGAGCATATCACTAATGCTCTCATCAAAGCCAGGGAGGAGAAGCTTAGGGTAGAAGCCTCCATACCTAGAAAGCTAGAAGATGGTTGGGATCCTATGATTAAAATTAAGTTGAATAACTTCTCTTGCTATGCTTTATGTGATGTTGGAGCTAGTACCTCCGTTATGCCCAAAAGAATATATGATATGTTTAAATTGAAATCTTTTGATCCTTGTTCTTTTGGTGTTCGTCTTGTTGATTCTTCCGTAAAGAAACATTTGGGGAAGATCGACGATGTTCTTATCATTGTCAATGACAATTATGTTCCCGTTGATTTTACTATTATGGATATTGAATGTGAACCTTCATGTCCAATTATTTTGGGACGTCCTTTTCTTTGCACCGTTGGTGCTATCATTGACATGAAAGAGGGGAATATAAAATTCCAATTCCCTCTCAAGAAAGGAATGGAACACTTCCCTAGAAAGAAGATTAAGTTACCTTTTGAGTCCGTTACACGGGCTAGCTATTCTCTTACTCTTGATAAAACTTGATCTTCTCTCTTTGCAGTACGCCTAGCTTAAAGGCATAAAAGAAAGCGCTTTTGGGAGGCAGCCCACAACGAATAAAGTTTTATTTTGCTTTTGTTGTGTCTTGATGTTTGTTACTACAGTAGCACCATCATTGTATCTTTACTTTTCAGCTTTGTGCCAAGTTTAGCCTCCGATTGCAAGAAAGTTCAAAAGTTGTGACGTGCAGTCCAGAAAACAGATTCTGTCCTTGGACAGAAAAATTCGTATAAAATCACCGGATCATCTTTTTGATCTGAATTGTTTTGACAGCGTGCACTATACAATTGGCTTTCGGGCGTCTGTTCTGAGTTTTTTTATTTGAGTTGCAGAAGTGCCCCAAAAAAATTATTTACTACCTGCTAGTCTGTTTTTCACAGATTCTGTCCTGTTTTGCCTTTTCTTCGTTTTGCAAACCTTGAGCTTGCTTTTTCTTTGCAAAAACCTTTTGGCAATCTTGAGAAACAGTAGCTCTTCATGATTATCCTTATTTCCAGCAGGGAAAAGTTATTTTATTATGGGTACTAACCTCGCTAATCAGATTATGATGAGTTATGTATGAAGGGAGTTTTCAAGTGTGCGAGGGAAGATGATAAAAAGATTCAGGAGGGTCAAACGCTCAAGCTTGGGGATGCCCCCGTGCACCCCCAAGAAATATTCAAGAAGACTCAAGCGTCTAAGCTTGGGGATGCCCCCGTGCATCCCCTTCTCCATCAACAATTATCAGTTTGTCTTTCGTTCCACTATATTTTAATCACTTCATGCGTTATGTGCTATGCTTGGAGCGTCTTGCCCTTAGTTTCCTTTTTAGTTTTCTTTAGCTTTGCTTGCTTTTCATAACAAGTTAGAACCCAGCTTTCTTTGTGTGGGAGAGAAACACGCTCCACTTCAACCTAGAACACAACATAGGATTTTCATGCTTATCTTTGTTGTGTGTGTTCTTTGTCTTTCCATAGCTACTGTCATGTTTAGCTCTTAGTTTTCATGCTTTTCTTTTAAAGAGCTTTTGTTTAGTTGGTTGTTGAACTCTCTTGAGTTTTCATGTTTATCTTGTTAAGAGAGTTTGTCTGTTGCACTGAGTTGTGTGTCTTAACTTAAAGTAGGTAACTGAGGTTGCTATTTAATTTTAGTAGTTACTTGCAATAGTTTTGAGGTATTGCCATGAGTAATGTCTGAACTTTTGGTGTCAAGAGCTTTAGCCTATTAGTGATAGATGTCGTATTTTGGGCAATCCGTGTTTATTTTCGAAAACCTACAAAATAGTTGAGAACTTTAGCTACTAAATGGATCACTAATCTTTGGAGGGATCGAATATTAGAGTACACTCACGTACCATGGGTCGAGGATGCGCAAGGGTAACCAAACCCCCATACACACCTCCTCGGGGTACTTGTCTCTTTGTGAACCTCCTAATTAGATTGAGAGTTACCGATAATAAGTGCATGAGTTCTTCGGACTAATGTGAGTATTCGAAGGTTGACACTTCCACCTAGCCATATTTTTCTAGCCTCTTCGGTACCGTGCATTGCCCTTTCTCACCTCGAGAGTTGGCGCATACTTCGCCGGTGCATCCAAATCCTTGGCACGATACACTATGTCATCATAAGCCTCATTATATCCTTCCTCAAAACAGCCACCATACCTACCTATTAAGGCATTTCCATAGCCTTTCCGAGATACATTGCCATGCAACATCCATCTTCTCATGACTTGATCTTCATGTCATACATGCTTTTTGCTTGATCGATGAGCCGCATGCTAGTTGGGCCTTGCCCTAATCATTGCTACATGACGCGCTAGTATCATTGCATATCCTGCTACACTGGCAGAGGCATACATTTGCATACATCATGATAGTTTCATTTTCTTTATGTTGAGTACTTTTGTAAAGTGTGAAAGATCTTCTATACTTCTTGTAATACATAGAGTGTTGCCCCTAAAGTGAGGAAAAGATCCCAAAGAGGACAAATCAAAAGATCCCAAAGAGGACAAAATCAAAAGATCCCAAAGAGGACAAATGAGAGATAAATAGAAAGAGCCATTGAGGCCACACAAAAAAATAGGAAAAAGAGAAAAAGAAATAAAAAGAGAGAAGGGGGCACACTACTATTTCTTTTGAGAGATCCACACTCGTACTCCATCTTATACCTTGTACTCCATATAGATTATCATTCATGCATATAGCTATGTGGGGACCTTTACACTATAGAACTTGGCTTGTATATTCCAATGATGAGCCTCCTCAAAAGAGCTCTAGGTCTTCTTGAGCAAGCAAGTTGGATGCACCCCCACTAGTTCCATTGGAGAGCTTACCTTAGCTCATATGTGCATCCGTTGCATGGCAATCCCTACTCCTCACATCATATCTATCATTTGGCTTTCTCTCGCCGATGATTGTCCTCATTGATGTGAGCCTTTCACACCTTTTTTGTCTTCCCCCTCTATCATTTTTCTCTCTTTGCCATCCTAAGTGTCGACTTTCTTGCTTACGCTCATCCATTGCATGAGTGCTCAAAATATCGAAAGGGAGTGGATCATTTTGACTTGTACCTGGCTGACCGTCTGGGGATGAGTCAAGATAAGATTCCAAAGAAGACCAAGTGTGAAACTTTAGTAGATTAAGTTCTCAACAATACAAAAACTGTGTTTTACTCTCTCATATATCCCTATCCCCTTTCTTGCACGCAAACACCATTTGGAGACATTCGAGTCACGGACAGCGAGAGCTCTTGCACCTTTATGTTCTTATGTTGCTTGTTACAATACTAATATAGACTCTTGTTTTTTATGACTTGAATTGAATTACATGCCTTGATTGCTTTACTTAAAAGTTCTTATATGGTTGATAGCATGTCACCACAGAAATTATGCTTGTTACCATTTACCTACTCGAGGACGAGCAGGAATTAAGCTTGGGATGTTGATACGTCCAAAACGTATCTATAATTTATGCTTGCTCCATGCCTCTTTTGTTTGATATTGCTATGATATTTATGCACTTCCATATACTTTTGATCATGTTTGGACTAACCTATTAACTCAGTGCACCGCAGTGCCAGTTCCTGTTTTCTGCTGTTTTTCTATTTCAGGTTTCCCCCATATTAAAAGTGCCCTAAAAATTCCGGGAAAAATACAGGAAAAATCAGCGTATCGGGAGCTTCCAGAAAAAACCAAGGCAGGGCCAGAGGGGAGCCTGGGGTGGCCCAGGCGGCCACCCGGCGCGGCCCCACCCCTGGCCGCGCCAGGGGGGCGCCTGGGGCACCACCTCCGCCTCTGGTGACCCCCTTTTGCATATATATTGCTCGCGTCCCGAAACCCTCAAGGACGGAACCCTTTTTCGCGATCTCATCTCTGTTCCGCCGCCGCCGCGCTTCCAAGATCGGGAGCACCAGGAGAACTCTTCCCGGCACCCTGCCGGAGGGGAGAACCACCACCGGGAGCTTCTCCACCACCATGGACGCTTCCCGGATGAGTTGTGAGTAGTCTCCCTTGGACCATGGGTCCATGACCAGTAGCTATGTGAAGTTCTCCTCCCCTCTTTGTTCTTCATCGATTAGACCTCGTGAGCTGCCCTACATGATCGAGGCACATATGTAATCTTTATGCTGTTGCTCTGCTGAGTTTGCTGGGATCCGATGGATTATGAGATTATGTTCAGATTGTGTGTGAGTAATATATTTGATTCACCTCTTTTATATTTATTCTTCTTGAGTAATTCTTGCATGTTCTCCGTTGCTATTTATTGCTTTGGCCGAGTAGTAGGTAGTAACTCCAAGAGGGAACGTTATGCTTGATTGTGGGTTCATGCCCCTCGATGACTAGTTTTAGTGACAGAAACATGAGTCTAGGGGATGTGTTGTTGCCACAAGGGGGAAAACAATAGTGCTTGTACTTGCGGGTGCAAGGATTGTTTACTTTACGCAAAGTTCTTTTAATGCAGTTGTCTGTTGCTTTGAGTTTACACTTTGGGTGGGACTCGCAACTTAATACCAGCGAGATGTTCTGGATAGATATCTCAAGGTGGATGATTAGTAGTAGATGCAGATGGATTTCGGTCTACTTGCCTTGGCGTACCGCCCATGCTTTTGAGCCTCTACCTTTCTGTACAACATAGATAGCATTGGTTTGCGCACATAATCCTGTCAATTGCCCAGTTGTAATTTGTTTACCTCGCTTAGCTGTTTTATCGTCTTTTGGAAGAGAGACATCACTAGTGAACATCATGGGACCCCGGTCCATATTACCATCACTGATCACACCCGCTATTTACTTCCTGTTCTTATTTCCTAGTTGCAGTCATACCTATCACTATTATCTCTTGCGTTTGATCCTTTGTAAACGACAAGGCCGGAGGGATTGACAACCTCTATGTACTCGTTGGGAGCAAAGTTATTTGTATCTGTGTGCAGGTCCAGTCAAGCAAAAGTTTCTGGCGCCATTGACACCTTCTTGTCGACCCTCGGAGTCTCACGGGATTCGATCCTTGGTATCTTTGCCAAGGGAAATTTGCCGCTACGCTACATCTCAAACCTTCCACTTGGGGTAACCAACGAGGGGCGAGAAGCCATCAGTGGCCGGAGTTGAGGAAGACGGCGGCGACCCGAGGAAGAAGAGGTGGAGGGGGGTGGTGGGGTCGAGCGCCGTCGCGCCCTGCTTCCTCGGCTCGCCGGCCCGGTGTTGAAGTAGATTCCGCCCGCCGCCTTGCCTATCGCCTCGCACAGTGGAGCTCGAGTGGAGAGGCGCCACGGGTTTCTAGGGTTTCGAGGGCTCGAAAGGCGATGGAGGGGGTGGGTGGGTGCGG
>LR738712.1:718449778-718465902 GCA_902687465.1 Secale cereale | reverse complement strand
GAGGGGGGGGGCAGGGGAGAGATGGGGAGAGGGGGAGGATGGGGAGAGGGGAAGGATGGGGGGAGAGGGAATAGATGGGGGCAGAATACTAATGGCGCACCGCCCCCTGGTGCGCCATAAGTACATCTATACTAATGGCGCACCTCCCCCTGGTGCGCCATTAGTATTTTTTTTCTGTTCGAGCCCACAGGTTATATTCCACCAGACTCCATCTACATCAAACCCCATGTACTAGACCGATTGGTTAGCACGCAGCACACCCACTGGGAGGTCCCCGGTTCGATTCCCAGGCTCCCCAATTTTTTTTATGCATTTAAAATGATGTTTGATACTTATTTGTGTTTAAATATGTTCAAACTTGTTTAAATCATAACAGTAATATTTTTTTATAATACAGTAATAATTTTAAAAAAATATCATCAAATTTGTTATTTGAAAATATTTATGAATATGAAAAAATATCATCAAATTTAATATTTGAAAATATCATGAGTTCATGGGTCGGCGGCGGCGGCCGGTGGAGCGGGGGAGGGTGCGGTGGGTCATCGGCGGCGGTGGAGTAGGGGAGGGTGCATGGGGTCGGCGGCGGTGGTCGGTGGAGCGGGGGGTGCTCGGCGACGAGGGAGACCGGATCTGGCGAGGTGGGATAGCGATCGAGATGGGGATCGAGATCGAGTGTCCATGAAATTTAAAAACATTCAAGAGTTCAAAAAGTGCCCATGAAATACAATCGAGAAATGAAGGCTACGATTTAAATACAATCGATCTTTGCTAGCTATCTGTTCACAATCTTCTTGCCTTTCTTTTTCGTAAATGGAGTTCTTCTGTGGAACGGACGTCCTTTCGGTAGGGTGGTCCTGCTTCTTCTTGTGGTGTATGCTGCTACTTCATCATCGTCGTCATCTTCGATCTTCGGGTCGCCGTACTTGTCGAAGTCTTGCTCATTGGCTACTCCATCCATTCCGATGATCTTCCTTTTGCCTCTCCTCACGACAACACGACTGGGCTTTGACGGGTCGGTAATGAAGAAGCATTGGTCAACTTGGGAAGCTAGTACCCATGGCTCATTTTTCGCGGTGACGTTTGCGCCCGCGGTCTTGGCTTTGGCTTCGGGTATAACCATGGTGGTGAAATACCGGTCTTTTTTAGGACGCTCTTGGCCCATCTGACACGGAACATTGGGACCTTCTCTCCAGCATAGCTCAGCTCCCAGATCTCCTCGATCCTTCCATAGTATCTGTCCTTGTCGTTACCGGTGTAGGATTCCATCGTTACCCCTGAGTTCTGATAACCATCGCTCTTCATGTCCTTGGCCTCAGTGTAGAATGTGTAGCCGTTGATATCGTACGCCTCATAGGTCATCAGGTTGTGCTCGGCGCCCTGTGACAAGGCGAATATGAGTTGTTCTTCCGCGGAAGAATCCTCATGTAAAGGATACGACAGAAGCTTTTGCTTGAACCAACGCGTGAAACATGAGTTGTGCTCTTTGATTATATCTCCGTCCGTCCTCTGTTGGCCTCAGTCATTGTACGTCTTCTAAATAAAGGTTTTGTGCTCTACCACCCAAGGATCGACCATGTCTATGTGTTGTAGCACGACTAGGTTTGCTCTTTCAAAGTCGGCGAATCGACCCTCGAAGTCGACATGCATTTCCCGGCGACCCTCACGGTGATCCCATCCAGCGAGCCTGCCGAGGTGCCTGTTGACGGGCAGACCAACGGGGTTCTCGATGCCTAGATAATTCATGCAGTAGGAGATGCACTATTCGGTCAGAAAGCCCCTCGCTATGCTTCCCTCTGGACGTGACATGTTGCGAACGTATCCTTTGATGACACCATTCATCCTTTCGAACGGCATCATGCTGTGCAGGAACGTCGGCCCGAGTTGGATAATATCCTCCACGATATGGACCAGCAGATGCACCATAACGTCGAAGAATGCGGGCGGGAAGTACATCTCAAGCTCGCATAGTATCACCACGATCTCTTCCTGTAGCCTTCTGAGTTGCCTCACGCCAACCGACTTCCGAGAGATGACGTCGAAAAAGTTGCATAGGCCAAATAGCGTTTCATGGACGTGCGCGTCCATGATCCCACGGATTGCAACTGGAAGTATCTGCGTCATCAGCACGTGACAGTCGTGAGACTTCATCCCGCTGAACTTCTGCTTCGCTGGGTCTAGGTATCTGCTTATCTTCCCCGCGTAACCGTAAGGAAGTTTTACTCCTACGAGGCAGGTGAAAAACTGCTCGATCTCCTCCTGACTTAGAGTGAAGCACGCGGGAGGGTAGTCATTTCCGGTCTTCTTGGCCTTTTTGCCTTTGCGACGACTTTCCGTGTCCTGCTTCACCTCATCATCATCATCATCATTAGCGTGAAGCTCCTGCCTGATGCCCATTGATTTCAAGTCTGCCCTTGCTTTCGGCCCATCTTTGGTCCTCTCTGGCATGTTGAGCAGGGTACCAAGCAGACTCTCGCACACGTTCTTCGTGATATGCATGACATCAAGGCTGTGAGGCACACGGTGGATCTTCCAGTACGGCAAGACCCAGAAAACAGACCTCGTTTTCCATACCTTCAGCAGCGGCTCTAGCGCCTTTCGCTTCTTTCCCGGCTCTGGCGCCTTTTGCTTCTTTCCCAGCAGTGGGCAATCTTTCCAATTTTCAACAGCTCGTCTATTTCCTCGCCGCTCCTCGTACGCGGGCGTCTTCGGGGTTCGGTTTCACCATCGAACAGATCCTTGCGTTTTCTCCACAGGTCATCGTCGCGAAGCCACCTTCGATGTCCCATGAACACGGTTTTCGAAGACCCGGGATCTCTATCTAGCTGGCGATATGTTGTGTCATCCATGCACCTGACGCATCCAGAAAATCCGTGGACCACCTGCCCCGCGACATATCCGTAACCGAGATAGTCGTGCACCGTCGTGAGCAGTGCGGCTCTCATAGGGAAATATTCTTTCTCTGCGGCGTCCCACGTATTGGCTGGCGTTTTCCACAGCGTGTCTAGCCCTCTTTCAGCAGCCCCAGATACAGATTGATGTCGTTCCCTGGTTGTTTCGGTCCTTCAATTAGCATACTCATGTGAATGTACTTCCTCTTCATGCACAACTAGGGGGGAAGGTTGTACATCCACACAAACACAGGCCAGGTGCTATGTGTGCTTCTCAGGCTGCCAAACGGATTGACTCCATCGCTGCTCGCACCCAGCAGGATGTTCCTTGGATCGTTCCCAAATTCTGCGTCTTCGAAGTTCAACGCTTGCCACTGGCTCGCATCCTTAGGGTGACTCTGCATCTTGTCTTTTTATTTATCTCCGGATCATTTGCATCATCTTCTCGTTTCTTCTCCTCCCTATCCGCTGATACGTCCAAAACGTATCTATAATTTCTGCTTGCTCCATGCCTCTTTTGGGTGATATTGCTATGATATTTATACACTTCCATACACTTTTGATCATATTTGGACTAACCTATTAACTCAGTGCACCCCAGTGCCAGGTTCTGTTTTCTGCTGTTTTTGTATTTCAGGTTTTCCCGTCACGTAAACTGCCAGAAAAATCCCGGAAAAATTATATAAGAAATCAGCGTTCCGGAAGCTTCCACACGGCCGAAGTAGGGCCGGAGGGGGGCCACCAGGGCTCCAGGCGCCCTGGTGGCGCGGCCCCCCTCCTGGCCGCGCCGGGGGGCGCCTGGGTCCCCCCAGGCCTCCGCTGATGCCCCCCTTTGGCATATATTTAACACGCGTCCCGAAACCCTCGAGGACGGAACCCTTTTTCGCGATCTCATCTCTGTTCCGCCGCCGCCGCGCTTCCAAGATCGGGAGCACCAGGAGAACTCTTCCCGGCACCCTGCCGGAGGGGAGGATCACCACCGGGAGCCTCTCCACCACCATGGACGCCTCCCGGATGAGTTGTGAGTAGTCTCCCTTGGACCATGGGTCCATGACCAGTAGCTATGTGATGTTCTCCTCCCCTTCTTGTGCTTCACTAATTAGACCTCGTGAGCTGCCCTACATGATCGAGGCACATATGTAATCCTTATGCTATTGCTATGATGAGTTTGCTGGGATCCGATGGATTGTGAGATTGTGTTTAGATTGTGTTTGAGTAATATATTTGATTTACCTCTTTTATATTTATGTTCGTAAGTAATTCTTGCATGTTCTCCGTTGCTATGTATTGCTTTGGCCAAGTAGTAGGTAGTGACTCCAAGAGGGAACGTTATGCTTGATTGTGGGTTCATGCCCCTCGATGACTAGCTTGAGTGATAGAAACATGAGTCTAGGGGATGTGTTGTTGCCACAAGGGGGAAAACAACGGTGCTTGTGCCCGCGGGTGCAAGGATTGTTTACTTTACGCAAAGTTCTTTTAATGCAGTTGTCTGATGCTTTGAGTTTACACTATGGGTGGGACTCGCAACTTAATACCAGCGAGATGTTCTAGATAGATATCTCAAGGTGGATGATTAGTAGTAGATGCAGATGTATTTCGGTCTACTTGCCTTGGCGTACCGCCCATGCTTTGAACCTCTACCTTTCTTGCAACATAGATAGCATTGGTTTGCGCACATAATTCTGACAATTGCCCAGCTGTAATTCATTTACCTCACATAGCTGTTTTATCGTCTTTTGGGAGAGAGACATCACTAGTGAACATCATGGGATCCCGGTCCATATTACCATCATTGATCACATCCGCTATTTACTTTCCGCTTTTACTTACTATTTGCAGCAATACCTATCACTATTATCACTTGCGTTTGATCCTTTGTAAACGACAAGGCCGGAGGGATTGACTACCTCTCTGTACTCGTTGGGAGCAAAGTTATTTGTATCTGTGTGCAGGTCCACGTTGATTGCTAATATCTGGCGCCGTTAGCAGTTGACACCTTCTTGTTGAACCTTGGAGTCTAAGGGGAAATCGATCCTTGGTATCTTTGCCAAGGGAAAATTTCCGCTACACTGCATCTCAAACCTTCCACTTGGGGTAACCAACGAGGGGCGAGAAGCCATCAAGCAAAGTTCTCTGGCGCCGTTGCCGGGGACTCCACTCTTCAAGATAGGGGAGTTGCACGCTATCTTTTACCTTTGCTTTTTAGTCTTGTTAGTTTATCTTTCAGTTTTGCTTTAGTATCTTTTATCGAAAATCACAAAAATAGTTATCTTGCTTGCTTGCTACTATGGTTTCCACCAAAAACACTAAATGGGAGGAGTACACCCCTTCTTCCATCACGCCAATCACCACTGTCGGGATCTACAAAAGTAATAAACCTTGTGATTATGTTAGTCTTAATGGAGAGTTATGCCCATGGCATGGTCTTCCAGGAAAAGATTATGAACCTCAGTTTAAAGTTGCTCCTATGCTTCCCCAAACTCGGGAAGACGTTCAAACTCTTATAATAGAGAGCAATTCAAACAAAGAAGATGACACTACAATTCTGCTCAATAATGATAAAATTGATTTTGATAATTGTAGTATCTCGGAAGTTGTCACCTTTCTACAAAGAATGGCTAAAGATCCCCACACTAGCACGCTTAACCTTGCCTTCACAGAGCATATCACTAATGCTCTCATCAAAGCTAGGGAGGAGAAACTTAGAGTAGAAGCCTCCATACCTAGAAAGCTAGAAGATGGTTGGGATCCTATGATTAAAATTAAGTTGAATAACTTCTCTTGCTATGCTTTATGTGATGTTGGAGCTAGTACCTCCATTATGCCCAAAAGAATATATGATATGCTTAAATTGAAACCTTTCGGTTCTTGCTCTTTTGGTGTTCGTCTTGTTGATTCTTCCATAAAGAAACCTTTGGGGAGGATCGACGATGTTCTTATCATTGTCAATGACAACTACGTTCCCGTTGATTTTACTATTATGGATATTGAATGTGAACCTTCTTGTCCAATTATTTTGGGACGTCCTTTCCTATGCACCGTTGGTGCTATCATTGACATGAAAGAGGGGAATATAAAATTCCAATTTCCTCTCAAGAAAGGGATGGAACACTTCCCTCGAAAGAAGATTAAGTTACCTTTTGAGTCCGTTATACGGGCTAGCTATTCTTTTACTCTTGATAAACTTGATCTTTTTGCATTATGCCTAGCTTAAAGGCATAAAAGAAAGCGCTTTTGGGGGGCAGCCCACATGAATAAAAATTTATTTTGCTTTTGTTGTGTCTTGATGTTGTTACTACAGTAGCATCATCATTGTATATTTACTTTTCAACTTTGTGCGAAGTGTAGCCTCTGATTGCAAGAAAGTTCAAAAGTTGTGACGTGCTGTCCAGGAAACAGATTCTGTTCTTGGATAGAAAAATTCGTATAAAATCACTAGATCATCTTTTTGGTCTGAATTTTTTCGACAGCGTGCTCTATACAATTGTCTTTCGGGCGTCTGTTCTGAGTTTTTTTATTAGAGTTGCAGAAGTGCCCCGAAAAAATCATTTACTACCTGCTGTTCTGTTTTTCACAGATTCTGTCCTGTTTTGCCTTTCTCTCATTTTGCAAACCTTGAGCTTGCTTTTTCTTTGCAAAAAACTTTTGGCAATCTTGAGAAACAGTAGACCTTCAAGAATATCCTTATTTCCAGCAAGGAACAATTATTTTATTAAGGGTACTAACCTCGCTAATCAGATTATGATGAGTTATGTATGAAGGGAGTTTTCAAGTGTGCGAGGGAAGATGATAAAAAGATTCAGGAGTGTCAAACGCTCAAGCTTGGGGATGCCCCCATGAACCCCCAAGAAATATTCAAGGAGACTCAAGCATCTAAGCTTGGGGATGCCCCCGTGCATCCCCTTCTCCATCAACAATTATCAGTTCGTCTTTCGTTCCACTATATTTTTATCACTTCATGTGTTATGTGCTATGCTTGGAGCGTCTTGCTTTAAGTTTCCTTTTTAGCTTTGCTTGCTTTTCATAACGAGTTGGAACTCAGCTTTCTTTGTGTGGCAGAGAAACACGCTCTACTTCAACCTAGAACATAACATAGAATTTTCATGTCTATCTTTGCTGTGTATGTTCTTTGTCTTTCAATAGCTACTATCATGTTCAGCTCTTAGTTTTCATGCTTATCTTTTTAAAGAGCTTTTGTTTAGTTGGTTGCTTGAACTCTCTTTAGTTATCATGCTTATCTTATTAAGAGAGTTTGCTTCTGTTGCTTTGGTCGATATGTCTATGATAAAAATGCTACGTGCATAATGGTGCTTAGTAGTTCATATTTTCTTATGGTTAGTCTCAAATAGCTGGGGGGTTCCCAATGTGTTATTGGAATACCAACATGATTTGTTTGCCTATGATGTGGTATGGTTTAGTAATATCTTCCTTCAAGAATTTATTTTGATTGACTTGGCATATGCTCACGCATATTTAAGACTGTAAAGAAAGTCTGTCAAGCCTTGATGATCTTTTGTTTCTGAGTAGCGATATAACTTCCATGCCTGATTCAATGTTGCTTTGTCGCTTTGCATGATTATGACCATCATTGCTCTTTTAGTTGGTCGCTCCCAGTCTTTTGCTAACCTCCACCTGTACTAAGCGGACTGACTGCTTGTGCATCCAAAATATTTTAAATCAGTTATGCCATATGAGTCCACCATACCTTTCTATACATGGTATTTACCTGCCATTCCTAACGAAGACTTTCATGTACCATCTCGAAATTATTCAAAAAAAAGCATTTCTATTTTGTGCCTCTTTTTAAGTTCATGAGGAAGTAGTAGTTAATTCATGATCTTTTTAAGTTGGACAAGCTTCACCCCGGGATTGCATGTCTAATGTGCAAACCCATAATACGAGAAGGAACTGGCAAAGAGTGCGCTCGGCTCAAAAATAATATAACAAACAAACCCTCCTTCACGCTTTGTTCATGAGAAATCAGAAAACTTTGGCAGTGATAAACAAAGGAGATTAAGAGGATGTGATCGTCCTCATTCGGGAGCCGTTCCTCGAAACTTGTCCATCTCAAGAAGTGATTGAGTTGTCTGCTAGCATTCGTTGACGGAACATGCATAATCCAAAAAAAATAATTATTACCTCTGTTTTTAAAACCAAGAGCTCTGGTACATGCTTTGTCTTTGTTTCCGACTACAGGTTTTCAACCTTGCCAACAAAAGCCATGGTTCGAGAGTCTTCACCTTCTTTTAAAGCACGAACTACTGAGAGCATGATTGTCATTCTGAGTGTAATGTGCATTGTCCCAAAGTAGCATTGTCTTTTGCATGATTATGATATCGTTTATTCTGAAATCATTGTATCTAGTCATCACTTAAACCTTGGAGCTGCCCCTGCATTTATGTTTTGCTTCACTAAAGGGAGCAAGCGAGATATCACTTTATCATATTTGCACACCATGCTCATTACAAATCTATTTGATGTTTCAGTATCATATTGTAAAACTTTCAGTTCTTTGTGAATTTCTCATAAGGCAACTTAATTACTACAGATTCATTGTCTCAGTAAGCTTTTGTCATATGACTATGAAAAGTCCTATATGGTTAATAGCATGTCACCACAGAAATTATTCTTGTTATCATTTACCTACTCGAGGACGAGCAGGAATTAAGCTTGGGGATGTTGATACGTCCAAAACGTATCTATAATTTCTGCTTGCTCCATGCCTCTTTTGGGTGATATTGCTATGATATTTATACACTTCCATACACTTTTGATCATATTTGGACTAACCTATTAACTCAGTGCACCCCAGTGCCAGTTTCTGTTTTCTGCTGTTTTTGTATTTCAGGTTTTCCCGTCACGTAAACTGCCAGAAAAATCCCGGAAAAATTATATAAAAAATCAGCGTTCCGGAAGCTTCCACACGGCCGAAGTAGGGCCGGAGGTGGGCCACCAGGGCTCCAGGTGCCCTGGTGGCGCGGGCCCCCTCCTGGCCGCGTCGGGGGGGGGGCGCCTGGGCCTCCCAGGCCTCCGCTGATGCCCCCCTTTGGCATATATTTAACACGCGTCCCGAAACCCTCGAGGACGGAACCCTTTTTCGCGATCTCATCTCTGTTCCGCTGCCGCCGCGCTTCCAAGATCGGGAGCACCAGGAGAACTCTTCCCGGCACCCTGCCGGAGGGGAGGATCACCACCGGGAGCCTCTCCACCACCTTGGACGCCTCCCGGATGAGTTGTGAGTAGTCTCCCTTGGACCATGGGTCCATGACCAGTAGCTATGTGATGTTCTCCTCCCCTTCTTGTGCTTCACTAATTAGACCTCGTGAGCTGCCCTACATGATCGAGGCACATATGTAATCCTTATGCTGTTGCTATGATGAGTTTGCTGGGATCCGATGGATAGTGAGATTATGTTCAGATTGTGTTTGAGTAATATATTTGATTTACCTCTTTTATATTTATGTTCGTAAGTAATTCTTGCATGTTCTTCGTTGCTATTTATTGCTTTGGCCAAGTAGTAGGTAGTGGCTCCAAGAGGGAACGTTATGCTTGATTGTGGGTTCATGCCCCTCGATGACTAGCTTGAGTGACAGAAACATGAGTCTAGGGGATGTGATGTTGCCACAAGGGGAAAAACAACGGTGCTTGTGCCCGCGGGTGCAAGGATTGTTTACTTTACGTAAAGTTATTTTAATGCAGTTGTCTGTTGCTTTGAGTTTACACTATGGGTGGGACTCGCAACTTAATACCAGCGAGATGTTCTGGATAGATATCTCAAGGTGGATGATTAGTAGTAGATGCAGATGGATTTCGGTCTACTTGCCTTGGCGTACCGCCCATGCTTTGAACCTCTACCTTTCTTGCAACATAGTTAGCATTGGTTTGCGCACATAATTATGTCAATTGCCCAGCTGTAATTCGTTTACCTCACATAGCTGTTTTATCGTCTTTTGGGAGAGAGACATCACTAGTGAACATCATGGGACCCCGGTCCATATTACCATCACTGGTCACATCCTCTATTTACTTTCCGCTTTTACTTACTATTTGCAGCAATACCTATCACTATTATCACTTGCGTTTGATCCTTTGTAAACGACAAGGCCGGAGGGATTGACAACCTCTCTGTACTCGTTGGGAGCAAAGTTATTTGTATCTGTGTGTAGGTCCACGTTGATTGCTAATATCTGGCGCCGTTAGCAGTTGACACCTTCTTGTTGAACCTTGGAGTCTCAGGGGAAATCGATCCTTGGTATCTTTGCCAAGGGAAAACTTCCGCTACACTGCAACTCAAACCTTCCACTTGGGGTAACCAACGAGGGGCGAGAAGCCATCATCCGCGTGCCAACGCAGGAGCTTTGCTACCTTAGGGTCCGCGAAATACCGCTGCAGACGAGGAGTGATCGGAAAGTACCACACCACTTTTCAAGGAGCTTTCTTCCTCTTCTTGTATCGAGTGACGCCACACACCGGACATATGGTAGACTCCGCGTGCTCGTCCCGATAAATGATGCAATTGTTCATGCACACATGGTATTTCACGTGCAGTAAATCCAGAGGACACACGATTTTCTTCGCCTCCTCGAAACTGGTCGGGCACTTGTTCCCCTTGGGAAGACGTTCGTGCCAGAATGACATGTTCTCGTCGAAGCATGCGTCGGTCATTTTGTGGTTTACCTTCATCTCCAGAGCCATGAGCGTTACTTTCAGGCGGGTATCCTCGGGCCTGCATCCTTCACAAAATGGAGTAACCGCGTCTATCTCCAGTTGATCCATCTTGGCTTTCACTCGGGCGGCAGCTCTTGCGTTATCCGTCTGCTTGAGAAGCAGCTCTTGAATATGAGGGTCCTGCACCCAGCCCATCGATGGTCCAGCGTCGTCTGCTCCGCCGGCATGATCATCTTCATGATCATGCCCGTCGTCTGCTCCGGCATCTTCCTCATCATCATGTCCTGCATCTTCTACATGATGACTGTGTACAGCATCACCGTCGTGATCATGTCCTAGAGATTCTTCGTCTTCTCGCCCGCCCGAGCCACGGTGGTTGTCTTGCTGCCCTTCCTCATTTCTTGCCCGGCCCCCATGGACGACTTCATAGTCATCTTCATCACCTTGCCATCGATAGCCATCCATGAAACCACGCAAGAGCAGGTGGTCCCGCACCTGCCCGGAATCCGGGTCCGCAATAAGGCTCTTCAGCTTGCATCTTCGACACGGACATCTTATCTCCGTCTCGTTCTTTTGAAGCATCTCGGCCTTCGCGGAGCTCAAAAACCTATTCACGATGCCTTCGGTCATCGTGCGGACCATGGTCGCGTGCGGGGTAGAGCAAAACGATATTTTAGAACCAAGAAAAAATTTGGCATGACTTTCCCTAAAAATAGGACAAAAAAGAATGCATAATGCCAAAATTCTCGCCGAAACGGAAATGAATCAACATTCCGGCAAAATATTGGCAACTATCGCATTTCAAATACTGATACCTGCAAACACAAACATATATGCAACACCACAAACATATGCAACACCACAAACATACATAGATCTAGCTAGGCCATAAAAAGTGCTTGTGCACATTGTTGGAGGGAGAACAACATAAAGATAGCTTCCCCCCTTACTTACCTATCAAAAAAAGGTAATTTAACCACTTAATTTGGATGAATCTATGGTGGAAATGAGGTGACAAAGAGGAGGCAGCCGAGACAAGCTTTGGAGGAGGAGGTGGAGAGAATGAAGTGGGGAGAAAGTGAGTGGGTAGGAGTGGCTGTCCAAAATATCTTGTTGGTCCCAGGTTACTAATGGCGCACCATCTCCAAATGCGCCATTAGTAACCCAGGTTACTAATGACGCACCTGCTGGTGGTGCGCCATTAGTAGTTTTGCAAAAAAAAAATACTAATGACGCACGGTGGGATAGTGCGCCATTACTAGTTTAAACTAGTAATGGCGCACTATGGCACGGTGCGCCATTAGTAGTTTTGCAAAAAAAAAGAATAAAAAAATATTAATAAAAAGAATAGTAGTGGCGCACTCTGCGGCTGGTGCGCCATTACTAGTTACAACTAGTAATGGCGCACTGTGCCTGGATGCGCCATTAGTATGTTTGGAAAAGAAAAAAAATGTTACTAATGGCGCACCGTGAGCCTGGTGCGCCATTAGTGTATTCCACACTAATGGCACACCTGCACATGATGCGCCGCTGCTATATATTAGTGGCGCATCACATGTGAGGTGCGTCATTAGTATCCATCCCATCTATATCCCTTTTCCTAGTAGTGCAATACTCAATACCAACAACATGTTGAGCTTTTCCTGTATAGCTTCTGCAGCTGTTCTCGTCCTAGCCCTAGGCGGTAGAACCTGCAGTTGCTTGCAATTCACTTATCCCAACTTCAACACAATCAACAACGATGATTTCAGCTTTAGCCCAGGCTCAACAATTACAGACGGTGCCTTGCAGATCACCCCAAGTACCGGAAACATGCGCCACCGATCGGGGAGAGTGGTCTATGCAAGGTAAACCCTCAAGCTGTGGAACAACAAGAGCATGGCGCCCACCTCATTCAGGACAGATTTCCTGCTCAACATCCTCCCCGGTCAGAATGGGGCTGGAGAAGGTATGGCATTTGTGCTCACAAACAATCCATCGTTGCCCAGCAACAGCAGTGGCCAGTGGCTTGGCATATGCAATGACACGATAGACGGCACGAAGACGGACCAAGTTGTAGCCGTTGAGTTTGACACGAGGAAGAGCTACGAGGATGACCTTGATGGCAACCATGTCGGCATTGACATCAACAGCATCAAATCTATTCGGCAGTACCCGCTTAGTAATGTTTCCATCGTTCTCTCAAGTGGGTCTGATGTATGGGTCAATATCAGGTACCACGGCACATCAAAATTGTTTCAAGTATTTCTAGTCCAACACAGCATCCGTGGGCGGTATGTCTACCAAGGAGATATCTACATTGACCTATCACAGCTTCTGCAGGACAAGATATATCTCGTATTTGCAGGTTCCACTGGCAACTTCACCCAACTGAACCAGATAGAGTCGTGGAACTTCACCATGATAGATGAATAAGTCTGCATTTCTTTGGCCTTCGGGCAGCAATTAGCGGGAGGTGGAGCTGTCCGACGCCGGGTCGCTCTTCTTTTTTGTTAGAACGAAGGCTCGCAAAGAGCCCGGCTTTGAATTAACAAAGCCATCAACCGGCCAGGAGTTACAAACAAACACCATACCACATCGGCCCAACGATACAAGGGTGCACTCTTGGAAGCTTACAACTCAACGCAACGCACAAGCACGAAAGAAAATACAACCGCGCCCAATGTCCGAAGACAGCAGCAAAACTGATAACAAAGGTAGCGGCAGACAGAGCAGGATGGAGACCATCTAGAACAGAGTGAGGGCATGAACTGGGCTGACTCGCAGGATGAAGAAAACCAGGCGTCTTCCTCCTCTTGCACCGCAGAGGGACCCTTCCCTCTCGCCTGGTATCGAAAGACATCGAACCAGTGGGCCGGAGAAACGCTCACCCTGGAGCAGAAGCGATGGCAACCTCGGGGCCAGGAGCAACCGCAGAGCACAACAACCATGGACAATGAGCACACAACATCCACTATACCGCCGCAACCAAGGACACCAGTAGACTGCCGGAAAGCCACGGGGAGCAGCTGCTGAAGAAAGGCAGCAAAGACATCAAGGAAGACTGCAACACGTCGAGGAGCAGGACCCGTCGGCCGTTGAAGAGGAGGACCGGGAGCCCACAGCCGGGGCCGTGTTGGTAATGCTGGGAAGGGGAACCCTATCCTCTACCGCCGGATCGAAGGCGCCGTACCGCCAGCCTTGGGCCAAACACGCCACAACCAGTGGGCACCACCTTTGAGGGGAACGGGGACATTGCCGGCCGTGCAAATCCCGACGAAACCGCCGCCGTCAGACAACCAGAGCCGCCCAAAGCTCGGACCTTTGACACACCTCACCCGAACACGGGCCCTCCCCAGGCGGCACCTCCAAGGAGGAGCACGACACGAAACGCGCCGTTGCTGCCCAATCCTAGCCAGATTTTGGGCTTTCACCCGCGAGGGGGAACGAGGGTGGAGAGGGGGGACCTCGGCGGCACCTCCAAGGAGGAAGAACGGCGCCAAAGGCGTCGCTGCCGCCGGGCCAGACAAGCCAACCAAACGGTTTTCCGTTGTCCCAAACCTCACCACTGGGCACACACCCGCACCAGATCCGGCGCACGCGAGACGCAAGCAGCAGGGGACTGCGGTGCAGAGGAAGTCAAGAAGGAGAGAGCCAGACCTCAGAGCCGGCGAGGAGGGGAAAGCTCCGCGCCGCAGCCAGCCCCCGCCGGCGGCTCACCACCCGCGTGGTCGAGCAGACCGGCCAGAAGCACCCGCAGCCAGCGCCAGTCGAAGGACGCCGTTGCCTCGCCAAACAGGGCCGCTGCCCCAGATCCGAAGACCTCCGCCACAGGCGAAGCGTCAGAGGCCCCGCCGCCACCTTCCCCGGCGTCCGCGGGCGATATCCCGGCGGGACCCTCAGGTGGCGGCGATGGGGAGCGGGGAAAAGGGGATGGCGGCGGAGGGAACCCTAGCCGCCTCCCGAGTCGCCCAGGAGGACGACGCGGGGGCAGGGGGAGGGGAGGAGGATCTCCGGGTCGCTCTTCACAGGAGGGGCTCGACAGTAGAACAGCTTCTGCTCCATGACCATTACTTCCCTCACGGGAAAGTGAGTATTGTGGAAAGTTGTACTATTGTATTGAGAGTGTTGAATGTTCACTATGGTGTGCTTGTGAAGTTGTACGTTATTACATTCTTGCTTGTTTTCTGGCCGGATAATTTTGTACATGTATCAGCTCTTTTTAATCACTTAAACAGGGCCTACGAAACCAATGCTCAGATGTTGTCTTATGATTTCTTAGCATGCCCCTTTTTCGCCTTCTTAGCCCGCTATAAACTTTTAATATACCGCAGATAAAATGGAAGACATATTTTTTTAAGAGATTGCTTGTTGATCTACATTAAGAAAGAGATCGCAATAGGATTCTAGACAGAAGCAACTATTGATAAATTCAACTGCGATGAAACATCGTGTGCAATTCAACTGAAAATTGTTACTCATGACCATTATTCAATTTCTTGTGCTCGATGTTTGGCCCCCTTGTGTGTATTTTCTGGCTCCACCATTATTCTTGAAGAAATTTAGGATTTGAGAAATAATAACTTGGTGATAGTTTGTAGCTTACCGACTTGTCGGGATCTATGTGGCTGTCCTCGGAAATGAGTGAAGCTTCTGACAGTACCAGAAGTTTGAAGCTTTTCAATACATCACAATAGTGGGTCAAGAACAATACATACTCGCTCCATCTCAAAATAAGTGTCTTGATCTTAGTACAATTTTGTACTAGAGTTAGTGCAAAGTTGAGACACTTATTTTAAGATGAGGGGAGTACTACTTACCGTGAAATTTTTAAGGCCAGCCACAAAAGAGACGATGAAACTAACCGTTGATGAACAGAGTGCCCCAAGAACAGAGCATAAGTAGGTAAAAAAAGATTCAGACGAAAAAACACCGGCGTCCAAGAACCAAAGGACTTGGAGTCGAAGTATGATGATGAGGACGTCCAGCAGCCCGCGGATCTCGGTGCGCTCCTAGTGACCGTCGGGGAGAGGCATAAGAGCACGCTAAAGGGACGAGCTCGATTCCGACAGAAGGGACATTTATGCGATCCACGTGAGAGCGCTGCCGCCGGAAGTACACGAAGCGTTGCCTGCGCAGTCCGGATGATGCGGCGCTTGTGTGAAGCGCCTCCGCCGGCTGTACGGCAGGCGGTGTCTAGACTCTAGACTAGTACTGAACGGGCGTTTTCTTCAGATAAAAAGTCCTCGTGACAGTCCCGTGGACCTGGTTCTACTTCTGCAGCGAGAGCACATCTTACGTGGGCCTCTAGCACTCGGCCAAATTGCTCTTAGATTTAAAAGATTCTTGTAGCAGTTTTGAAGGATTCCATTTTTTATTTGAAGGATTAGAATCCTTAGGAATACTTCTACATTGGTTGTTTGATTCATAGGATCAAATGCTATATAAACTTTTCTCTAAGAATTCCTTTGTACCTCCTCGCTAAAGAAATACAACAGCGTTTAGATCACTATTTTAGTGATCTAAACACTCTTATATTTCTTTACGGAGGGAGTACTATAATCTATAGGAATTTTAGTGAATGTA
>LR738712.1:718431442-718449712 GCA_902687465.1 Secale cereale | reverse complement strand
CCCCCCCCCGCAAAACTGGCAGTACACTGTGCGCGCAACATCTTATTCGGGACGGCGAGAGTATACCACATGAGATAAACAGCTAAATACAAATCATTTGTGAACATATAATTTTATGCAACACTCCAGCTTAATCATTCTATTACATACTCCCTCCGTCCGGAAACACTTGTCGGAGAAATAGATGTATCTAGACGTATTTTAGTTCTAATTAAATCCATCCATTTTTGCGACAAATAATTCTGGACGAATTGAGTATTATTTATTTCCTTTATACCATATAATAATTTAAAAATTACCAATATTTATTGAATTGGTTAATGGATTTTGCAAAAATGACCGCAATTTTTTTTGGTGTGGCATACCCATTACTAAAATCCTTGGTCCGTCACTAATATTTGTTTTGCTACATCAGTATTTCTGAAATGTCGTGATGCGCTTTGTATGTTTTAACCACCGCAGAAAATCATGGAAGCCTCACGCAGCTGCCTCCTCCCCAAAAATTCTAGGGTACATATGCATTCCACCTGCGCCGCCGGTCCGTCTCGTCTCTGGTGGCCTTAGGGCCATGGCAGCGTCATGGATCCCGGCCTTGACAGCAAGATGGCTCCATTTCTTAGACCTTGCATGATCGAATCTTCTATCAAGATATTTATAGATAAAACACCCACATACACATATAAATGCGCTATAATGCATATAAAATGTCAAGCCACAATCCATAGGTAAACCATCCAAAATAAAACCGGCACATGACATGATTTTATTATCTCTAACTAAATGGAACTAATTAATCCACAGATGGATGCATGTGATATTTTCATTTATTGTTCTTTGTATAAATTTAGATAATTGAAATTTATTTCAACAAATAACCCGAACTAATTTTTTTTCGAATAACACAATTTCAATGATAAATTGGTTTTCTACTTTCCGTATTGTATTTATAATGATGGAAATTTGTAAGTAATGTCTGAGTTTTAAAATATTACTAATGCGATTATGGGATACACATCTGTTAAGCATGGACATTATATCTGAATTTTGTTTATTGCGAGAAGATTATTCACTTAAATCCGTAAATATGGGTTGTTCTATTCAAATGAATAATATCTTTTATGGTCATGCACCAATGTGAATGGTTTATTTTTGTTCAATCTCGATAGTAGTGAAGCACATGTTCATAATATTTATGCCAAAAGATGCAAAGTGAATAATGATAGTACCACATACTTGTGGCACTGCTCCTTGGGTCATATCGGTGTAAAGCGCATGAAGAACCACCATACCGATGGACTTTTGGAATCACTTGACTTTGAATCATTTGAAAGAATTCACTAACATTGCACAATGATCCCATGTGTTAAAAAGTGTTCATGAATATATATTTTTTTCACAAATTCCATGAATATGTTCAAGAATTGAAAAAAAAAACCTGAATTTGAAAATTTTAGTCAGTTTTGAAAAAATGTTCACGAGTTGCAAAACAATGTTTACGGTTTGAATATTTTTTTTGCAAGTTTGATTTTGTACGAATTTTAAAATTATTATCAAATTCAAAATTGTTCATAAGTTTTTCAAAATGTGCACAAATTCGGTAGTTGTTAGCAATTTTCATAAAATTACATTGAAAGAACCTTTGTGATTTGGAAAACAAAGTTTACAAATTTTTAAAAAGTTTGTAAATGTGAAAAAAAAAGTGGAAAATTTAGAAAAATAAATGTAAAATAAAGAAAGGCAACCTTGGAAAAAAAACAAAGGAAAATGCAAAAAACCGGTTCAGGGAAGGTTCTAAACAAGTGGGAAAAAACCTCTAGAGAAGGCTCACACAAGGAAGGCTCCGAAAAAGTGGTCTTGCGGACAAGACAAGGAAGGCTCCGAACAATACATGCAGGTGGGAAAAGACAAGGAAGGATCCAGATGGCCCCAGGTTGGAGATAGCGGACGGCGTTGTCGGAGGGGCCGACATCACCCCCATCTCTTGATGGAGGACGCGTGGGAGCACTTCCTCCTCTCAATGGCGGAGGAGCACCTTGCGGGCGGGGTGCAGCTCGAGGCGGAGCGCGCATATGCTCCCGCCCTCGTCGAGCTCTACGTTGGTCCATCCCTCGTTGTCAAAGCCTGAGTCATACTTGAGCCCATTGAGGATGATCGGGTGGTGTCGACGATCTTTATTCATGACTTAGAGCCGGAGGAGACTTTTGCAGACAAATGACAAGGACGACGAGATGCCTCATGTCGCCAATGACTGCGAGGCCGGTGGTTCCGACGAGGGGTCGATCTCGACCCCCTCAGACAAGGGGTGGATTGATTAGTTTGTAGTATATGTAATTTTTATTTCCAAAAGTACTTCTAGCTCATTTTATCTATGAATACACGAATCTATGAATGAGTTGCAGTTGTAACTGGCTTGCAATTCTATGCTGCATTGTTGCATGCTTTTGCATAATTTTAATGGTTATTTCTACTCCTAATGGAGCAGTTGGTAGCCTGGTACTCCGATTTTATTTCGTCCCACCTCCCACCACTCCGTACTACTGGTTTTTATCCATCTACAAATCTCCTCTCCCACTGGTTTAAGCCGGTTATCAATTTTTGGTAATGCAATAAAAGTCACACGAGAATAAATCATATCACGGTCGGCAGTCAATCTCAAACCTGCCAAGAGATTTGTAGAACAAGAGTATCACACTTCACACATTGACCAACTAATGACACATGTTGCTATTGGCGCATATCACTCTCCCTTGCATTATACTTATTAATATTAAGATGAAACACTTCGTTGAATGCATTTCTCTTATATTGTTCTATGGCAACACCCGAGCATTCTGCTAGAAAGGATGCTCGGGGTGTAGACAGAATCATTATTAGTATCAACATGTTTTTAAATGTTTTCATACTCAGTATATGATGATAGATTCAACACGAGATCTAAAGTTTTGTGTGAATCCAAATATGCAAGTGTCAGCAATACTGTTTGATAGCTTGGGGGTACGATGCGGCAAACGCCCAACGGCTGGCAGCTGTGTGGGAGAGCAAGAGATGTCGAGCGGGGAACGTCCCACTACAATGGGAAACCGAGCGAGAAGGGGAGGGTCCGACAGGAAAACAAAACTTTTTATCGTGGGATGGGGGTTTTGTATTGCGCCCGTGGGTTGGAGATAACAAATGGCGGATAATCCGGACAATGACATTTCTCCCCCACATATGATTTGGATTTGGGAAAGTCTGGACTGTCCAGACGGTTGAATTTTGGGAAGCTCGTTGGGCGCCGGACGTACGAGGAAGAAATGAGTTTCGACTTTGAAGACGACTTTAATCATTTATTTGATTTATTTATGTGCGTTGTAGCCCGTAGCAACGCACGGACATTATACTACAGTAGTAAAAATAGCGTATATGGGGCAAGAGAAAAAAGCCCAAACGTACTGGTTTTACACCTCCAACCGGACTGGGCTTTTTCTTTCAGTCCGGCTAGACAAGAAAAGCTTCAGCATCCACATTCCTCCTCCCGTCCTGTTCCATGTCGCTCGGAGAAGTTGTCGCCGCCGGCTGCATCCCCGCCGCCCGTCGCCGCCCTAAACCAAACCAAGGTACTACCTTTCCCGACTCACCACGGCACCACCGGCTACTACCTGATTTTCCTCTGCCTGATCCATGATTCCCTCTCTCCATCTGCATATCTGACCCCTGCCCATGGAGGAGGCGGATAAAGGGGAGGTCTTCGAGAGGAACACCAAGCTTGGGCTGGATAGCCACCCGGGGGCGACGGAGGAGGCGGCCGGCCTGTTGACCGACGACCTCGTCCTGGATTTCCTCTCCCGCCTCCCGGCCAGATCCGTCCACCGCTTCAAGTGCGTCTCTGTGCCCTGGCGCGACCTCATCACCGACCCCGCAAACCGCAAGAAGCTGCCCCAGGCCCTCGCCGGCTTCCTCTACATGTCCTTCCGGAGCATGCACCACCACCACCACTTTGCCAGTGTCTCCAGCGGCGCAGCCCCGTTCGACCCTTGCCTCCCTTACCTGCAGCCAAACAAGTACAAGGACATGGAGCAGGTGGACGCCTGCAATGGCCTCCTTCTCTACCGCGGCTGCACCAAGAATTTGGCCCCTTGGGATTGGACAGAGGATGATTGCCGTTTTGTCGTGTGCAATCCTGCCACTGGGAGCTGGGTGGAGCTGCCCCCTCGACGGCTCGACCTCAACCGCAAGAGCCGGCGAAAGGGCGTAGCCGTGTCGCAGGTCTGGCTTTTGATCCGGCGGTCTCATCCCATTTCCATGTTCATCGTTTCGAGGAGGCAGACTCGTCGAGCGTGACAGGAGTGACCATCTACTCGTCGCGGACAGGAGACTGGAGTCATAGGGACAGGGCGATGGCTGAGAAAGTTACACTGTTGTATAGCACTAGATGTATCTTTGCTGGCGGCATGCTCTACCTGATGGGCTCCCTTCCCTTGGGAGCAGCAACAACGACCATGTGCTGCTGGCAGTGGACGTGGCTGGGAAAATGTGGAAGACCATCAGTTTGCCGTATGCCCGTAGATTCGCTATGATTGGAACGTCCCAGGGATGCTTACGCTATGATTGGAAAGTCCGAACTGATGAAGGGAGGCGGGCAATATATTTCAACACATCCCAGTTTCTGAGATAGAACTCTGGTGCCTCAAGGACTGTGATAGTAAGGAATTGGTCCTGAAACGTACTGCCAGCATCGATAAGTTTACGGGCATGACTATGAAGAATTACAGGGTGATTGGGATCCATCCAGACTGTGACACCATTTTCTTGGTTCCATGTGGAGGTCATGCGTTGGTAGCGTATGATATGCAATATCAGAAAGTTGGATGCATCCTTGATCTTGAGAAAAATAGTACACAACGATTTCTACCCTATGTTCCTCTGTTCTCAGAGTCATTAGCAGATGCAAATGGGCGGTAGCTTTACCTTCAATGCTTCCTCCAAGAATTGGCTTTTCCATCGGCTGCACTATTTGTGCATTCCTCTGAATCTACTTGAATCATGCCACTCAATTTTCTGGTGCTTACACTCCTGCCTGCTTGGTTTTCAGTTCAGAACAATGCCTGGTAAACCTACAGATTAAGCATAATGTTAACTCCAAAGAACACCGTTACTCTTGTTCTTGTTTTTGTAGCACTGGCTATTGTTCTTGACAGGCATGTATTAGTCCCATGGGGCTAAATTATACTGTAACCAGCCTTCTTGTCCATGACAATCAGTTATTATGATTATCCTAAATGCTAGTGCAGATTGTGAACCTGGTAGTTTACTAAAAGGTTCAATCAGAGTAGTTACTAGTGTGATGTCTACATCAACCTTATTCATTCAGTATTTTGCAAAAGCAGGTTCTTTTTACTTATATTTGCTATAGCGAATGATTCGGTAGAGCTTTGGATCTGCTAACCAGAGGTATTGCATTCATGCCAGAAAAAAATGAAATAATCAAATAAAGGAACCCTGATTGCTGACTGAATGCTGATGCTTTTGCAATGTGTATGGGTCTTTCTGCTGATGATTCTTCAGTCCTGATTTGCTGACCGAATGGCATACATCTTCCTGAAGCTTTGCTATATAATACTTCCTTCGTTCCCAAATATTTGTCTTTCTAGACATTTCAAATGGTTACAACATACGGATGTATATAGACATATTTTAGAGTGTAGATTCACTCATTTTGCTTCGTATGTAGTCACGTGTTGAAATCTCTAGAAAGACAAATATTTAGGAACGGAGGAAGTATATGCGATGTTATTTTTACAACCTTGCTTGCTGGATATTCATGCGTCTTTCTGAAGTTCTGCTAGCTACTGTCTGTATTTTCTGCGTGCACGTTGAGAAAATAAAATTAATTATTAAACATGGTCGATGATTCCTTGTATTAATTCAATTGGAGCTATTCAAATGTATTATTTCTGCAGGCACCTGTAAGATGAAGAAGGGAGCGACCGGAGAAGCAAAGATTCATGTTGATATATAGTGAGCTAAAGCTGCCTATTGATTTTATTTTATGATGGAATGGGACTATTTTCCTGTGAAATAAAGTTCTGGAGAATGTTTTAAGTTCCCTTGGTAGATGCAGATATATTTTACACATGTATAAGAACTACTACCTTGGTCCCACAATATACTCCCTCTGTAAAGAAATATAAGAGCGTTTAGATCACTACTTAGTGATCTAAACACTCTTATATTTGTTAACAAAGGGAGTAAGACGTTTCGGAGGGAGCACACATCTGGGCAGCACAGAGCAACAAGATTATAGATCCCAGTTGAAATCACAGCAGTCTCGGAAAACCTTCTCAGGCTGTGTTTGTGTGTTAGCACAAGAACCAGCAATAAACAGAACCATTGTCTATCATTCCACAATATTATTACAGAAAATTGGAATCTCAAAACAAAACATTTTTCGACAATACTATAGATCATCATTTATTGGAAATAAATATATAGCTTCAGTGTTCATCGTCCCAAATTATTACAGCCAAACAAATGCAGAGGCCATCATTCCACGACATCACAAACCATAGGGAACAAGCAAATATAGTGTTCATAATTCCACACGGTTAAAAACCATATGAAGCAAATAAATCCAGCGTAAAAAAACATCGGTTACTGGCAGCACTGACATGTTGCATCGTCTGCAAACGCATGATAGGAAGACTTCTACAAAACATAATGACAAGGTATACGTGGAACCAGAAAATCGCCAAGCGGTCAATTGACTGCATATCCTATAGATGAAGCCTGGTATTTTAGTCAGGGAATGTATTATAGAACTTAAGAAACAATCCTAATGGTTCTTAACTTGAAAAGGTAGGAATCAAAGGGATTTATAAATGTATATACCTCTTAATCCATCATTTTCAATGGGAGAGCAGCTTCATAATTAATGTATAAATTCCTTCGCTTCAACGTACTGAAGCTTTTGCCAGTCACACCCTTGCTTGTATGGGTCGATCGCAACAGCGCACAGCATGTTGGCTCCGAAACTCCCCTATGGAGATAGCTACCATTGTTGATTCTGAATGTAATCATCATGGCTGATTAATGAAAAGTTCCTTTCCCGCAAAAAAAAAAACGTACTGAAGCTTTTGCCAGTTTGGATGACCTATTTGTTTGCACGAACTCATGAACTCTCCATTGCAGTAAGACACTTTAACCTTCTGAAGAGACCGAGGAAGTTCTGGAAGTGATTTAAGATACCAGCAAAGTCGAATCGTTAGGCTCTTGAGAAACCTGAGGTCCTTAACATTGTCTGGCAAGTGGTCCCAGCAGCATTCAGCAATTAAGAGATGATGAAGATGAATGAAATGCTCAAAAAGTTCGGGAGCAGGTCGCAAATGACTGCAGTCGTGGAATATAGACAGAAGCAATTAAAATACTTGTCATCAAAATGTGTGCAGCACAGAGCAACCTTCTCAGGTTGAAATCACATCAGTCTCGGTTCTTTTTAATATATCAAAACAAGACTCAGAGATCAAATGGAATACATATTTTGAAGAGATTGCTTGTTGATGTACATTAAGAAAGAGATTACAATGGATTCTAGACAGAAGCAACTATTGATGAATTCAATTGCGACGAAACATCGTGTCCGTGTTCTATTCAACTAAAAATTGTTAGTCATGACCTTCATTCAATTTGTTGTGCTCGATGTTTGGCCCCCTTGCGTGTATTTTCTGGCTCTGGCCGCCATTATTCTTGAATAAATTTAGGGTTTGAGAAATAATAACTTGGTGATAGTTTGTAGCTTACCGACCTGTCTGAATCTATGTAGCTGTCGTGGGGAATGAGTGAAGCTTCTGACTGTACCTGAAGTCTGAAGCTTTTCAATACAGCCAACATCTTAAAATTCCTATATGCTCCGTACACCTTGTTCCACCACTGTTCTTGAACAAAATAAAGGGTTCGAGAAATACCAGCTTGCTGCTAGTTTGTAACTTACTGACTTGTCCGAACCTATGGTTGCTGGAAATAGGTCAAGCTTCAGGACCGGAAGCGAATGACACCCAGCCAGCGAGCCGCCACCGCACCACCACACCCTCTCGACACAATTTCAGCTCCCCTAGCCACGCAACATCTTCATTGGACTAATCCATGCTCAGAGCTATTTGAAGTACTCCACAGACCCAAATTTGAACTAGTAACTACCATCAAACAAGCTGTTTGGTATGCTAATGAGAAGCTCAGAGGATGATAAGCAACAGATTTACCATGTCAGAATTCCTGCAGCTAGCATGCCAATTCGCATTCATACTGTAATTGAAAAGTGGTGTGTAGACCTGGCAATCTGAGCCTGGTATGCTTGTAAGGGGGCGGTGGCCTCGCTAAATCTCCAGCCGTTAGAAATTCTAGTGCAAAGTTAGTCGCTTAACTAGCAATAAAATTCACAAAAATCTCCAAACCGCAGAGGACACGAACTGATCGTCGCAGCAGATGATGAAGACCTCCAGCAGCTTGCCAAGACTGGCGTGCTCCTGGAGAAGTTGAGCTGCATCATAGCAAGCTGAGGAGATTCCGACGGAGTAGACATTCCTAAGAAATATGTCGCCGACGCTGCACGAAACAGCCTGCGCATGCATGCGACGGCGCTGGCGGTGCTGGTGGGCAGGTTTTCAATTTCAGAAGCCAAATTATTTCGGAGGTCACTTAAATATGCGAAATTTCAGAAATTTTGCATATTTCGGAAATTATTTTGGATTTTGCGATTTCATGTTTCACTTAATTTTACTGAATTTTAACACAATTTAAATTTATTTGGAAATCAGTTTGAATCTGCATTGAAATCTGGGGCTTAAAAATATTTCGCACCCCATTGAAATATGCAAAATTTCGGAAATTTCACTGAAATTTAGTTGAAATTTTTAACCCTTGAGCCCGTGATCTCCTGAGAAGGAGCGAGCCGGGACCAGCGGGGATGTGCTACCGCTGCTGGCGCGAAGAGCATCTCTACTCACGTCCCCAACAACCACCAAGACGCTTTTTTTATCGCCGGCGTCGAAAAAAAACCAGTCGCCCCCCAAGACGTCGAATTTTGACGGTTCGGCTTAACTTTTGGCCCCGCGACTCCAGGCCGAACCTAGCGCACTGGGGGGCGCTTGAGGGCTCCGGAGGAAGGAAAAAGTGTCTCGCAGGTCATCTCTGTCAGGCGAAAAACAGCTTTTTCCCCGCCCGATTTGCCCCCACATAGTGTAGGACGCCGCCTGCCCCTCTTGCATGCCGTGCCGATCCCGGTGACACCCCCTACCCGAAGTCGCTGATCCGTCGCTAGAAAGGCCTATCCCTCGCCAGAAAGAGAGGGTTTCACTGCGCGCAGCCTCCATCTGCTCCCTGGGCAAGCTTTTCCGATGATCTGGCCACGTAGGCGGGGATACTAGTGGCTGTGCACCCACCACGCCCACCAGGTGTTCGGCGATGGACTCCGATAACGAGGAGGCGTTCGTGGGGCTACTAGAGGAGGAAGCCGAGGCCGACGCCCAGGACGAAGAGACCTCATGGTCCTTGCCGCTCTACCCAGCCTGTTCGTGAGTAATGCGAAGCCGTGGTTAGGTGGCTCGGCGTCGGGCCGCCGTAAGAGCAAGGCAGAGGCATCGTCTGGAGGGCTATTGCTTGCTCTACACTGACTACTTCGCCGACGCTCAACTACACAGCGAGAAAGTATTTCGGCACCGTTATCGGATGAGTCGAAAGCTCTCTCTCAGGATTGTGAATTCCATCCGGGAGTCCGATAGCTACTTCATTTGCAAGAAGGATTGCGCCGGCACACTTGGATTCACCTCACTCCAGAAGTGCACGACAGCTATGAGGATGCTTTCACACGGAGCTCCCGATGATATACTGGAAGACTATGGACGCATGGCCGAGTCCACCACCATTGAGTGTTTGTACAAGTTCTACAGGGCAGTGTTGGCAGTGTTTGGACCACAATACTTGCGATCACCCAATATAATGTTCAAGACACTGCTCGGATCCTAGCACAGAATGCAGTAAAATGATTTCCTGTGTTGCTTGGAAGCATCCATTACATGCATTTGGCATGGAAAAACTTCCCATTTGCTTAGTAGGGGATGTACAAAGGCGCAAAGGAGCTTGCAGTGTGGTACTCGATGCTCTGGCCACACAGGACCTCTGAATTTGGCACTCCTTTTTTTGCCAGGAACTCACAATGACATCAACGTACTGCAGTGCTTGAATGTCTTTGGCAAGCGGTCATGCTCCTCTGGTGAATTTTGAGATCAATGGGCACCAATACAATAAGGGGTACTAATTAGCAGATGGCTTCTATCCGAGATGGTCCACATTTGTGAAGACTATCTCAAACCCTGTGCCATGAGGCAAGTACTCCTACTTTGCCTAGTGTCAGGAGGCTTGCGTGAAGGATTTCAAGCGGGCATTTGGTGTGCTCCAATCATGATTTGCTGTTGTCCGGTGCCCCGCTCTGATTTGGTCAAAATCTCAAATGTGGGAGGTGATGACTTGCTGTGTAATCTTGCACAATATGACCATTGAGAGCGAGCAGGAAGATCTAGTGTTCGACACTGAACCATATTACAGGCAGGGTCCTCTTGCCCAAGTTGATCACCAACTGCTGGCATCATGGGTTGCCTTCCACAATATGCGTCAGGAGATCCGAGACCCACAGGTGCATCAAGAACCGCAGCACGATCTGGTGGAGCACCTTTGGAGGCTCAAGGGTAACGCCTAGTTTGACGTGTGATAAACATTGAGTTTTAATTTGTGTTTGAATTATGAGTTTGCTTCGTTGAACTATTTGATTTCTACTGATTTCTGTGATGAACTTGTGATAAAAATTATTTCATGTCGAATTTTGTGCCGAATAACGTCAAATTTGGGCCGATATCGCCGGTTGGGGGCGAACTCTCGAGGTCAGCTGGGAACCCGAGCCCCCACCCCCCACCCCCACGTTGAAATTACCGCTGGTTCGTCCCCAAACAGCGATATTTTAGGTCCCTTGACGGGGGGGGGGGGGGGGGGGGCTGGAGATGCTCTAAGCCCCGGATATGTGGGAAGAAGGCGAGGGTCTTTAGGCTAGTTTTTATCCTTGCCCTTTTTAGAATAGATTTCGTTAGATTAATGATATTCAATTTCATCGCTGCTTTAGAGAAGCAAATAAGTGTCATGTCATTTGGCAAAATATTCTTATGGGTCTCATGCTGAATTTAGTTGGGATGGGGATGCACCACAAAGCACTTTTTAACAATTGAAAATGCTCTCGAATCAAAACGTGTTCATGAGTTCAAAAAATTCTTTCAAATTCAAAATTGTTCGGGTCTTCTAAAAATATTTCATATTTTTTATGAAATTGAAAAGAAGGTCCACAAATTTCAAAACAAGTTCACAATTAGGTTCACGATTTTCAAACACTGTTCACATAATATAAAAAATCATGAACTAAAAAAAATGTCCCTGAGTTCAAATATTTTTTTACCTACATCAAGCAATGTTTGCATGTGTTAAAAAATGTTCATGGATATAAAAACATTGTTAGCGGTTTCCATGAAACTGAGTACAAATTAAAAAGCATGAATTTGAAAAATATTGTCATTTCAAAAATTCACAAGTTTCAAAAAATGTTTGGCATTTTTAAAATTATTTTGCAAGTTTTTTTTCACGAATTAAAAAATTATTACAGATACTGGAAAATGGTAACAAATATGAAAAAATGTGCATGAATTGGAAACTGGAAAAATGTTACTGATTTGGAAAAGAAAGTTTACAAATTTAAAAAATGTTTGTGAATGTGAAAAAATAAAAGAAAGGAAAATATCAAAAATAGAAGAAAATTTTAAAAAGGAAAAACAAAATAAAAACCAAAAACCAGTTCAGGGAACGTTCAAAACGGTGGGGAAAAACCTCTAGAGAAGGCTCAAACAAGGAGGTGGAAGGCTCGATGAAGGCGGTCTTGGCAGTTGACCTAGTTGGCCCCGGGATGGAGATGGCGGACACCGCCGTCGGCGGGCCGGCATTACCCCTACCTGTTGATGGATGACGCGCAGGAGCACTTCTGCATCTTGATGGTAGGGGAGCACCTCAAGGGGGGGATGCGGGTCAAGGTGGAGCGTGCGGATGCTGCAGCCGTAAGAGCAAGCAGAGGCATCGTCTGGAGGGCTATTTCTTACTCTATGTCAGCCCGTCCCTCTTTGCCGAAACTAGCGCCATCCTGGAGTTCATCGAGGATCAGTGGGTTGTGTCGACGAAGCGCCACTGGATATTAATTCGCGACCGAGAGCCGGAGAAGACCTTTGCAGACGAGGACGAGCAGACGCCTCATGCCGCTAATGACCACGAGGGTGGTTTCGGCGAGGAGATTACTATATGTAATGTTTTTGGTTGTAGTTCTAGCTCGTTTTATCTATGAATAAATGAATCTATGAATGAGTTGTACTTGTAGCTCGTTTATAGTTCTATATGTTGCATTATTACAGCTTTTGCATAATTTCGGAGGTCAAAAAAAATAGTGAGTCAGACCTATATGGGGCAAGAAGAAAAAAAGCCCAAACAGACACCTCCAACCGGACTGGGCTTTTAATTCTTTCATCATTGGTTCAACCTTTCTTCTTTTCATTCTTCCGTAGTATTTCAAGAATTCTTTCTTTGTGTTCCTCTGAAGGCCATCATTACAGAAGATTTCTTCGTTCTCAGTTTTCAAGTTCTTCCTCCAAATATTCTTCGTTGATGCCTATTCATTCGTCTCACATTTGTCCGGTGCTTCGTTCAAGCATTCTTTAATTAGTTTGTGATCTCTTCGTTCTCGTCATTCAAATTTCCTCAAGTGCTTTATTCTTCCCGGCGATTCATTCTCTTGTATTCACTCCTTTTTAATTCTTCTCGGTGGTTCGTTCCTTTTCTTCACTCGGCTTCAATTCTTTACGGTGGTTCGCTCAAGAGCTCTTTTTTGGTGTTATCATATCAATCCATTCATTCGTTCTTCCAATCCTACCGGTGGTCCATGTAGACTTTCTCAAGTTGAGCTATATCTCTCCTTAATCTTTTCAACGCGAATAAGTGGTATGCAATCCATTGTTTCTCATCAATTTAATTGATGGAGGATAAGCATAACATAATTCTTATTCTTTTATCAAGTTGATTAATCCCTTCCTTCGGAATTTGTTCTTGATGAATAAATTCTACTCCCAAGCGCATTCACATTTTCTTTCCGGAGTTCTTAGTTTCCTTCATCGCAAGGCTTTAATCTTATTCTTTTCATCCGTCATTTCTATATCATCATCTTTTTGTTACCGGAGTTCTTCATGGTGGTTCATCATGAGTTAATTCATTCTTCAAGTGTTCTTCAAAATTCTGATGGAGCAGCTCAAGCTTTTGAAGTGGAGTTTTGCATCCCGAAGTGCAAATAATCCTCCGTATTCTTTTGAAGTGGAGTTTTGCATTTCGTTCTTCTTCTCATCTATTCAATATTTGGTTGCGGCATAATTTCACCTCAAGTTTTGAGATGTTTTCATAAGTCCACATGAAGCTAATTCTTTTGTTGTTGAATTTCTCAACAACTCCGTTCAAGCCTTTGTCTTGAAGATGCTATTTCAATTATTTCGTGGTGAAATTTTTCACCTTCTTCTCGGTTCTTTCATTCCATTTTTTCAATTCTTCCGGAGGCATTGTCTTGTTCATTTCATCATGCTTTGTTCCATCTTCTCAAGTTCTTGTTCTATTCCATTCATGTTGAACCGGTGTGCTATTTCTTTCAGTTTAAGCCGGAGTGCTGCCCGAATTCCTTCGTGGAGATTCCTTTCTATCTCTTATCAACCGGAGTGGTTTCGAATTCATTCTTGTTCCTTCAGCGCTTGTTTCGTGCCTTTCAACCTCCTTGATTCTCATTGTATAACTTGTTCCTCCTGTTTAGCAAAGTCTTTGTAGCTTTGTTCATCTCCGTGGCATTCTTCCTTTCAAGTTGTTCAACCTCCCAAGGTTCTTTGGCTTCACTCTTTTGCCCTCGAAGAACTTTGTTCTTCCCTTTCCTCTTCCGTCTCGTTCCTAAGATCTCGGAACGAGATCTCTTGTTAGTAGGGGAGTGTTGTGACACCCCGAGACCGATGCGCCAGGTGTCAGCCAGTTATTCGTCGTCGTTGCCATGTCATCTGCTTGCGTGTTGCATCTTTGCCTTGTCATCGTGTGCATTGCATCAGCATGTTTTCAAACTTGCATCCGTCCGAGCCCCCTCGTCCTCTCCGTTGTCCGTTCTGAGCCCAGACACACTTGCACGTGCCCGCGGCACCTCCGAATATTTATTTTATGAGTGGCCGAAAAATGTTCTCGGAATGGGGTGAAACTTGGCATGTGGTCTTATATATTATAGCATAGGTACACCGCCTGTCAAGTTTCGTCGCGTTCGGAGTCCGTTTGATAGCCCATCGGTTAACCGTGTTAACCGTCGGAAGCCTTTCTCTTTTGGCCCAGCACCCCTTCACAACAGCCCACAAGCCCATCCTAACCCCCTCCATGCTCTCGGTCGTCGGAACAGGATCGTGTGGCCGAAAACCGCTCCTCATTTGGAGTCTCCTAGCTCCCTCTACGTATAAAACAGCCCCCTCCCCCGAATTTTCCGATGAAACCCTAGCCATCTTCTTCCTCGCGCAGCCGGACACATCTGTCCCGTGCCGGACATGTCCGGCGGCCACATCACCGCAGCCAATCAGAGAGTGCCACCTCACCCGCGCCGCCGCCGCACCCAACCACACCGCGCCACGTCGCCTTCACCGTCTCCCACCGCGCCAGGCCTAGATCAGGCCCATCCCGGGCTGAACTGGGCCCGATCGGGCCCCGAGCGGCCGCCGCCGACGAGTTACCAGGGAACACCACCGCCGCCATGGAAATCCGCCGCCGGAGGCCACTGCCTCGAGCTCCCGCCTCGCCGGCTCTCCTCTGCCTCCTGCACTGCGATCTCCTCGTCGCCTGCTCCTCCCCTGCTCCAGCCGTCCCCGCCGCCGGTTCCCTCCGGCCCGGATCCGGCCGGGTCCCTCGCCACCACAGCCCCGGCCATCGTCGGCGGGCGCCGCCGCCCTTGACCCGATCCAGATCGGATCGGGAGGCGTTGCACGCAGCTCCATCAATGCCCGCGTGGGCTGGCCCAGCCTGCCAGCCGCCGGCCCGCAGGCCACCTCCTCCCGTGGCCCGATCCAGCCGGCCTCGTGGGCCACCTCCCTCCGCTCCGGGCCTGCCTCACCTACACCGCCTCTGCTTCCTGGGCCCGGCCCAATGGTGAGCCTCTGCTAGTCCTTCGCCCCGTGCGTCGTTTAGTATATAGCGCTCGCTTTTGTTTTCTGAAATATGGCTAAGTCCTTTTCTGTCTTAATTTATATGCATCTTTGCACGGCTGTAACTTTTTGTGTGTATGTCCAAATTGAGTGAATGATATGTCAAAATGATCGTTGTTATATGCTCTTCATTTTGTTCCATTGTAGCATGCTTGTTTGAGTTCATCTTGATGCCCTAATCATCGTTGCAAGAGTGTTATATGTTAAAAACTGCTGTTAACTGTAAATTTGTTGCATGCTTCAGCATCAACATTCGTCCTCCTGTCCGCTCGGAGAAGCTCGCCGCCGCCTACTGCATCCCCGCCGCCCGTCGCCGCCGTAAACCAAACAAAGGTACTACCTTTCTCGACTTACCACGGCGAGGGCGACTTCACCACCACCGACTACTACCTGATTTTCTTCGGCCTGATCCATGATTCCCTCTCTCCATATGCAGATCTGACCCCTACCCACGGAGGAGGCGGAGAAGGCGGAAATCTTCCAGAGGAACACCAGGCCACGCCTGGACAGCCATCCGGGTTTGACGGAGGAGGCGGCCGTCCTATTCACCGACGACGTCATCTTCGAGATCCTCTCCCGCCTCCCAGCTAGATCCGTCCATTGCTTCAAGTGCGTCTCCGTGCCTGGTGCGACCTCATCACCGACCCTGCCAACCGCAAGAAGCTGCCCCAAGCCCTCGCCGGCTTCCTCTACATGTCCTTCCACAGCGTGCACCACCACCACTTTGCCGGTGTCTCCGGCGGCGCTGCCCCATTCGACCCTTCCCTCCCTTACTTGCAGCCAAATAAGTACAAGGACATAGAGCAGGTAGACGCCTGCAATGGCCTCCTTCTCTACCGCGGTTGCACCAAGAATTTGGTCACTTGGGATTGGACATAGGACGATTGCCGTTTTGTCGTGTGCAATCCTGCCACTGGGAGCTGGGTGGAGCTGCCCGCCACTGATGGCCTTTTCTCACCCGCCACTTCTAGGCATTCCTGCAGTCGTGGGTATGTGGCTCCTCTGCAGCAGGATTGCACTACACAACTTGTTCCCGATCATATGGATGCGGAGGGGGTGCAAGATAAACCAAAACGTTCTTGGAAGAGGAAGATTTATCCTGCATCAGCAGTTCATAGAAGTGCGAGAGTCAAATTCAAGAAAAAAATTCCATGATGACAAATGAGACGGATCTTGCAGAGGTCTAGCTGACTAGGCTAAAAAAAGGTTCCTCGCGGAAGGGTCACTTGAACACAAACTATATTTCGTTGCCCTACTAGAAACGGGAAGGGAAAACTTCACTTCGCAATTTTTCGGCACCTTATCAAGTGGCATAGACTTTGACTGGCACTGCTTACCCCCAAGGGGATGATCCGGAGGGATTTTACATGGGGTTAAGTGCGAAACTTTAGAGGTGATGAACGTTGTTCAAGGAGATTATATCGTTAAGTTTTAGGTCAGATCAAAACTTGATGGATTCCCATGAAGCGGCGCAAGCTGAATTTAAACCTGATTTCCTAGCGGACCATGCAAGGGTCGGTGGGTATGAAAGGTTACTGATCCTAGTGGAAGGGGATTTCAATATAATTAGGGGAAGAGAAGAAAATAATAATGACAACTTCGATGGAAGATGATCATTCTGTTTAATACGATTATTGAGAGTCTTAATTTGAGGGGGATTGATCGTACTGGTAGATAGTTCGAAAGTGTATTCCTTGAAAAGATGCTTTCTGCTATTCAACCAGCGCCGAAATAGTTAAATTGTGGGTGTTCACCCGTTAAGCGCAGTAATGGACAGATTATGTTTCTTTTTCTACCTAACGAACGAATGGTCAGCAAGAACACTCAGGATGCATCCCACAAACATAGTATTGGCTTCTTGTAATTTTTCTCTAATCTTTGTCAGACATTCCCTCTGGAACACCAACACTGACGTGTAAAACATTCAGAGCAGTAAGCCGGAGCGCGGTCTTAACCTACCACCTGTTAAAGTGCACACCGGTAAACTTATCCGGCCTCGACGCATCAACGAATCCGACCATTGTTAATTCAGGACTTTGCCTACAATTAGGTTTTCGGATTGATGGAAGATTACGCAAGTTCATGATTAATTTCAGTAAATAATTTGACTAGGACATAAACTAGCATGCAATAGTTCAGCAGACTAGAAGAGCAGCAAATCATGTACAGCAGCATCGCACACAAAATAGTAACTTCAGAGAGAGACATGAACAGATCACGAATTTACGTATTGTTCGGTAGTTGTTGCAGGAGCGCCGGTGTTGATGATGATATTGGCCACGATCTGTTGATGACGACGACGGAGACGATGATAAGTAGCACCGCCCGACTTGGACGAAAGATGACCCGTGATGACAAACTTGAGCAGTCGTGCAGAGCGCTTCCCCAAAAACCTAATTAGTCCTCGCCCGATGCAGGATCGCAAAGTCGAACGGTTCCGGAGACCTGCTCTCCCACACACCAATGCACGTCAGCATTCATAATAGAGTAGACTACGGTGGCAGCGCAAGGTGTGGGACGAGGCAAAACCCTAGGTCTTTTCGGTGCCCGGTAGTAGTATATATATTAGGACCAGAGGTGGTATTGTGTCACTATTACAATCTTAAATCGACTTGGTTTAGTAGTATGTTTTCAATGTGTCTATGGCCCCGGTAGCAGTATATATATTTGGTGTGAGTTTTGTTTGGTATTCGACTGATACGTCCAAAACGTATCTATAATTTATGATTGCTCCATGCCTCTTTTGGGTGATATTGCTATGATATTAATACACTTCCATACACTTTTGATCATATTTGGACTAACCTATTAACTCAGTGCACCCCAGTGCTAGTTTCTGTTTTCGGCTGTTTTTGTATTTCAGGTTTTCAGATTAAGAGAACTGCCAGGAAAAATCCAGAAAAATTCTATAAAAAATCAGCATTCCTGAACCTACCGTGCGTCCGAAGGACAGCCGGGG
>LR738712.1:718376383-718422296 GCA_902687465.1 Secale cereale | reverse complement strand
AGCTCCTTCTGGCTATGACCCTGGTGCCGACGCCATGGACAAGGTGCCCTCTCCATCTCTTCTCTTTCTTTGTGTGTGTGTAAGATTTGGAGTTGATGTTCTGTTCGTGAAGCTCCCTTTCTTTTCTGGCGCAGGAGAACATCTCTGTTCATGAAGCAGCCCGAACCCTAGCCTTTCCTTGCCATGGCGACCGAGTAGGCAGGAGGTACGAATCAGTCCTCTCCTCCCCTTGTATAGTTTTCTTCATCCCCTTTGTGATGTGTGACATCTGCCTGTGTGCATATTGCATGGAGAGGAGAAGTTGCTCTGATCCAATCTACTGAAGGTGGATGTGCACCATCCGAGCTGCTCAACATCACCACCGCCATTTGTTGCCTGCCAAGGCGACTTCTCTCTCATGCTACCATGCTCTTCTTGTCCACGGAATCGACCCAAGGTGATTTTTTTTTGTCTGCTGGTTGTAGGGTTTATCTACTGTGATGCCACATCTGTTATTGTTGTGAATAGAGGTTTCAATGGATGGATATTACAATCTTGTAAGGGGAAAAGAGCTCCATAATTATTTGTGAAGCCTAAAGAAGTGGGTTCTATGTTATGCTAACGATCGTAATCAGGCTGCAGAAATATCTTTAAGAAATTTGCCAATTAAGTTTGTTTATTACATATTTGGAGCTGTGGTACAGGGACCACAAATTTTCTGACAAAATCTGGACGACGGATCAAATCATCTGTTAGATAGCATCTTTTAGCAAATCAGCACCGTTTAAGATGGACATCGTCTAGATTTTGTCCGTGCACCGTCGTGTGCACAGCAGTTTTCGTTTGTACTAACCTCTCCAATTTCGATTTTGCGGATATAAGATAATATGTTATGTAATCAAGAGATTCATTTTAAATTTGGATTGTTCACATGTTTACTCGAAGCATATACGCTGAGTTGATTTTTCTCTTTTTACAACCATCTATCTTGGAATTAGATTGCATACTGTGAGAATGTAATGATGACTATTTCTTGATGGGCACTTGCTGCATGATTTTTCCAGTGCATGTCCAAGTTTACATGTAAAAGTGTCTTGTTTGATTCCGTTCTAGTGGTTCATTGAATGAATAAACTCACACCTTGGAAGGCCAAACTGTCAGCTGATATTTCTAATAATTCAGTTTTTGTCATTGCAGGAGATTGAGTGTAATTCTTCAGATGTACAAATGTCACATTGTGCCTAGGGTTCTGAGACTACAATAGAGACCAAAATCAAGACTTTGGATTCTCAAACATACAATTTGCGTGTGAATAAATGCGTAAGTTGACAATGCATGCTCGTATCACAAACTATGGTCAGAAGTTGCTCTCTAAGAACTCATGATGTGTTTTCGAATTGTTTGTGTGTTTTCTGTTGTACTCTGTAAAAACTTGGTTGTTTTGATGCAATATTTATTCACAATCAGTTTGATTCCTGCGGCGTCCTCCTATTTTTTCTCAGTGAAATTACTGTTGCATTCTGATTTTGAGAAGGAATTTACGGATAACTGTATGGCAAATTTCTTCTAATTCCTGTAAGTAATTTTGAGAACACACCAGTACATCCATATTTCATAAGCAATGTGTTAGTTCGATGCAGCACATGATGTGCTGGATATTCCTGTCATCATAAGTTCACGCGAATAATTTGCCTCTTAGATTTTTTATGACAATCTCTTGATAGAGCTTTGTTCCATTTATATATATATATATAGTGTTATTGTGCTCATTGTCTAGGACACTGTTATGTTGAAAACATTTTGTACTGATTTGTTGTTTCAAATTCACTTGCAGATAAATACATGTTGTCTGACCCCAAAAAGATGACTGATGCGAACAGAGATGGTTCCGATAGTAATCCAAACTTTGTTGGATACTCTGAAAACAACAGGAATGTTATATTGCCAGCACTTAAGAGGAAAAAGGGAGGTTCTGGTTCTATTGCTGCTCTTAATGAACTACTGGTCGTTTGACCATATGAAGGTGATTAATCTTCTTAGCAGAAAAAATATATTAAATCATAATATATTTATCCTGCAATTTTAAGGATCTCAATTAGCATAATAAAAGGAGACGGCAAAGCTTACTCTCAAAGATTACTGTGCATTTGCCCCCCACCCCCCAACAAGGAACTGATTGTGCTTCATGCATTATTTGTTTGTTCTCGATTTTAATTTAATCCATAAGCCCTTGATTTGAACACAACTGCCACTGCTCACTTAGGGATGGTAGTAGCAAAACATGTGTGAAGCAGGGGGAGGATGAGCATGCTCTTCTATTAGTAGGAGGACAAGCCCTCATCTGGCAAGCTCCTACTTCCTATGACTTCCTCAATAGCTGTAGATTAGTATATAAAGCATCTGGTAATTGAGATGAGTTCAACAACTACATGAGCATGTCCTCCTTTCAGTAGTAGGACAATTCATCATTTGGTAAGCACATGCTTCATGTAACCTGCAACTGGTTGTTAGATTAGTCTAATTAATTTGGTAATTGAGATGCTTTTTGAGAAATGCAGAATAGTCTTACCAATTAGTTTCAGCTGGGTGCTAGCCTTTGCATGAGGTGAAGTTGCGAACACCTTCATATCCTGATCATCTGCAAATATTTCCTGCTTTCTATAGCACTCTCTTTCATGAGGCACTATTAAATTTATCCTAACTTTTATAAATGTTCTGTGGTTGTTAACTCCACCCATTAGGGTCCTCTCACATTTTCTTCTTTTGAAATTTACAAATGTCCGGTGCCTGGAGAATCACATTTTTTCACTGTACTATTATATGAGGATTGTGTTTGTTTCTCTCATTTATTTTGAAAGTGAGTATCAGTTTTGATTAGTCATTATCTTCGACCATTTGATAGTGAGTTGGTAAAATAATTTCCTATTTGAAAATCCCCTTGTTTCATCCCCTCCTCTTCAAAGAATATATATTCCTTTTGTGAATATTTTTGTTTCAGGTCCTGAAGAGGAGGTTACTGCACCTCTATTATGGTTCATGTCCTATGTGGGAAAATTAATGCGATGCCGGGCTGATTGGTGGTGAATCTAGCACAGAATCACATGTCAAACCCTTTCTGTATGATATTTTACAATTATGAATGGTTATATACAATTGTTTGAGTATCTTTAGTTGAATCTGTGGATTGTCTCTTCTGCAATCTGTGCATTAGTTCTCCTTCATTAAGGTGTTTTGACCGAATAGAAGCAGACCGGCAGCCTTTGTACTTGGTCCTCTCTAATGCCAGCCCTTTTTGTATGATATTTTTGTCATCTAGATTTTTATAGATGATTATGTTCATATTCAAGTAATTGCTTTTGTGTTTTTCGCAGTAATTGCTCAAAGATCCCTTTTGTGATGCTTACGTAATTGCTCGTGTGTTTTTCTTCTCGGCACAATGATGCCATGCTCTGCAAATTTGTTAGTCAAATTCTTTAAGGATCATAGGTACCATGTTATCAATGGTTTCAGTCCGGATATCTGAGCAGCGATCTCTCCTACCGTCCTAGGAGACATGACACACCTTTCTGGCGCTCTCTGGTCAGCTTCATTCCGCTGGTTCAGCAGGCTTCCGAATGCTCTCTTGGCAATGGCAAGGTGGTTTCTTTTTGGTTTGACAAGTGGTGTCCGGAGGGTCGCTTTGCTCTGCCTTTTCCCAACCTGAAAACATTTGCTGTGAATGAATTCTGCTCGGTTCACTCTCAGTGGGGTGACACATGGAATATTCAGTTGCACGCTCAGTTGGAACTGTGTTACATCGGTTGCAGATCCTTCTAGATGGCGTTCAGACACCTCTTGGGGCTGGTCTGGACTGTCGGACCAATATTTTCTCAGGCAAGCAGGCTACTGTCAGTAGTCACTATGGGTTAATCTCATTCCGAGGTATTGTTTCAGCCTGTGCGGAGTTTATTTGGCACCCAATCATTCCAAAGAGGTGGAGAGTGTTTCTATGGCTGGCTTGCCGAGGACGTCTTAATGTGAAAGATTTCATGCTGACGAAACAATGGTGAAACATTGACCACTGAGCGGATCATCTGGTCCAACGTTGCGCTACGGCTCATATGATTCGGGACATGCCACATGTACTGCAAAGTGCCATGGAGGCTTTATCGCTGCTGCAGTTTATTGAGAATTTGCTGTTTGATGATCGTCGGTGGATTATTGTTATCGCCGCTTGTGCTGCCCAGTTCTGGAAGGTCAGGAATCTCAGAGTCTTTGACGGAGTATTTGTCTCTCATGCCAGCTTTCTCATGCCAGCTCATGTTGTAACATTTGTGAGATGCTGAACCTTTGGAGCTCTCGGACGAAGGATCAGGATGTTAAGCTCTTCCTTAGGGCTAAAATGGAGCACTTGCAGACCATCGCATAGTCACGCGAGATGTAGTTTTTCTTATTTTTTTTACTCTTTGCGCTCTGTTGTTTTGGGCTGCCCCGGCTTGCCCCTCTGTAACTGAACTATTCTCAGACTTCGGTCTGGTTTGGAATACGGACTGCGGCCAACCTTTTTAGAATAAAATATCAGGCCCGTCTGATAAAAAGGAGCCGTTAACAACCAACTGGAGGATTGATTGCTCGTGCTACATATGCCTCTGTGTTGAACAATTTTCCTAGCCGTTTTCTTGGAGGGTGCTAATACACATGCTAATCAAGACATTAATCAAGATCATGTACTCGTATTATACCCACTACAAACAGGCACAATACCGCTGAAAGGGCTGGGTGCCTACCTGGCACCGCAAAAGAAGGCCTCAGGAGGCGCGCCAATGGCGCGCCCCGGCTCCTAGTTATGTTACAACGTCAAGGATTCGTGCTGCCCCTGCGTCTTGTCCCTGGGAATCGATCAATTAGCTAGCCCTCCGTCAAATAAAATTTGGGCTAGCCGCTTACTTACTTTTTTTTAACTACTATCTATTCATCAAACATCATGACAGTACCAAAACATAAAAAGCAATAGAACTTACATCCATGTTCATAGATCATCTAGTGACGACTATTAAGTACTGAAGGGAGCCAAAAACACACCGCCGTCATCACCCCTTCTTACTGAAGTCGGGCGAAACTTATTATAGTGGGCAGTCAGAAAGTCTTCGTGTTAAGACCAAGGATTTGGATCCCAAGTGCACATATTTTCTCGCGGGCCACCGAAATTCTCGGTTACCGCGGTAACCACGAAATCCCGGAAAAATTTCGGACGAAATTTGAATTCAATTTTTTAATATTCTATATATAACCGCTGGACTCAATTTAATCACCAACCACCCTCTGGTGCAGTGGTTAGGTCATATATGTGTCTCTCTTTCCTGAGATTCCTAGTTCGAAACACGACGGCACGTTTCTTTTCACAGAATCTTCTTTTTTATCGAAAAAATTGTGCACAAAAAGTGATAGCTATGGCGCTCGAACCCGAGACGCCAGGAAACATAATTAGGAAACCCACGCTTACCATTACGCCAAAGCTAGCTGCTTGTTCTATACGACTTCCTAACGTATATAACCTAACCATCAGAGTTTATATTCAAAAAATTCGAAAAAATTCAAAAATATTCGTTCGGTACATACCTTTCTCGTGGGGTAGCGAGAAACGCGGTAACCGGGCGGTATCCGAATATTCCGCCCGGTACCCAAATCCTTGGTTAAGACCACATAAGACCAGTGCACCAAAATGGCAACCACCGTCTATGAAAATATGTATAGATCGAAAAGACCCAACCCGCAGACACATGATTCAAGACTGGATTCAAACAAATCTACGGAAGACTAGCATCGACCGAATCCCCATGCTCAACAAATTACTATTAGAAGAATGCATACAAAGCTAAGACTAATCCCCATGCTCAATACATGCTGGCAAAAGAATGAAAGATGGAATTGACTCAACAATAAACGTAAATGTCGTGCAAAGAAAACATAACGTAAATGACTTAACAATAAAGTTAAATAGATAGTCCCTTAATAGAGGGAAGAGGGATTAACATGCAGTAGAGCTCATTAGTTTAAAATGAAGATCAGTTTATTTTTAGATGTGTATTTTTTTTCTATCAATGACAAAAGTTTCCAATATATTCCATGATAACAACGTTAATAACAATTCTCATGCTTTTACACTCTCCCTCAACCATACTAACACAAACCATATCTTGTCGAATCACCGGACGAGGTCAAGTGTTGCTCGCCCCTCGTCGGAGACGAGATCTGCTCCACCTCCCCAGTTCCAGATCCTTCGGCGGGCAAGCACAACAACAAAAATACACTTCCGTGACACATTCATGACAATAATTATGACAAAAACATGTATCATCATAGATGTGGTTGGGCATGTGTTATGTCGACGTGTTCGATAGTCTTCTTGAAAGGAAACTTTCGGCGGTTGTTACAATCCAAGCAGAAAATAATATTAAAGCGCCTATAAAAATCTAATGGTTGAGGATTAGACCGAGACTTTGCTGGATCTGAGTCAGCTGAGATCTGGCAAAATCGACGCTCTAATTTGCGGTCATCGCTCCTCACTCTATGGAATAGCAAATATGCTTAAAGGCTTCTACGTGCTCGTTGTCAAGAGCCAGGAACAGATGGGCGCCACCCATGGCAGCGCACGACGGCACCAAGATCATTACTCCATCGATGCGAAGATCCGGCGGCAGGAAGGCGCACGGCGGCCCGCCACCGAAGTCAAGGTTGTGAAAGCCAAACCCGAGCCAGCTATCCACCTCCAGGTCAGGGCAGAACGCCATGCCCAGCGTTGCCGCCGTGGATGCTAGTTTAACGTCGCGCTGCGCCTCCCCGAAGTCCACGAACGACTGGATGTACTCGTCATCTACGCACGCAACGGCGTCGCGGATGACGCCGACCACGGCGGGGTAGCTGGAGGATAGGAGATCGCGGACCCGCATCCTCGGGAACGCCCAGAGGACCATGTTTCCGAAGAAGTCCATGGGCACCGGTGGCTTAGCCCGGCCCCGGCAGTTTACGGCGACCCTCACTTGCGTGAAATCATCCGGGGCCAGGTCGCGCGCCGCCGTGACCTTCTTCCATGCGTGCGCAAGGAGGCACTGGAACGTGCTGCATGGCGCGCCCACGCCGGCCTTGAGCTCGGCGACGAACTCGCCCGGGAAGTGCACCGCCAGTTTCTTGATCCTGCCCAAGGGGAGCACTCTGTAGGAGCGGCTGGAGCTGTGCTCGCCCTTGAACTCGATGCTTCCGTGATCGAACACCGGCAACGGCGGGCTGCGGGGGTTGTCGGTGGCCCCACGGTCAAGGAACGGCGACGGGAGGACAGCGGAGTTAGTGCGGACGGCGGTGGCCCAGGAGGCGGAGAAGCCGCTCATGGACTGGCCATCGGCGACCTGGTGATGGCTGGCCATGCCGATCACAAGCCCGCCGCACGTGTACCGCGTCAGCTGCACCTGGAAGACAGCCTCGTCCGCAAGTTCCTGCACACGAGACAGGACCAAGAACTGCGTGCTCAGCTTTCGTGTCAACATGGATCATGTGCACCTTTGGAAAAGGAGAACTCTCTGTGCACGCCTCGCCTCCATCTACTACTACGGACGTACGTACCTTCTCCGCTTTTGGGTATAGCTCGGCGATATGGGCGGAGGCGTCGTGCGCCAACGCCGTAGCGAAGTCCGCCCCGGCAGTAGCCTCAATGACGAGCACCCCGGCGTTGTTGAGGTGGAGGCACTTCCTTCCGTGGTCATCGACAGCGAACCTCCCCACCAGGTGGGGGAACCTTGCGACGGTGGCGAGGAGGCCGTCCTTGAGCGTGCCGTTGGTAGGCGCCGGCGTGCTCCATGCGAAGACCGTCGGGATGTACCCGTCGGTGGAGGCACGGTCGAAGACGGTGATGGGAACCTTCATGGCGCCGCCCCATGCTGAGTCCGGTGAAGGCCTCAGCACTGCCTTCCGTGTGATCACCACATTCACCGCCATGGTGAGAAGCTTGCTAGATGACGAACAATTATACTGGCATGGCATGTGATCCCCGTTCCTTTGTGAGTTTGCCGGTCCAATATATTGGCGTGTGCTTGCGTATGTATGTAGAGGAGATTAGTGTACATCGTAAACTATTACTCTACTTTAATTAGCGACTCTCAACTTAGAAACCAAAGTTTAGCTTATAGTCTTTCTTTTCCTTTTTTTGACTCGGTTATTAAGCTACTCACTCTCTCTTAGTTTACAAGGCGTGCGCGTACCCCTAGTTCGTCAATTTAACCAACCTAATAGAAGTCATATATTACAAAAAATATATCATTATAAACTTCAGATGTTCTATTGTCAAATGGTATAATTTTTATGTTATGTAGTTTATATTATGGTGATCAAATTGGCAACCTAGGGGTACGCGCATGCCTTATAAACTGAAACAGAGGGAGTATGGTTTTTTTCGTTTCAGTGGCCTACCCGCCTTCCATTACATATAGGGAGAGAGACTACAATCACGGTCCAAAGAAATACACTACAAAATTCCACAATAATCGGAAAATACTGACCATCGAGATAAAATACCATATTTTTTCAGGTAGTACCATAGTAAATATTTCATTTGCTCATGAAATTACCAATATTGCATGTGCTGGCCACTTTGCTAGTTTCTTTAATTAAATGGGAGAGAGTGAGCAATTAGAAACGGCAGAGTTAGTTTTTCCCCTACGCCCAGGCGCCTAGGGTTTCTCTCCTCTCGGGCGATCTGTTCGCCCCTGAGTCCCTTCACCCGCCGCTACGCTCGATCGCCGTCCCCGACGATCGCGCAGCGCCCAAACTACGTCAGGATGGCCTCCCCCTCGGATGCTAACTCAGCCACGAGCGGAGCTGCCTCGGCGGCCGCTAGCGCCGCCCTGGAAGAGTTATTTGATCATCTAGATCTGAACGACGTGGAGTTCAATGATGTGGAGATTGATGAAGAGGATCCTGAAATACAAGAGAGCGTACGGTGGCTAGCCCTAGCTAGGGTTCACACTGACAAGAACTTCTCATCGGCAGCCTTCTACAAGGATATGAGGGCGGCCTGGAACCCAGCGCAGCGAGTAAGATTCCGGCCGGTCGGTCCCAATAGATTTGTTGTCCAAGCATCTTGCCTGGGCGACTGGGAGAGGATGATGATGCAAGGTCCTTGGCTCTTCCGCAATATGGCAGTTCTGATGTGCCCGTACGATGGATTCACCAAGGCGAACGAGGTGGTTTTTGATCATATGCCCATCTGGTTACATATTCATAAGTTGCCAGATCCCTACTGCAGGCAGGGGATTGTAGAGCGGCTCCTGAAGGGGGCCGGTGAGATCTTGGAGATGCGCTTAAACGGCAACACCCATGGGGATTATGTTAGGGTTAGGGTTAACCATGACATTAAGCAGCCTCTTACAAAATTTGTGAGCATTGTTCGTGCGCAGGAGAGGCAAGTTTATCTAGTGCAGTATGAGAAGCTAGCCCGTTTCTGTAGTTTCTGCGGTCGGATTGGACATGAGCATAAGGAGTGCGGACCTGGCGTGCATGATAAATAGGACCTCAAGTTTGGTGACTGGCTGTATGCCGATGGCGCTAGCAGGCCGAGGCCCGACCAAACCCCCATCAAAACTGATGCTCCCCGTCAGCAGAAGAAGAACGGTAGCCCTAGTGCCACCTTAAATCCTGGCCCCAAGGCCATGGATCCAGAGATGCTCGACACTGCTACAAGCCCGATGAAGACACCGAGTGTTCTTATGGAAATTGATAGAGATGCAAGGAAGAGGCTGAACATGGACAGTGCAGGAATTGATGCTGCGAATAGACCGAAAAGCAAGGATGTGGTTTTGGCCATCACGGATGGCAGTGCTCAGGACCGGGAAGAGAACGCTTCCCCTACGAGCAGTTCCTCGAGCAGTAAACGCGCCAAGCTAGCTAAGGATCTTACGTCAACGGAGATATCGGCGGCTTCCCTAGAGGAAGACCTCCGTACACAATGAATGCCTTAGTTAGGAACTGCCGGGGGGGGGGGGGAACCGCCGGACAGTTCGTGAGGTTTTGGCCCTCACAAAAGCCAACAACCCCAAGCTTGTCTTTCTATGTGAAACAAGGCAAGCTAGTGTGAAAGTTGAGAAGCTTCGATGGAGATTAGGTCTGAAGGGTTTTCATGGAGTGAGCAGTGATGGAAGAAGTGGGGGCTTAGCACTTTTCTGGGACGAGTCCCTCTCTGTCACGGTGATTGACTCTTGTGATCGCTTCATTGATGTTAGGGTGGTCGATGGTGGGTTTGGTTCTTCTTGGCGAGGCACCTTCGTCTATGGGGAGCCGCGGGTTGAAAATCGTCACCGCATGTGGGAGCACCTCTCTAGGCTTCGTGCTAACTCACGCGAACCGTGGATGGTGTGTGGTGACTTCAATGAAGCTCTATGGCAACATGAGCACTTGTCGAGGATTGAGCGCTCGGAGGCTCAGATGGTGGCCTTCAGAGATTGCTTGGAAAGATGCGGGCTCGAGGACCTTGGTTTCTCGGGTATTCCGTTTACATATAACAATGGTCAGGATTCTGACCGCAATGTTCAGGTCCGCTTGGACCGTGCCTGTGCAGACGAGGCTTGGCGTGATCTCTTTCCGTTTGCGAAGGTGGTCCACTTGTCAACTGTTGGAGATATGCCCTAGAGACAATAATAAAAGCATTATTATTATATCTCCTTGTTCATGATAATTGTCTGTTATTCATGCTTGAATTGTATTGTACGGAAATAGCGATACATGTGTGAATACACAGACCACAATGAGTCCCTGGTAGGCCTCTAGTTACCAGCTCGTTGATCAACAGATGGTCACGGTTTCCTGACCATGGACACGAGATGTCAGTGATAACGGAATCACATCATTAGGAGAATGATGTGATGGACAAGACCCAAACTTGAGCATAACACGAGATCGTATAGTTCGTAATGCATAAGCTTTTCGGTGTCAAGTATTTATTCCTTAGACCATGAGGTTGTACAACTCCCGGATGCCGTAGGAATACTTTGGGTGTGCCAAACGTCACAACGTAACTGGGTGGCTATAAAGGTACACATCGGGTATCTCCGAAAGTATCTGTTGAGTTGGTACGAACCGAGACTGGGATGTTGTCACTCCGTATGACGGAGAGGTACCTCTGGGCCCACTCGGTAAGACATCATCATGAGCTCAATGTGACTAAGTAGTTAGTCACGGGATGATGGATTACGGATCGAGTAAAGAGACTTGCCATGACGGGATTGAACAAGGTATCGGGAATACCGACGATCGAATCTCGGGCAAGTACCGTACCGATGGACAAAGGGAATAACATACGGGATTGAGTGAATCCTTGACACGGTGGTTCATCCGATGAAGATCATCGAGGAACATGTGGGAACCAACATGGGTATCCAGATCCCGCTGTTGGTTATTGACCGGAGAGTGGTCTCGGTCATGTCTACGTGTCTCCCGAACCCGTAGGGTCTACACACTTAAGGTTCGGTAACGCTAGGGTCGTAGAGATAAATGCACGTGGAAACCCGAAAGTTGTTCGGAGTCCCGGATGAGATCCCGGACATCACGAGGAGTTCCGGAATGGTCCGGAGGTAAAGATTGATATATAGGAAGTCCAGTTTCGGCCATCGGGTGATCTCCGGGGGTCACCGGGAGCGTCCCGGGACCACCGGAGGGGCCCCGGGGGTCCACCGGGTGGGGCCACCCATCCCGGTGGGGCCCCTAGGCCGCAAGGGGAAGTGTCCAGCCCTAATGGGCTGGCGCACCACTAGGGGCCCACCTCCCCATGCGCCTAGGGTCGAAACCCTAGGGGGAGGGGGCGCCCACTAGCCTTGGGGGGCAAGGAACCCCCCTTGGCCGCCGCCCCCCTTGCAGATTGGATCTGCAGGGGGCTGGCGCACCCCCTGGCCCCCTATATATATGTGGGGGGGGGGAGAGGGCAGCCGCACCTTTGCCCTGGTGCCTCTCCCCCTCCCGTCACACCTCCATACTCCAACGCAGGGCGCCCGGCGAAGCCCTGCTGCGATCTCCACTGCATCCGTCATCACGCCGTCGTGCTGCCAGATCTCTGACGACTTCTCCTCCCCCTTGCTGGATCAAGAAGGAGGTGACGTTGCTGCACCGGACGTGTGTTGAACGCGGAGGTGCCGTCCGTTCGGCGCTAGATCATCGGTGACGAAGAACGTGAAGAGTACGACTACTTCATCCACGCTTCTTCGAAAGCTTCCGCTCGCAATCTCCATAACGGTATGTAGATGCACTCTTACTCGCTCGTTGCTAGATGTCTCCATAGTTGGATCTTGGTGAAAGCGTAGAAATTTTTTGAATTATGCTACGTTCCCCAACAGTGGCATCTGAGCTAGGTTTTATGCGTAGCATCTTGCACGAGTAGAACACAAAAATTTATGGGCGTTTGAGTTTGTTCAACTTTCTTGCCGTTACTAGTAAATCTTGATTCGGCGGTATTGTGGGATGAAGCGGCCCGGACCGACTTTACACGTACGCTTACGTGAGACTGGTTCCACCGATAGACATGCACTAGATGCATAAGGTGGCTGGCGGGTGACTGTCTCTCCTACTTTAGTCGGATCGGATTCGATGAAAAGGGTCCTTATGAAGGGTAAATAGAAATTGACAAATCACGTTGTGGTTTTGGCGTAGGTAAGAAACGTTCTTGCTAGAAATCCTATAGAAGCCACGTAAAACTTGCAACAACAATTAGAGGACGTCTAACTTGTTTTTGCAGCATGTGCTATGTGACGTGGTATGGCCAAAACGAAGATGTGATGAATGATATATGTGATGTATGAGATTGATCATGTTTTTGTAATAGGGAATCACGACTTGCATGTCGATGAACTTGACAACCGGCAGGAGCCATAGGAGTTGTCTTAATTATTGTATGACCTGCGTGTCACTGAATAACGCCATGTAATTACTTTACTTCATTGCTAAACGTTAGCTATAGTAGTAGAAGTAATAGTTGGCGTGACGACTTCTTCAAGACACGATGATGAAGATCATGGTGTCGAGCCGGTGACAAGATGATCATGGTGCCCCGAAGATGGAGATCCAAGGAGCAAGATGATATTGGCCATATCATGTCACTTTAATTGATTGCATGTGATGTTTATCATGTTTATGCATCTCGTTTACTTAGAACGACGGTAGTAAATAAGATAATCTCTCACTAAAAATTTCAAGAATTGTGTTCCCCCTAACTGTGCACCGTTGCTAAAGTTCGTTGCTCCGAAGCACCACGTGATGATCGGGTGTGATAGGTTCTAACGTTCGCATACAACGGGTGTAAGACAGATTTACACACGCGATACACTTAGGGTTCACTTGACGAGCCTAGCATGTACAGACATGGCCTCGGAACACGGAAGACCGAAAGGTCGAACACGAGTCGTATAGAAGACACGATCAACATGAAGATGTTCACCGTTGATGACTAGTCCATCTCATGTGATGATCGGACACGGGCTAGTCGATTCGGATCGTGTATCACTTAGATGACTAGAGAGATGTCATTCTGAGTGGGAGTTCATTAAAATTTGATTAAGATGAACTTAATTATCATGAACTTAGTCTAAATTCTTTACAATATCTCTTGTAGATCAAATGGCCCACGCTCCAGTTTCCCTCAACTTCAACGCGTTCCTAGAGAAAACCAAGCTGAAAGACGATGGTAGCAACTATACGGATTGGGTCCGTAACCTGAGGATTATCCTCATAGCTGCCAAGAGATCATATGTACTTGAAGCACCGCTAGGTGATGCACCTGCTCCCGATGCGGCCCAAGACGTTTTGAACGTCTGGCAGTCGCGTAGTGATGATTACTCCCTGGTTGAGTGCGGCATGCTTTACAGCTTAGAGTCGGGGCTCCAAAAACGTTTTGAGCACCACGGAGCATATGAGATGTTTGAAGAGCTGAAAATGGTTTTCCAAGATCATGCCCGAGTCAAGAGATATGATGTCTCCGACGCATTCTACAGCTGTAAGATGGAGGAGAACAGTTCTGTCAGTGAGCACATCCTCAAGATTTCAGGATTGCACAACCGCTTGTCTCAGCTGGGAATGAATCTCCCAGATGAAGCGGTCGTTGACAGAATCCTCCAGTCGCTCCCACCAAGCTTCAAGAGCTTCGTGTTGAACTTCAATATGCAGGGGATGGAGAAGTCCATTCCCGAGGTGTATTCGATGCTGAAATCAGCGGAGGTAGACATCAAGAAAGAACATCAAGTGTTGATGGTCAATAAAACCACTAAGTTCAAGAAAGGCAAGGGTAAGAAGAACTTCAAGAAGGACGACAAGGGAGTTGCCGCGCCCGGCAAGCCTGTTGCCGGGAAGAAGCCAAAGTATGGACCCAAGCCTGAGACAGAGTGCTTTTATTGCAAGGGAACGGGTCACTGGAAGCGGAACTGCCCCAAATATTTAGCAGACAAGAAGGCCGGCAACATCAAAGTTATATGTTATACATGTTATTGATGTGTACCTTACCAGCACTCGTAGTAGCTCCTGGGTATTCGATACCGGTGCAGTTGCTCATATTTGTAACTCAAAACAGGAGCTGCGGAATAAACGGAGACTGGCGAAGGATGAGGTGACGATGCGCGTCGGGAATGGTTCCAAGGTCGATGTGATCGCCGTCGGCACGCTGCCTCTACATCTACCCTCGGGATTATTTTTAAACCTCAATAATTGTTATTTAGTACCAGCTTTGAGCATGAACATTGTTTCTGGATCTCGTCTTATGCGAGATGGCTACTCTTTCAAATCGGAGAATAATGGCTGTTCTATTTATTTGAGAGATATGTTTTATGGTCATGCCCCGCTGGTCAATGGTTTATTTTTGATGGATCTCGAACGTAGTGATACACATATTCATAGTGTAGATGCCAAAAGATGTAAAGTTGATAATGATAGTCCCACATACTTGTGGCATTGCCGCCTTGGTCATATTGGTGTCAAACGTATGAAGAAGCTCCATTCAGATGGACTTCTAGAGTCTCTTGATTATGAATCATTTGACACGTGCGAACCGTGCCTCTTGGGCAAGATGACCAAGACTCCGTTCTCCGGAACAATGGAGCGAGCAACCAACTTGTTGGAAATCATACATACCGATGTGTGCGGTCCAATGAGTGTTGAGGCTCGCGGAGGCTATCGTTATGTTCTCACCCTCACGGATGACTTGAGTAGATACGGGTATATCTATTTGATGAAACACAAGTCTGAGACCTTTGAAAAGTTCAAGGAATTTCAGAATGAGGTTGAGAATCAACGTGACAGAAAAATAAAGTACTTGCGATCGGATCGTGGGCGTGAATATTTAAGTCATGAATTTGGCACACACCTTAGAAGCTATGGAATTGTTTCACAATTGACACCGCCCGGAACACCTCAACGTAACGGTGTGTCCGAACATCGAAATCGTACTCTGTTGGACATGGTGCGATCTATGATGTCCCTCACCGATTTACCGCTATCTTTGTGGGGTTATGCTTTAGAGACTGCCGCATTCACTTTAAATAGGGCTCCGTCGAAATCCGTTGAGACGACTCCGTATGAACTTTGGTTTGGCAAGAAACCGAAGCTGTCGTTTCTGAAAGTTTGGGGTTGCGATGCTTATGTCAAGAAACTTCAACCTGAAAAGCTCGAACCCAAATCGGAGAAATGCGTCTTCATAGGATACCCAAAAGAAACAATTGGGTACACCTTCTACCACAGATCCGAAGGCAAAGTCTTTGTTGCCAAGAATGGATGCTTTCTGGAGAAAGAGTTTCTCTCGAAAGAAGTGAATGGGAGGAAAGTAGAACTTGATGAGGTGACAGTCACCCCTCCTGGACCGGAAAGTAGCGCAGCACAGGAAACTGTTCCTGAGGTGCCTGCACCAACAAGGGAGGAAGTTAATGATGATGATCATGAAGAAACAGATCAAGTTACTACTGAACTTCGAAGGTCCACAAGGGCACGTTCCGCACCAGAGTGGTACGGCAACCCTATCCTGGAAATCTTGTTGTTGGACAACGGTGAACCTTCGAACTATGAAGAAGCGATGGCGGGCCCGGATTCCAATAAATGGCTTGGAGCCATGAAATCCGAGATAGAATCCATGTATGAAAACAAAGTATGGACTTTGGTGGACTTGCCTGATGATAGGCACGCCATAGAAAACAAATGGATATTTAAGAAGAAGACAGACGCGGATGGTAATGTGACCATCTATAAGGCTCGGCTTGTCACTAAGGGTTATCGACAAGTTCAAGGGATTGACTACGACGAGACTTTCTCTCCCGTAGCGATGCTGAAGTCAGTCAGAATCATGTTAGCTATTGCCGCATTCTATGATTATGAGATATGGCAAATGGACGTCAAAACATCATTCCTTAAGGGCATCCTCAAGGAAGAGTTGTATATGATGCAACCGGAAGGTTTTGTCGATCCAGAGAACGCTAACAAGGTATGCAAGCTCCAGCGCTCGATTTATGGGCTGGTGCAAGCATCTCGGAGTTGGAATATTCGCTTTGATGAAGTGATCAAAGCGTTTGGCTTTATACAGACTTATGGAGAAGCCTGTATTTACAAGAAAGTGAGTGGGAGCTCTGTGGCATTTCTCATATCAAATGTGGATGACATATTGCTGATAGGAAATGATATAGAATTCTTGGAAAATGTAAAGGCCTACTTGAATAAAAGTTTTTCAATGAAGGACCTTGGAGAAGCTGCTTACATATTAGGCATCAAAATCTATAGAGATAGATCGAGACGCCTCATTGGTCTTTCACAAAGTACATACCTTGACAAAATATTGAAGAAGTTCAATATGGTTCAGTCAAAGAAAGGATTCTTGCCTGTTTTGCAAGGTATGAGATTGAGCAAGGCTTAGTCGCCGACCACGGCAGAAGATAGAGAAAAGATGAGTGTCATTCCCTATGCCTCGGCCATAGGTTCTATCATGTATGCCATGCTGTGTACCAGACCTGATGTGAACCTTGCCATAAGTTTGGTGGGGAGGTACCAAAGTGATCCCGGTACGGAACACTGGATAGCGGTCAAGAACATCCTGAAGTACCTAAAAAGGACTAAGGATATGTTTCTCGTTTATGGAGGTGACGAAGAGCTCGTCGTAAAGGGTTACGTCGATGCTAGCTTCGACACAGATCTGGATGACTCTAAGTCACAAACCGGATACGTGTATATTTTGAATGGAGGGGCAGTCAGCTGGTGCTGTTGCAAACAGAGCGTGGTGGCAGCGTCTACATGTGAAGCGGAGTACATAGCTACTTCTGAAGCAGCGCAGGAAGGAGTCTGGATGAAGGGGTTCATCACCGACATAGGAGTCATTCCAAGCGCGTCAAGCCCGATGACTCTCTTCTGTGACAACACTGGTGCTATTGCTATTACCAAGGAGCCCAGGTTTCACAAGAAGACCAAGCACATCAAGCGCCGTTTCAGCTCCATCCGGAATTATGTTCAGGATGGAGTCATAGATATTTGTAAAGTGCATACGGATCTGAATGTCGCAGACCCGTTGACTAAACCTCTTTCACGAGCAAAACATGATCAACACCAGAACTCTATGGGTGTTCGATTCATCACAATGTAACTAGATTATTGACTCTAGTGCAAGTGGGAGACTGTTGGAGATATGCCCTAGAGGCAATAATAAAAACATTATTATTATATCTCCTTGTTCATGATAATTGTCTGTTATTCATGCTTGAATTGTATTGTACGGAAACAGCGATACATGTGTGAATACACAGACCACAATGAGTCCCTGGTAGGCCTCTAGTTACCAGCTCGTTGATCAACAGATGGTCACGGTTTCCTGACCATGGACATGAGATGTCAGTGATAACGGGATCACATCATTAGGAGAATGATGTGATGGACAAGACCCAAACTTGAGCATAACACGAGATCGTATAGTTCGTAATGCATAAGCTTTTCGGTGTCAAGTATTTATTCCTTAGACCATGAGGTTGTACAACTCCCGGATGCCGTAGGAATACTTTGGGTGTGCCAAACGTCACAACGTAACTGGGTGGCTATAAAGGTACGCATCGGGTATCTCCACAAGTGTCTGTTGAGTTGGTACGAACCGAGACTGGGATGTTGTCACTCCGTATGACGGAGAGGTACCTCTGGGCCCACTCGGTAAGACATCATCATGAGCTCAATGTGACTAAGTAGTTAGTCACGGGATGATGGATTATGGATCGAGTAAAGAGACTTGCCATGACGAGATTGAACAAGGTATCAGGAATACCGACGATCGAATCTCGGGCAAGTACCGTTCCGATGGACAAAGGGAATAACATACGGGATTGAGTGAATCCTTGACACGGTGGTTCATTCGATGAAGATCATCGAGGAACACGTGGGAACCAACATGGGTATCCAGATCCCGCTGTTGGTTATTGACCGGAGAGTGGTCTCGGTCATGTCTACGTGTCTCCCGAACCCGTAGGGTCTACACACTTAAGGTTCGGTAACGCTAGGGTCGTAGAGATAAATGCACGTGGAAACCCGAAAGTTGTTCGGAGTCCCGGATGAGATCCCGGACATCACGAGGTGTTCCGGAATGGTCCGGAGGTAAAGATTGATATATAGGAAGTCCAGTTTCGGCCATCAGGTGATCTCCGGGGGTCACTGGGAGCGTCCCGGGACCACCGGAGGGGCCCCGGGGGTCCACCGGGTGGGGCCACCCATCCTGGTGGGGCCCCTAGGCCGCAAGGGGAAGTGTCCAGCCCTAATGGGCTGGCGCACCACTAGGGGCCCACCTCCCCATGCGCCTAGGGTTGAAACCCTAGGGGGGAGGGGGCGCCCACTAGCCTTGGGGGGCAAGGAACCCCCTGGCCGCCGCCCCCCCTTGCAGATTGGATCTGCAGGGGGCTGGCGCACCCCCTGGCCCCCTATATATATGTGGGGGGGGGGGAGAGGGCAGCCGCACCCTTGCCCTGGCGCCTCTCCTCCTCCCGTCACACCTCCATACTCCAACGCAGGGCGCCCGGCGAAGCCCTGCTGCGATCTCCACTGCATCCGTCATCACGCCGTCGTGCTGCCGGATCTCTGACGACTTCTCCTCCCCCCTTGCTGGATCAAGAAGGAGGTGACATTGCTGCACCGGACGTGTGTTGAACGCGGAGGTGCCGTCCGTTCGGCGCTAGATCATCGGTGACGAAGAACGTGAAGAGTACGACTACTTCATCCACGCTTCTTCAAAAGCTTCCGCTCGCAATCTCCATAACGGTATGTAGATGCACTCTTACTCGCTCGTTGCTAGATGTCTCCATAGTTGGATCTTGGTGAAAGCGTAGAATTTTTTTGAATTATGCTACGTTCCCCAACATCAACTTCATGTTCGGATCATTGTCCAGTTCTGTTGCAACTGGAGGGGATGCAGGACCAGCAGCGTCGGCCCTCATGTCTGCGCTATGAAATTATGTGGGAACGTGATGGAACCCTACCCAATGTGATAGCTGAATCATGGAATAAACACAAGGCCCCGGGCGGCTTGGGTTCGGTAGCCGTGTCCTTGCGGGAGGTTTTAAAGGAGTTGAAGGAGTGGAGCAGACTGAAATTTGGCAATGTTTTGAAGGATATTGAGAGGCTCCGCTCTCAACTAGCGGACTTGCAATTGGCTGGAGCGGACCGCGCTCAGATTCGCGATAAAATGAACCAGCTTGACGAGCTCCTATACAGGGAGGAGATGCTTTGGCTCCAACGATCACGAATCACCTGGCTCAAGGAAGGTGAACGCAACACCAAATATTTGCATGGAAGAGCCGTTTGGCGTGCCCGTAGGAATCTGATTCAACGGCTTCGGAAACAAGATGGAACGTGGTTTAATGCCCCCTCAGAGATGGAAAGAATGGCGCAGTCATATTTCAAGGAGGTCTTCACCAAAGATCCTACCCTCGTCCCGGACGCGGTGTTGGACTGTATTGCCCCAAAAGTAACTGAGGAGATGAATGCTTCCTTGTGTCGGCCCTTTTCTGATGAGGAGATTTCTAATGCCTTATTTCAGATTGGGCCACTGAAGGCTCCGGGATGTGATGGTCTTCCTGCTAGGTTTTTTCAGCGGAATTGGGCTCTATTGAAACCGGAGATTGTCATGGCGGTTCATGAGTTCTTTGCTTCTGGAGTTATGCCTGATGGTGTTAATAGCACAGCTATTGTGCTAATTCCTAAGATCCCACATCCTAACGACCTCAAGGATTTTAGACCAATAAGCTTGTGCAATGTTATATACAAGATAATCTCTAAATATATGGTAAACAGGCTGCGTCCAATCCTGTCTGATCTCATCTCTGAGAACCAGCCTTTATACCGGGGAGGCTGATTTCTGACAACTCTATCATTGCATTCGAATGTCTTCACCATATCCAGTCGGTAAGCAACAATGCAGCCGGCCTCTGTGCGTACAAGCTGGACCTCTCTAAAGCCTACGATAGGGTGGACTAGGTGTTTTTGGAGAAAGCTTTGACTAAGTGGGGCTTCTCGCCCATCTGGATTGCTCGGGTTATGGCTTGTGTTTCATCGGTGACGTACTCGGTAAAATTCAATGGGAAGCTACTGGAGTCCTTCTCCCCCTCGAGGGGACTCCGCCAAGGTGATCCACTGTCCCATTCCTCTTCTTATTTATTGCTGATGCTCTCTCTGCGTTGATTGAGAAGGACGCAAGCGAGGACGGCCTCAAGGGTGTCAAAATATGTAGAGGTGCTCCAGAGATTACACACCTTCTGTTTGCGGATGACTCACTTATGTTCTTTCAAGCTAACAATCAGCAGGCATTATTAGTGAAAGGGGTGTTGAACACTTTTGAGACGGCGACAGGACAACTTATTAACCCGTCGAAGTGTTCCATTCTATTCTCAAAACAATGCCATGATGATATGGTTAATGAGGTAAAAGTGACGCTGGACATCACCCAGGAGGCGTTTGAACCTAAATACTTGGGCTTGCCGGTTCCGGAGGGGAGGATGCACAAATGACACTTTGAGACTATCCAAGAACGGTTAAGGAAAATCTTGGTGGACTGGAGTGAGCAGTACATGTCCTCAGGGAATAAGGAGGTACTCATCAAATCAGTGGCACAGGCCATACCAGCCTATGTTATGAGCGTCTTCAAACTCCCGGCTTCGGTCTGTGATGATCTCTCAAGGATGATACGTCAATATTGGTGGGAGTGGAGAACGGGAAGAAGAAGATGGCCTGGATGAGCTGGGATAATTTGCGGCTGCCTAAAGCTATGGGCGGCATGTGCTTTAGGGACATGAGGGCATTTAACCAGGCGCTGCTGGCTAAACAGGCCTGGCGGCTTCTGGATCAGCCGGATAGCCTTTGTGCGCGTCTTTTGAAGGCGAGATACTATCCTTCTGGTGAGCTTTTGGATACTGTGTTCCGAGGTTCCGGGTCTGAGGTGTGGAAGGGAGTTCTCCATGGCCTTGAGTTGATCAAGAAGGGCGTCATTTGGTGGGTCGGCAATGGTAGGAAGATTCGGGCTTGGCGTGATCCTTGGCTGCCTCGGCCATTCTCTTTTCACCCGATTACTCCGAAGGGGAATTGCCGGCTCCACAGGGTCTCTGACTTCTTGGATGAAAATGGAGCATGGAAGCTGGACCGTTTGAGGGCGTTCTTTTGGCCGATGGATGTTGATCACATTCTGAAAATTAGAACCTCGCCTCGCCAGAGAGACGATTTCTTGGCTTGGCATCCTGAAAAAAGTGGGGTGTTTACGGTGAGAAGTGCCTATAAGTTGGCTACATGTGATCATAATGCTGGCTTTGCGAATGGTGCGTCAAGTACTGCACCAGAGGGTAACCGGGCGGGTTGGAACCATGTTTGGCGATCCGGGGTACCGCAGAAGATTAAGATCAGTGCGTGGAGATGTGTGACAGGTATGTTGGCTATACAGAGCTATATGGCCTACCGTCATCTGGCGATGCGCTCTACGTGCTTGCTCTGCAGGGTAGAGGAGGAGGATTCTTTCCATGCTTTGATAGCTTGCCCTCATGCTAGACTACTCTGGACAAACATGCGTCTCCGTTGGCCACTCCCAGACGATAACCTCCTCATCCATGACGGGAAGGAATGGCTACTCTCTCTTCTGTCGAAGTGCTCACCCGAGGTGATTGACATGTTGATTATGTTCCTTTGGAGGATCTGGCAACTCCGGAATGATTTGACACACGGAAAGGAGGCACCGCCTGTTCTAGCCACTGTCGAATTTCTGGACAGTTACTACAAATCTATAAAACTCACTGCGCGTTACTCTGCGGAGGAGATCATTAAAGGTAAAATGCCGCTCTTGGCGGAGGCGCTGTCTGTTCCTAAAGTCAGGCCGCCGGCAGAGCCCTGGCCGTCGCCGCCGCCTGGTAGGCTGGCACTATCTGTCGATGGTTCTTTTTGTTGGGGAACGTAGTATTTTAAAATTTTCCTACGATCACGCAAGATCTATCTACCAGATGCTTAGCAACGAGAGGGAAGAGTGTGTCTACGTACCCTCGTAGACCGGAAGCGGAAGCGTCAAGTGACGCGGTTGATGTAGTCGAACTTCTTCGCGATTCAACCGATCAAGCACCGAACGTACAGCACCTCCGCGTTCAGCACACGTTCAGCTTGATGACGTCCCACGAGCTCTTGATCCAGTTGAGCTTCACGGGAGAGTTTCGTCAGCACGACGGCGTGGTGACGGATATGATGTATTCACCGGCGCAGGGCTTCGCCTAAGCACCGCGACGGTATGACCGAGGTGTGTTTCTGTGGAGGGGGGCACCGCACACGGCTGGAACAATTCAACTTGTGTGTCTTTGGGTGCCTCCCTGCCCTCGTATATAAAGGAGCAAGGGGGGAGGCCGGCCGGCCCTTGTTTGGTGCGGCTAGGGGTGCAATCCTACTAGGAATAGGATTGCAATCCTATTCCTAGTAGGAACCACCAAAGAAGGAAGAGAGGGAAAGGAAAAGAGGGAGAGGTGGCGCCCCCCAATCCTAGTCCAACTAGGAACCCTAGGTGGGGCGCCGGCCAGCCCCTATGGGCTGCCTCTCTCTTTCCCTTAAGGCCCACTATGGACCATCCCCCCTCGTAGGGGGTTCCGGTAACCCCCTCCGGCAATCCCGTTAAATCCGAAACTTTTCCGGAACACTTCCGATGTCCGAATATAGTTGTCCAATATATCAATCTTTATGTCTCGGACATTCCGAGACTCCTCGTCATGTCCGTGATCTCATCCGGGACTCCGAACTACCTTCGGTACATCAAAACTCATAAACTCATAATACCGATCGTCATCAAACGTTAAGCGTGCGGACCCTACGGGTTCGAGAACTATGTAGACATGACCGAGACTCATCTCCGGTCAATAACCAATAGCGGAACTTGGATGTTCATATTGGCTCCTACATATTCTACGAAGATCTTTTATCGGTCAGAACCGCATAACAACATATGTTGTTCCTTTTGTCATCGGTATGTTACTTGTCCGAGATTCGATCGTCGGTATCTCCATACCTAGTTCAATCTCGTTACCGGCAAGTCTCTTTACTCGTTCCGTAACACATCATCTCGTGACTAACTCATTAGTCTTTTGCTTGCAAGGCTTATTGTGATGTGTGTTACCGAGAGGGCCCAGAGATACCTCTCCGACACTCGGAGTGACAAATCCTAATCTTGATCTATGCCAACACCACGAATACTTTCGGAGACACCTGTAGAGCATCTTTATGATCACCCAGTTACGTTGTGACGTTTGATAGCACACAAGGTGTTCCTACGGTATTCGGGAGTTGCATAATCTCATAGTCATAGGAACATGTATAAGTCATGAAGAAAGCAATAGCAGTAAAACTAAACGATCATAGTGCTATGCTAACGGATGGGTCTTGTCCATCACATCATTCTCCTAATGATTTGATCCCGTTGATCAAATGACAACTCATGTCTATGGTTAGGAAACATAACCATCTTTGATCAATGAGCTAGTCTAGTAGAGGCATACTAGGGACACTCTGTTTTGTCTATGTATTCACACATGTACTAAGTTTCCGGTTAATACAATTCTAGCATGAATAATAAACATTTATCATGATATAAGGAAATATAAATAACAACTTTATTATTGCCTCTAGGGCATATTTCCTTCACTTTTCTGTCCGAGGACGGCTCGGCGGGTATGGGGATGGTGCTCCGGAATGACAAAGGCGAGATCTTGATGGCTGCTTACCGGTTCATCTTCTATTGCAATGACCCACTAGAGGCAGAATTGCATGCAATCATGCAGGGGATGGCCCTTGCGTTACAACACTCGGATTTACCGGTGGTGGTTCAATCGGACTCCTCGGGAGCTTTGTCTAGTTTGACAAATGATGCACTTCTTCGCTCGACTTATGTTCAGATCATCCAGGAGATTAAGTCACTTTTAGATAATAGGGAGTTTCTCTCGCAAAAAATCAGTAGACTTCAAAATAGAGTTGCCGATCGGTTGGCTAAGTATAGCCGCACCGAGCGAGCCACGGTTGTTTGGCTAGGCGTGGCTCCACCTTGTATTGAGGACTTGTGACCTCTCGACTGTAACTCTATTCCTATGCAATAAACTCCCTTTATCCCCACAAAAAAAAAAAGAAACGGCAGAGTTCCCACTTGGTTGCCCTGTTTGAACAGACGGTTTTGTTGGTCAGTCCATCCTCGATGTCAGTCGCCAATAAGTAACGTGCCAGCAATTAATGAAGTGGCACGCATATGGGTGTGGCCAATAGCATTGGCCTTTGAGTGCTTTTAGACCCCTTCCAATGCTCCATCTTTTACAGGTGCTAAGCCTTCCACGTAGGTAAAAAATCTGATGTGGCAAGTTATTTAAGAGGAGAGAGATGGGTGTGGTGACCCCAGGAAGAAACAATGCTAAGCGCGTGAACCTAGGCAAAATATTTAAATAAAGGAAGCCCACTAATCATGAAGAGTTTTAGTTGCTAAATCATTAAATGAAGCAAGCTTATGCATTGGGGAGTATAGTTGCTAAGCGACTTAATGTGCTTAGCACCACATCTAAGCACCCATGCATTGGCAGCAGCCTTACATAGATTCAGTAATTGCTACAGTATGTGAACGAAATGGGCCTGGCACCGCCACAGGGTGTGGGTGTGCAGATCTGAAAGACCGAGACCTCGTCACCAATCTCGATGTCAAGTCAGTCTGTTCCTGGTTGTGGCACGTGCTGCCTTGTTGTATATTACCATGTGGCTCCACGATCAGCCACACTATTAAATTTGTATCACTAGCTACCTATGTCATGAACTGTATGATTTCATAATGTATTTATGGGTGTTATATTTTGATTTTTAGATCATATATTTTGATAATTCTTATATATATGCATGATTAAATCTTATAAAACCCAACTTAAGACCAGAAATAAAGGCTTACAAACCCGGTGGATGGAGTAATTAGTGTCCAACATTAATAGTTGAAAATAATTATATTGTTCCCTAGGGTTTGATTAGTCATGCACCATATGATTTCTTTTTTGAGGATGTCAGCCTATGATAACGTGTATAGCAATGCTTGAATTAACATATATCGTTTGATAACCACCATGTGATCCTGCGCTGGTTTTGATATTCTTAAAGTGGGATCTGGAGCCAAACGACTGAAACATCAATCTAGTTTAATTCAGACCAGCATTTGACCTCATAGTCTTAATTTTATCCTCCCCGATCAAGATAAAAAATTAACCGATGTTTGAACAGATCTTCACAGTGCATGTGTACCGACCGGTCAGCCCTATTATCTTACGAAGTCAAGGATTCGTGCTGCCCCCACGTCTTGTCACTCGGAATCGATCAATTAGCTAGCCATCCGTCAATAAAATTTGGGCTAGTCGCTTAGATTTTTTTTTTATGAAACTACGATCTAGTGTTCATTAAACATCATGACAGTACAAAAACACAAAAAGCAATAGAACTTACATCCATGTTCGTAGATCATCTGGCGACGACTACAAGCACTGAAGAGAGTCGAAGACATACCGCCGTCATCACCCCTTCTCACTAGAATCGGGCGAGACTTATTGTTGTAGACAGTCGAAAAGTCGTCATGTTAAGGCCACATAGGACCAGTGCACCAGAACGGCAACCGCCGTTGATGAACATACGTATAGATCGAAAGGAACCAACATGCAGACACATGTTTCAAGACTAGATTCGAAAAAATCTATGGAAGACTAGCGTCGACCGAATCCCCATGGTCAACAAATTACTATGAGAAGAATGCATACAAAGCTAAGAGTAATCCCCATGCTCAATACATGGTGCCACAAGAGTGAAAGATGGAATTTACTCAACAATAAACTTAAATGACATAACTATAAAAGTAAATAGATAGTCCCTTCTTAGAGGGAAGCAAAGATTAACATGCAGTAGAACAAAGATCAACTTATTTTGAGATGTGTACTTTTTCTGTCAATGGTTTACAAGAAAAGTTTCCAATACCTTCCATGCTTTTACACTCTCCCTCAACGGTTCTCATGCTTTTACACTCTCCCTCAACCATACTAAAACAAACCATAGCTTGCCGAATCACCGAACGACGTCAAGTGCTGCTCGCCCCTCGTCGGAGACGAGATCCGCTATGCCTCCCGAGTTCCAGAGGCTCGGGTAGGTGAGCACAACAACAAGAATACACCTCCATGGCATTATGGCCTGAACGAAAACATTTTCTATAATGGATGTGACACTTTCATGACCAAAATTATGACAAAAACATGTATCATCATAGATGTGATGGGCTCCTACTTCTATGACAAAATTTGGTTTTCATCGTGGGCGGGCCGGAGGCGCACCTGCATAATCATGATAGAAGTGAGGGCGAGGAAAATTTTAGGGAGTTCATGGTACACGGTACAGATGGTCGATGACGGTGTCCTGGACTAGGGTGTACCAACCTAGTTGGCCCACAGTCCTTGGGCTGAGCTTATGGCCCAACATCACTACCAGGAAGGACTCTGGGAGCCTCGAACTCAGACGTGATGAAGACGAACATGGTCTATGACTTGCCGTACACTTCAAGGACATCTCCAGTAGTCGGCGCATGTATTCTAAGTTGGCAACCGACCATGTGTATCCCTAGATACCCTCAGTACATATATAAGCTGAGGTGTTGAGTCCATAGAGACAATCACAGTTACTCGCCTTAGGGTTACAACACAACATACGATCTTGAGGTAGATCAACTCTGTACCCGATACTTTCCCACCAATATAATCAAACCAGCAGTAGAGTTTTACCTCTTCAAGAGGACCCGAACCTAGGTAAGCACTGTGTCCCTCATCTCCTCTTACCCATTTGATCCAAGATCCACAACTCGGGGCCTCCTACCTTAGATCAGCTGGTTTTCATACCGACATTAGTGCTTTCATTGAGAGTTCCGCTATGTGATTAAAAAAATCGATGTCTTGTTAGCAGTTCGACAACAACACTGGTTGCAGCGACATCTTTGTTCACAACCAACTTTATATGTTCGACAGCATTGTCCTCCACGCTAACACCCAAATCGTGGTCTATTGGATCGACTCCCAATACCAGATATGGCATGGACACACATCTGCATGGACTTCATTGAAAGCTTGCCTAACTTTGAACGAAAGAAGTGATATTGGTCATCATGGATAGGTTTACAAAATATGCACACTTCATTGCTATGTCACATCCATACACAGTCCAATCTGTTGCCAATGCATTCATAGATACAATCATGAGATTACGTGGTCCTCCAATGGTCATTATCTCTGCAGAGATAGAAATCTTTACAAGCTCAATTCAGAGAAACATATTTACTACATTTTATATCAAGGTCAGGTACAGTTCTTCTTACCATCCCCAAACAGATGGGAAGATGGAATGCGTCAATCAATGCCTAGAAACTTACCTATGTATGTCAGCTATAGTACAAAAGAAGTGGGCACCCTGGTTACCAATGGCAGAATTTTAGTACAGCACTACATATCATACTGCTTTGAAAATTTCCTCTTTCCAGGCCATGTATGGATTCCCACCACCTCTCCTTAATGACATGGTAACTCCTGATCCCTCTGAACTAGATGCAGTGGATTTTCTAGAAGCAAGACAACACATGAAAGATCAGCTTAGAGCATCTCCAGCCGCGCCCCAAGAAGTCCCTCAGACGTTTTCTCGTCCGCCGGCGCCAAAAAATCGGCCCAGTCGTGCCCCCAAGAGCCCGGTTTTCGCCGGCTCGGGCCGAAATTGGCGCCAGCGTACCCAACCCGAACCCGGCGCGCTGGAGGTCGCTCGGGGGCGCCGGACGAATCGTTTTTGGCGCGAAGAGCCGCGGGCCCGCCGCGTCAACGACTCGACTCTCTTCTCGCCGCTTCGTCGTCCTCATCGCCTCGTTTCCCGCGGCGAATCAATGTCAAAGCTGCGCGCGCTGCCGCGCCGGTCAGCCTCCATTGATGCCTCACGGGCGACGCGGTGAAGGCTGGCCGACGCGTCCCTCGGCCGCCACGCAATCACACCACGCGTAACGCGCCGGCCAAGCCTACCACGCGGCGCCTCCACCTATAAAAGCCGACCGCAAGCGCGCCGGAGACTCGCACAGATCATCCACCGCCGACGCGCCCATTTCTCCCCCTTTCCTCCTCTCGCCGTCCCCAGTTGAGAAGCATGGCCGAGCGTTTCCCAGGCAACGGCGCGGTGGCGAACGGATTCGGGCGCCGTCATCTGCACGAGGACGAGGCTCGCCTCCTTTTCTATGCCGAGTACCCGGTCCCGCCGGACATGCAGGTGCCCGGGGCGTGGAGGATCAGCGCCGGCGGCGTGCCGGTGCCCCCGCTACCCACCGGCGCGGCGCGGCGTGCGGAGATCGCACGTATCCGCTCGTCCCTGCCGCGTGCGGCGAGGGAGGGGCCCCGGTACGTTCCCGACAGCCCAATTTGGTAGCCCTAGTTCCGCCGCCGGCACGACGAGCAGCCCGAGGCCACCAACGGCGTCGTGCCCTCCGGCAGGTTCAACGCCGACGGCCGGCGCCAGTGATGGGGCGTGCCCGGGCGCACGTTGGAATCCGTCCTCGAGAACATCGGGGGCGGCAACACGCCGCGCCTCGAGTACCCCGCTCCCTCGTCCTTCTCACGCCGCCGGGGAAGCTCCTGGACGCCGAGGCGCAAGGAGCTCGGGGTGTCGTCCTCCTCGTCCGGCGGCTCTCCCTGCCTCCACCTCCACCCCGTGAAGCCGGAGCCCCAGGACATGCCTGTCAGCGCGCGTACCCGCAGCTCTGGCGCCCTCGTCGAGCCCAAGGCGGAGCCCGGCCTCCCCCCGGAGTATGAGGAGATAGCCCGGCGCGGCTTCTCCGACGAGGATGCCATGCGGTGGTCGCGCGACGACTACCTGCGCGAGGAGATGGTCCGGCGTGCCGGGCCCTGGAGGAGATCCCCGCCCGCAAACGTGGGCGCGAGGACGAGAATGGTGTCGTCGTCCTCGATAGCGACGATGACGACGCCCCCGGACCGTCCAACCCGCCGCGCCAACCGGGGGAGGGATGCAGCAGGGACGGCGGAGGCGGGGGCGGGGATGACGACGACGACGACGGCGGTGACCACACACGGTTCTACAACCTCCTCGGCATGTAGAACCGCGTGGGCGGGCGGCGAGGCAGGCGGCGAGGGAGACGGCGGGGGTAGCCCGCGCTTGTTTTTTTTTCTTTTTTTTTTAATAAAATATGTTTAAATTTGAACGAAATCGCCCGTGTTTGCGTTAAATTTGAGCCGTGTTTGCGCCGAATTTAAACTTTTTAAAAAACCGTGGGGGCCGCGACTAGGGGGCATCACGCCCCAGTGCGCGGTTTAGCGCCGGTGCGCCCCCAGGGATGATTTTTAGCCCCTCCTGAGGGACCAACGGCTGGAGATGCCCTTAAAAACAACCTCCAAGTGCGCGCAGAACCGCATGAAAAGATATGATGATTTAAAGAGAAGTGAACGCCAATTCAATGTGGACGATTTTGTCTATCTCAAGATGGCTCCCTCCGTTTGCCTGCTTTTGGTATCAGGGGCTGTTTGAAACTGCAACACAAGTATTTTGGACCCTTTATGATCATCCAGCAGACTGGCAAAGTGGCATATAAACTTCAGTTGTCAGATAAAGTTCGCATTCACCCCCGTATTCCACGTCAGCCAACTCAAGCAACATTCGGTCCCAAGGCAATTTCCAGCCCCAACCTACCAGTTGTGAACGAGGACCGCACCCTGAAGACAGTACCTGAAGCAGTCCTCCATGTCTGCCAGATACCCAGAAACAATGCTCCTGTCGTTTAGTGGTTAATCCAGTGGACTAAATTGTTACCGGAGGAGGCGTGAAAATGAACAAAACTGGCCCTTATCTAAAACTTCAACACAAAATGACCCCATTCTAAAAATATTTCACGAAAATGGCCCCTTTTGCATGACGCCCGGGGCTAGGGCGCCATGCTAGAGAGCATGACGCCCCAGGCTAGGGCGTCATGGTAGTGACATGTAGCATGACGCCCCGGCCTAGGGTGCCATGCCAAATAGCATGACGCCCTACCCCGAGGCGTCATGCTATCTAGCATGGCGCTCTAGCCGCGGGCGTCATGCAAAAGGGGCCATTTCGTGAAATATTTTCAAGATAGGGCCATTTTGTGTTGAAGTTTCAGATAAGGGTCAATTCTGTACATTTTCACGGAGGAGGCAACTTGGGAAGACACGGATTACAACAAGTACTCTTTCCCCAAATATTTCAAGACTACAAGCGAGCAGTGGCGCACCAGAGTCCAACGCCATGAGGACAAGTCGAGGCTTACTAGGGAGCAATGTCAGGTATCTACTATCTACTGTCAGGAACTGGGCAACACTTAGGATATGTTTGGTTTCAAGGGATAGAAAAGGGTGGCTATGGGTATCCTCAACCAGCTGGATATGAATAGCCTTTATTTATTTTTGGTTGGCTGGGGGAGATTAGCCCATATTTTGTTTGGTTTGAAGGATAAAATATGGTTGTGGATAGTCAAATGAAGTGTTTGGTTCGAGGGATAAAGTGATGGATACAGGTTATAATGACCTTTTTTATTGAGTTAATGAGATTACAACAACATGTGTTAATGAAATCTTCTGTAGCAGAATGTCAAAAAGAGAAAAGGATTAGTGAGTAAGTTGCAGTAGAAGTATAGAACACAATCCATTAATCAGTACACGCAGCAGCGCACACCATGTGTCGATATATAGTACTTCCTCCGTCCGAAAATACTTGTCATCAAAATGAACAAAAGAGGATGTATCTAGAACTTCTAGATACATCCTCTTTTGTTCATTTTGATGACAAGTATTTTCGGACGGGTTCTAGATACATCCTCTTTTGTTCATTTTGATGACAAGTATTTTCGGACGGAGGGAGTACACAGCAGCATGCACACAAAGCATCCGTTCACATGACGGCACACACAACTCAGACGTTGCCCTCCTCAAGCTTCGTCCACGTGCTCTCTCCTCGAGCAACAAGCCCGGGCCAGCATCGACCATCCTCAGCAGCCGCCACCTCAGGCGGCCGTCCTCGCGCACCTTCAGACGGCTGCAGACGCCGCCGGGCCTTCGCTGCTCTACGCAGTAAGCCGCCGTCGCCGGCTGTGGCCTGGTGGCTCGGGGTACAGATCAAGCACCAGTTGGAGAGGCACGCGAGTTGCTCGAGGTGCTTCTGTTTCGGGAGAAGCTGAGATGCGAAGGAGACAACGGTTCGCGAGCGAGTTGACTACCCATATCCGCGACTTTCTCGCGTACGTGCGGAGCCAGATTTTTAGCGAATATTCTAGGAATCTGGCTGCCCACATCCCTCCTCGTCCACAAACCAAACACCTGGTATCCCATTAAAACCGGGCTGTCCCTGTCCACGGCGGGCTATCCCGGGAACCAAACGCACCCTTAGTTCAGTTATCCAACGGCTACGGTTCAAGTGCATCGCCATCCAATGGCTCACGCAGCTCGGCTGATACGATACAGTGCATTTACTTCTACTATTTCATTTCTTATCATCGTCAAGGCTATATAACAGCCGTCCCTACTGGACTGTAATGGCATCAATTATTTTCATTCATGACTCAGCCATTGGATATTAATATACTTTATACACAATTATATAGCGGAAATCCCTTTTGGAGCTCGGCCTCCAAATTTAAATTCCAATTTTCATCAAAATTCATAATTTTACGTTTCAAAAAATTCTGAAAAAAACACAGATATACATAAAGGCATAACACACATGTGTGTAAATTTTCAGGGAAAATACATTAAAATTAAGGCTGTGAAAAAAAAAACAAATCTGGGGCTGTTTAACACACGATACTATTCATCCTTCCAGGCCATAAATTTGTCTTTTTTGTACAGGTCGCGACTCAAGGTATTTCATCATGATTGTTTTTACACATATGGGTTGCATCCTTACATACACGCATAATTGTTTTCAGAATTTTGTGAACCATAAAATTTGAATTTAAATTTTTCAAAAATAAAGGCCTCGATGGAGCTCGGCCTTCAAAACGCCTCTCTCGGAATACATGACATGTAATTACATTTTTAATATACTTGGTAAATATATTTTCGGAACACAAAGCACTTGTAAAAGTATATAATTATTTTTAATATATGTTGAACATTTTTTGAATACACATATTTTTTAAGTAAATTCTACATTGAAATGCCAAAACGTCTTATATTTATTAACCACGGGAGTATGAACCTATGTAAGAAACACGACAAATTTTCTTGACAAACAATATAAACAATTTTTTATACATGATGGATAGCAAACTGGCAAGAAAATTAAGATAAAAATATAATGAAAAAAAATGTACATGATGAGAACGAAAATAAATATACAAAATCAGAAAAGGAACTAGCCAGAAAACCATATAAAAACAAGAAACCAAAATCACTCGAAGCTCCGCTCAATACAGTTGGGCCGACCAATCTTCTGCCGCTTTGAAGCAAGCCTAAACTGCGTACTAAACGTTTTTTGAGTGTAAACATGTATTATATTAAATAAATAGAGTGCAATCAATACAAACATACAAGGAGACCACTAGACAAACTGGATTTGGTATCTGTGAATATTATTTGAATCTTCTCTGGATTCTTATATGCATGATTTGGTATCTTAATAATTCTCTTCGAACTAACGGTTTGGTTTGGCCAACTAGATTGGTTTTTCTTGCAATGGGAGAAATGTTTTGCTTTGAGTTCAATCTTGCGGTGCTCAATCCCAATGACAGAAAGGGATATGACACGTATTTTATTGTTGCCATCGAGGATAACAAGATGGGGTTTTCTAAAGGTCTCATGTTCATTTCTTATGCGCTTTCTGTGTACACTTTACCAAAAAAGACTTCGCCATGCTTTATAAATAAAGGAAACCGCCACAGAGCATATGTACAAGGACTAGTTCACAACACACACCCGAGTCGCACAAAAGGAAGTACAATAGGTTATGCTGAGGGCACAGCTCAACAAGCCCAAACAAAAGAGAAAAGAGAGGCCCAAGAAGAAGTCCGGCCCCTAATCTGGCTCCGGAGGTAGCGGAGGGAGCGGCGGCGACAAATGGACAGCCATCGAACGAAGGTCGGCAATGAAGGCGGAGATGGCGTCCCAGTCCTGGGGGCGGCTAAGCGGCCGTCAAAGCTGCAAGAAACCAAACTGTTTGAAGAGAGTGTTAGTAGCCCGTCGAAGCGGACTGTGCTGAACCGCAAGTCTATTGGGGATCGTCCAGAGAGTTCAAGCGAGGGCCCCAATCTCCAGCCACCTAATATGGCGAGGAGGGAGGGGGGAGTTTTGGAGTTCAGCGAATAGATTGGGGAAGTTGGTGTTGGAAATATGCCCTAGAGGCAATAATAAATTGGTTATTATTATATTTCCTTGTTCATGATAATTGTTTATTATCCATGCTAGAATTGTATTGATAGGAAACTCAGATACATGTGTGGATACATAGACAAACACCATGTCCCTAGTAAGCCTCTAGTTGACTAGCTCGTTGATCAACAGATGGTCACGGTTTCCTGACCATGGACATTGGATGCCATTGATAACGGGATCACATCATTAGAAGAATGATGTGATGGACAAGACCCAATCCTAAGCCTAGCACAAGATCGTGTAGTTCGTATGCTAAAGCTTTTCCAATGTCAAGTATCCTTTCCTTAGACCATGAGGTTGTGCAACTCCCGGATACCGTATGAATGCTTTGGGTGTGCCAAACGTCATAACGTAACTGGGTGGCTATAAAGGTGCACTACAGGTATCTCTGAAAGTGTCTGTTGGGTTGGCACGAATCGAGACTGGGATTTGTCACTCCATGTGACGGAGAGGTATCGCTGGGACCACTCGGTAGGACATCATCATAATGTGCACAATGTGATCAAGGAGTTGATCACGGGATGATGTGTTACGGAACGAGTAAACAGACTTGTTTTAACGAGATTGAGCAAGGTATCGGTATACCGACGATCGAATCTCGGGCAAGTGATATACCGATAGACAAAGGGAATCGTATACGGGATTATTTGAATCCTTGACATCGTGGTTCATTCGATGAGATCATCGTGGAACATGTGGGAGCCAACATGGGTATCCAGATCCCGCTGTTGGTTATTGGCCGGAGAGTTGTCTCGGTCATGTCTGCATGGTTCCCGAACCCGTAGGGTCTACACACTTGAGGTTCGATGACGCTAGGGTTATAGGGAATAGATATACGTGGTTACCGAATGTTGTTCGGAGTCTCGGATGAGATCCCGGACGTCACGAGGAGTTCCAGAATGGTCCGGAGGTAAAGATTCATATATGGCAAGTCCCGTTTTGGTCACCGGAAAAGTTTCGGGCGCTATCGGTAGCGTACCGGGACCACCGAGAGGGTCCCGGGGGTCCATCGGGTGGGGACACCGGCCCCAGAGGGCTGCGTGGGCCAAGTATGGGACGGGACCAGCCCCAGGTGGGCTGGTGCGCCCCCCACCAGGGCCCAAGGCGAAGAGAGAAGGGAATGAGGGGAAACCCTAGGCTTAGATGGGCCTAAGGCCCAACTAGTGGTGCGCCCCCCTCTCTCCCCCTTGGCCTTCCCCCTAGATGGGATCTAGGGCTGGCCGCCACCCCTAGGGGTGGAAACCTAGATGGGGGCGCAGCCCCTCCCTTCCCCCTATATATAGTGGGGGTTTGGGGCTGCCATACACATGAGAACTTCTCCCTCTTGGCGCAGCCCTACCCCTCTCCCTCCTCGTCTTTTGCGATGCTTGGCGAAGCCCTGCTGGAGTGCCACGCTCCTCCATCACCACCACGCCGTCGTGCTGCTGCTGGACGGAGTCTTCCCCAACCTCTCCCTCTCTCCTTGCTGGATCAAGGCATTGGAGACGTCACCGGGCTGCACGTGTGTTGAACGCGGAGGCGCCGTTGTTCGGCGCTTAGATCAGAATCAACCGTGACCTGAATCGCTACGAGTACGACACCTTCATCCGCGTTCTTGCAACGCTTCCGCATCGCGATCTACAAGGGTATGTAGATGCACTCCCCTCTCCCTCGTTGCTAGATTACTCCATAGATTGATCTTGGTGATGCGTAGAAATTTTTTGATTTCTGCTACGATCCCTAACAGTGGCATCATGAGCTAGGTCTATGCATAGTTTCTTGCACGAGTAGAACACAAAGTAGTTGTGGGCGTCGATTTGTCAATTTACTTGCCGTTACTAGTCTTATCTTGATTTGGCGGCATTGTGGGATGAAGCGGCCCTGACCGACCTTACACGTACTCTTACGTGAGACAGGTTCCCCCGACTGACATGCACTAGTTGCATAAGGTGGCTAGCGGGTGTCTGTCTCTCCCACTTTAGTCGGATCGGATTCGATGAAAAGGTTCCTCATGAAGGGTAAATAGAAATTGGCATATCACGTTGTGGTTTTTACGTAGGTAAGAAATGTTCTTACTAGAAACCTATAGCAGCCACGTAAAAACTTGCAACAACAATTAGAGGGCGTCTAACTTGTTCTTGCAGCATGTGTCGTTTGATGTGATATGGCCAAAAGGATGTGATGAATGATATATATGTGATGCATGAGATTGATCATGTTCTTGTAATAGGAATCACGACTTGCATGTCGATGAATATGACAACCGGCAGGAGCCATAGGAGTTGTCTTATTTTTTTGTATGACCTGTGTGTCACTGAAAACGCCATGTAATTACTTTACTTTATTGCTAACCGTTAGCCATAGTAGTAGAAGTAATGTTTGGCGAGACGACTTCATGAAGACACGATGATGGAGATCATGGTGTCATGCCGGTGATGATGATGATCATGGAGCCCCGAAGATGAAGATCAAAAGGAGCAAAATGATATTGGCCATATCATGTCACTATTTGATTGCATGTGATGTTTATCATATTTTACATCTTATTTGCTTAGAACGACGGTAGTAAATTAGATGATCTCTCTCTAAAATTTCAAGAATTGTGTTCCCCCTAACTGTGCATAGTTGCTAAGGTTCGTTGTTCCGAAGCACCACGTGATGATCGGGTGTGATAGGCTCTAACGTTTGCATACCACGGGTGTAAGCCAGATTTACACACGCAATACACTTAGGGTTCACTTGACGAGCCTAGCATGTACAGACATGGCCTCGGAACACGGAAGACCGAAAGGTCGAACATGAGTCGTATAGATGATACGATCAACATAAAGATGTTCACTGTTGATGACTAGTCCGTCTCACGTGATGATCGGACACGGCCTAGTCGATTCGGATCATGTATCACTTGGATGACTAGAGAGATGTCTATCTGAGTGGGAGTTCATCAAATTTGTTTAGATGAACTTAATTGTCATGAACAATAGTCTAAGTTGTCTTCGCAAATTATGTTGTAGACCAATAACTTGCGTTGTAGCTCCATGTTAAATACGATCCTAGAGAAAGACTAAGTTGAAAGATATTGTAAGCAATGATGCGGACCGGGTCCATGGTCCGAGGAGTGTCCTCATTGCTAAACAGAAGGCTTACGTTTTTGATGCACCGCTCGATGTGCAAACCCCTACAACGTCGTCTGTGGATGTTGTGAACATCTGACAGACACGTCCTGATGACTACTTGATAGTTTAGTGCACCATACTTTACGGCATAGAATCGGGATTCCAATGACGTTTTGAATGCCATAAGACATATGAGATGTCCCAAGAGCTGAAATTGGGATTTCAGGCTCATGCCCGTGTTGAGAGGTATGAGACCTCTGACAAGTTCTTTTGCCAACAAGATGGAGGAGAATGGCTCAACTAGTGAGCATGTGCTCAGAATGTCTGGGTTCTTAAATCACTTGAACCAAGTGGGAGTTAATCTTCCAGATGAGATAGTGGTTGACGGAATTCTCTAGACACTATCACTGAGCTACTAGAACTTAGTGATGAACTATGACATGCAAAGGATGGAGATGATCCCGGAGCTATTTGCGGTGCTTAAGACCGCAAATGTAGAAATCAAGAAGGAGCATCAAGTGTTGATGGTTTAACAAGACCACTGGTTTCAAAAGGGGCAAGGGCTAAAAGGGAAACTTCATGAATGACAAACCAGTTGTCGCTCTAATGAAGGAACCCAAGGTTGAACCCAAACCTCGAGACTAAGTGCTTCTATTGTAAGGGGAATGGTCACATGGTAGCGGAACTACCCCAAATATATGGTAGATAAGAAAGCTGGCAACTTCAACAAAGTATATTTGATATACGTGTTATTGATGTGTACCTTGCTAGTACTCCTTGTAGTACATGGGTATTGGATACCGGTTTAGTTGCTATTATTAGTGACTTGAAGCAAAAGCTATGGACTGAACGGAGACTAGCTAAGGGCGGGGTGACGATGTGTGTTGGAAGTGTTTCCAAAGTTGATAAGATCACCATCGCACGCTCCCTCTACCTTCGGGATTAGTGTTGAACCTAGATAAATGTTAGCAGGTGTCTACGTTGAGCATGAATATGATTAGATCATGTTCATTGCAATACGGTTATTCATTCAAGTTAGAGAATAATGGTTATTTTGTTTACATGAATAATACCTTTATGGTCATGCACCCAATGGTTTATTGAATCTCGATCATAGTAATACACATGATAGTAATATTAACGCCAAAAGATGTAGAGTTAATAATGATAGTACCACTTTCTTGTGGCACTGCAGCTTAGGTCATTTTGGCATAAAATGCATGAAGAAACTCCATGCTGATGGATGTTTGGAGTCACTTGATTTTGAATCGCTCGACACATGCGAGCCATGCCTCATGGACAGGATGACTAAGATCCCGTTTTCAGGTACAATGAAACGGGCAACTGACTTGTTGGAAATCATACATGCTGATGTGTGTGATCCAATGAGAATTAAGGCGTGTGGTGGATATCCTTATTTTCTCATCTTCACTGACGATTTGAGTAGATATGGGTATATTTACTTAATGAAGCAAGAGTCTGAAATGTTTGAAAAGTTCAAGCAATTTTAGAGTGAAGTTAAGAATCATCATAACAAGAAGATCCTGTTCCTACGATCTGATCAAGGGGAGATTTTCTGAGTTATGAGTTTGGCAATCACTTAAGACATTGTGGAATTGTTTCACAGTTGAAGCCACCTGGAACACCACAGCGTGATGGTGTGTCCGGATGTCGTAATCGAACCTTATGAGATATGGTGCAATCTATGATGTCTCTTTCCGATCTACCGCTATTATTTTGAGGTTATGCATTAGAGATAGCTGCATTCACTTTAGATAGGGGACCATTTAAGTCCGTTGAGATGACGCCGTATGAACTATGGTTTGGAAAAAAACCAAAGTTGTCGTTTCTTAATGTTTGGGGCTGCGATGCTTATGGTTTCAGCCGGAAAAAGCTCGAACCCAAAGCAGACAAATACATCTTCATAGGATACCCAAAGGTAACAGTTCCATATACCTTCTATCTCAGATCCAAGGGCAAAATTGTTTGTCGCTAAGAACGGGTCCTTTCTCAAGAAGGAGTTTCTCTCGAAAGAATTGAGTGGGAGGAAGATTGAACTTGATGAGGTTGTCGAACCCTCACTTCAACCGGAGAGTAGTGCAACACAGGAAGATGTTTCTGTGGAACCTACGACTGTTGAAGAGGAAACTAATGATAGTGATCATGAAGCTTCGGATCAAGTTGCTATCGAACCTCGTAGGTCGATGATGGGCCTCTAACCCCTCGTTGGTTATCCCAAGTGGAAGGTGTGAGATGCAGTGTTGTGGAAGTTTTTCCCTTAGTAAAGATGCCAAGGATCGAATCCCCAGAGACTCCTAGGTTCAACAAGTAGGTGTCAACTGCTAACGGCGCCAGATATTAGCAATCAACGTGGACCTGCACACAGATACAAATAACTTTGCTCCCAACGAGTACAGAGAGGTTGTCAATCCCTCCGGCCTTGTAGTTCACAAAGGATTAAACGCAAGTGATAGTAGTGATAGATAATGTTTGCAATAGTAAATAAAAGCGAAAAGTAAATAGCGTATGTGATCAATGATGGTAATATGGACCGGAGTCTCCTGATGTTCACTAGTGATGTCTCTCTCCCAAAAGACGATAAAACAGCTATGTGAGGTAAACGAATTACAGCTGGGCAATTGACAGGACCACGAACGCAAACCAATGCTGACTACATTGCAAGAAAGGTTGAGGTTCAAAGCATGGGCGGTACGCCAAAGTAAGTAGACCGAAATCCATCAATATCTACTACTAATCATCCACCTTGAGATATCTATCCAAAACATCTCGCTGGTATTAAGTTGCGAGTCCCACCCATAGTGTAAACTCAATGCAACAGACAACTGCATTAAAAGAACTTTGCATAAAGTAAACAATCCTTGCACCCGCGGGCACAAGCACCGTTGTTTTCCCCTTTGTGGCAACATCACATCCCCTAGACTCATGTTTCTGTCACTCAAGCTAGTCATCGAGGGGCATGAACCCACAATCGAGCATAACGTTCCCTCTTGGAGTCACTACCTACTACTCGGCCAAAGCAATAAATAACAACGGAGAACATGCAAGAATTACTTATGAACATAAATATAAAAGAGGTAGATCAAATATATTACTCAAGAACAATCTGAACATAATCTCATAATCCATCGGATCCCAGTAAACTCATCATAGCAACAGCATAAGGATTACATATGTGCCTCGATCATGTAGGGCAGCTCACGAGGACTAATTAGTGAAGCACAAGAACGGGAGGAGAACATCACATAGCTACTGGTCATGGACTCATGGTCCAAGGGAGACTACTCACAACTCATCCGGGAGGCGTCCATGGTGGTGGAGAGGCTCCCGATGGTGATCCTCCCCTCCGGCAGGGTGCCGGGAAGAGTTCTCCTGGTGCTCACGATCTTGGAAGCGGTGGCGGCGGCGGAACAGAGATGAGATCGCGAAAAAGAGTTCCCTTCCCGAGGGTTTCGAAGGAAGCTCTAAATATATGCCAAAGGGGGGCACCAGACGGGGCTCGGGGGGCCCAGGCGCCCCCCCGGCGCGGCCCAGGGGGGAGGCGCGCCGCCAGGGCGCCTAGAGCCCTGGTGGCCCCCCCCCGGCTGTCCTTCGGGCGCAAGGAAGTTTCCGGAACGCTGATTTTTTATATAATTTTTCTGGATTTTTCCTGGCAGTTCTCGTAACGTGAAAACCTGAAATACAAAAACAGCCGAAAACAGAAACTGGCACTGGGGTGCACTGGATTAGTAGGTTAGTCCAAATATGATCAAAAGTGTATGGAAGTGTATAAATATTATAGCAATATCACCCAAAAGTGGCATGGAGCAAGCAGAAATTATAGATATGTTTTGGACGTATCAACATCCCCAAGCTTAATTCCTGCTCGTCCTCGAGTAGGTAAATGATAACAAGAATAATTTATGTGGTGACATGCTATTAACCATATAGGACTTTTTTATAGTCATATGACAAAAGCTTACTGAGACAATGATTCTATAGTAATTAAGTTGCCTCATGAGAAAATCACAAATGACTGAAAGTTTTACAATATGAAACTGAAACATCAAAAAGATTTGCAATGACCATGATGTGCAAATATGATAAAGTGATATCTAGCTTGCCCCCTTTAGTGAAGCAAAACATAAATGCAGGGGCGCCTTCAAGGTTTAAGTGATGACTAGATACAATCATTTCAGAATAAACGATATCACAATCATGCAAAAGACAATGCTACTTTGGGACAATGCACATTACACTCAGAATGACAATCATGCTCTCAGTAGTTGGTGCTTTAAAAGAAGGTGGAGACTCAGCATAAAAGTAAAAGAATGGTTATGTGCTAGAGCTTTTTATTTTGAAAACATAGAAGCAATTTTGTCAACGGTAGTAGTACTTCATATGTGTCATGCATAAGACATCCTATAAGTTGCAAGCCTCATGCATCGAATACCAATACTGCTCGCACCTTGTCCTAATTAGCTCGGATTTCCATGGGTTATCATTGCATTACATATGTTTCAACCAAGTGTCACAAAGGGGTACCTCTATGCCACCTGTACAAAGGTCCAAGGAGATAAATTGCATTTGATTTCTCGTTTTTGATAGATCTCAACTTGAGGACATCCATACCGGGACAACATAGAAAATAGATGATGGACTCCTCTTTAATGCATAAGCATATTCTCATAAGAGATTGAGGATTAATGTCCAAGCTAAAACTTCCACCATGATACATGGCTTTGGTTGGCGGCCCAATGTTCTTCTCTAACAATATGCATACTCATTCAACCCACGGCAAATCACCCTTACTTCAGACAAGACGAACATGCATAGCAACTCACATGATATTCAACAAAAGTGTGACAGTTGATGGCGTCCCCAGAAACATGGTTACCGCTCAGCAAGCAACTTATAAGAAATAAGATACATAGGCAACATATTCTTTACCACAATAGTTTTTAAGCTACTTTCCCATGAGCTATATATTGCAAAGTTAGTTCGCTTAGTACAGGTGGAGGTTAGCAAAAGACTGGGAGCGACCAACTAAGAGAGCAATGACGGTCATAATAATGCAGAGCGACAAAGCAATATTGAATCAGGCATGGAAGTTATATCGCTACTCAGAAATAAAAGATCATCAAGGCTTGACAGACTTTCTTTACAGTCTTAAATATGCGTGAGCATATGCCAAGTCAATCAAAATAAATTCTCGAAGGAAGATATTACTAAACCATACCACATCATAGGCAAACAAATCATGTTGGTACTCCAATAACACATTGGGAATCCCCCAGCTATTTGAGATTAACCATAAGAAAACCTAAACTACTAAGCGCCATCATGCACGTAGCGTCTTTATCATAGACATATTAACCAATGCAACGGAAGCAAACTCTCTTAATAAGGTGAGCATGATAATTAAAGAGAGTTCAAGCAACCAACTAAACAAAAGCTCTTTGAAAAAGATAAGCATGAATACTAAGAGCTGAGCATGATAGTAGCTATTAAAAGACAAAGAACACACACAGCAAAGATAGACATGAAAGTTCTATGTTATGTTCTAGGTAGAAGTGGAGCGTGTTTCTCTCCCACAATAAAGAAAGCTGAGTTCCGACTCGTTATGAAAAACTAAAAAGAAAACTAAAAGCAAGACGCTCCAAGCATAGCACATAACACATGAAGTGATAAAAGTATAGTGGAACGAAAGACGAACTGATAATGTTGATGGAGAAGGGGATGCACGGGGGCATCCCCAAGCTTAGACGCTTGAGTCTCCTTGAATATTTCTTGGGGGTGCACGGGGGCACCCCCAAGCTTGAGCGCTTGACACTCCTGAATCTTTTTATCATCTTCCCTCGCACACTTGAAAACTCCCTTCATACATAACTCATCATAATCTGATTAGTGAGGTTAGTACCCTTAATAAAATAATTGCACCTTGCTGGAAATAAAGATATTCTTGAAGTTCTACTGTTTCTCAAGATTGCCAAAAGGTTTTTGCAAAGAAAAAGCAAGCTCTTGGTTTACAAAATGAAGGAAAGGCAAAACAGGACAGAATCTGTGAAAAACAGAACAGCAGGTAGTAATTGATCTGTTCGGGGTACTTCTGCAACTCAAATCAAAAAACTCAGAACATACGCACGAAACACAATTATATAGAGAACGCTTTCGAAAAAATTCAGACCAAAAATATGATCTGGTGATTTTATACGAATTTTTCTATCCAAGGACAGAATCTGTTTCCTGGACAGCACCTCACAACTTTTGAACTTTCTAGCAATCAGAGGCTATACTTGGCACAAATATGAAAAGCAAACATACAATGATGATGCTACAGTAGTAAACAACATCAAGACACAACAAAAGCAAAATAAAATATTATTCATGTGGGCTGCCTCCCAAAAGCGCTTTCTTTCATGCCTTTAAGCTAGGCATAATGCATAGAGATCAAATTTTATCAAGAGTAAAAGAATAGCTAGCCCGCACAACGGACTCAAAAGGTAACTTGATCTTCTTTCGAGGGAAGTGTTCCATCCCTTTCTTGAGAGGAAACTGAAATTTTATATTACCCTCTTTCATGTCAATGATAGCACCAACGGTGCGTAAAAAGGGACGTCCCAAAATAATTGGACATGAAGGATCACATTCAATATCCATAATAGTGAAATCAACAGGAACATAATTATCATTAACAACGATAAGAACATCGTCGATCCTCCCCAAAGGTTTCTTTATGGAAGAATCAACGAGACGAACACCAAAAGAACAAGAATCATAAGGTTTCAATTTAAGCATATCATATATTCTTTTGGGCATAACAGAGGTACTAGCTCCAACATCACATAATGCATAGCAAGAGAAGTCATTCAATTTAATTTTTATCATAGGATCCCAACCATCTTCTAGCTTTCTAGGTATGGAGGCTTCTACTCTAAGTTTCTCCTCCCTAGCTTTGATGAGAGCATTAGTGATATGCTCTGTGAAGGCAAGGTTAAGCGTGCTAGTGCGGGGATCTCTAGACATCTTGTGAAGGAAATCAATAACTTCGGTAAGAGTGCAATTATCAAAATCAAGGTCATTAGCATCAAGTAAAGTGGTAGTGGTGTCCTTAAGGTTCACTTGTTTGGTAGTTTCTATAGTCATAGCATCACCATTAATAGGTCCAATGGGACCAGGAGTACATTGGGTGCTAAGAGTTTGGATATCCTCAACAACTTGGATAGTAGCAACAGTGTGGTGGGTAGGAAGGCTCTTAATTCTTTCCTCTTCCTCCCTTAGGGATGCAACCACTTCGGGTTTAGCTGCCATTTGGTTTATCAAAGTGGCTTGTGTGTGGGACATATTGGAAACTTGGGTCTCAGTGATAGTGAGTCTAGTCTGGAGGTTAGAAATCTCAATATTTATGTTCTCTAATCGTCTACTAATGTCTTGCAAGATAGCAGTATGCTCATTTAATTGCCTCGAGAAGGTTTTGTTTTGTTCATATTGGGTGTGCATGTAATTCTTAGTGGCCTTCTCTATTTCTAGCAGTTTCTCATAGCCAGGCAAATCTCTATCTTTTTGGAAGAAGTTCTTGGTGCTAGGATAAGCATTGTTGTTCCCATAGGAATTAGAGGGGAACGGTCTAGGATTACTTCCAAAGTTACTCCTATAAGCATCAGCAATCATAGAATCTAAAGGATCATAACGAGGATCAACAGAGGATTGCTTCGAAAGTAGAGACATGATCAAGTCAACTTTTTCATTAAGGGAGGAAATCTCCTCGACAGAGTTTACCTTCCTACCTGTTGGAGCGCATTTGGTGTGCCATTGGGAATAGTTGGTCATCATCTCACCGAGAAGCTTCGTGGCAGCACCAAGTGTAGTTTACATAAAGGTTCCTCCCGCGGCCGAATCTAACAAGTTCCGCGAGGTAAAGTTCAAGCCTGCATAAAAAGTTTGGATAACCATCCAAGTAGTCAAACCATGAGTAGGGCAATTCTTGATAAGAGATTTCATACGTTCCCAAGCTTGGGCAACGTGTTCATTATCCAATTGTTTAAAATTCATTATGTTACCTCTTAGTTGGATAATTTTAGCAGGTGGATAGTATTTTCCGATAAAAGCATCTTTGCACTTGTCCCATGAATCTATGCTATTTCTAGGCAAAGTCTGAAACCAAATTTTAGCTCCTCCTCTCAAGGAGAAAGGAAAAAAGCTTAAGCTTAACAATATTACCATCTATTTCTTGGTACTTTTGCATATTACAAAGTTCAACAAAGTTGTTTAAGTGTAAAGCAGCATCATCTCCAGCACCGGAGAATTGATCTTTCATGACTAAGTTCAGTAAAGCAGGTTTAATTTCATATGAAGGTGCTGAAGTGGCAGGTGTAGTGATAGGTGTGCTGATAAAGTCATCGTTGTTGTGACTAGTGAAGTCACACAACTTGGTGTTCTCGGTGGAACCCATAGTAGCAAGCAAGATAACTATTTTTGTGATTTTCGATAAAGGGTACTAAAGCAAAAACTGAAAGGTAAACTAACAAGACTAAAAAGCAAAGGTAAAAGATAGCATGCAACTCCCCTATCCTGAAGAGTGGAGTCCCCGGCAACGGCGCCAGAAAAACTCCTTGATGGGCCTCTAACCCCTCGTTGGTTACCCCAAGTGGAAGGTGTGAGATGCAGTGTTGTGGAAGTTTTTCCCTTAGCAAAGATGCCAAGGATCGAATCCCCAGAGACTCCTAGGTTCAACAAGTAGGTGTCAACTGCTAACGGCGCCAGATATTAGCAATCAACGTGGACCTGCACACAGATACAAATAACTTTGCTCCCAACGAGTACAGAGAGGTTGTCAATCCCTCCGGCCTTGTAGTTCACAAAGGATTAAACGCAAGTGATAGTAGTGATAGATAATGTTTGCAATAGTAAATA
>LR738712.1:718342708-718376373 GCA_902687465.1 Secale cereale | reverse complement strand
ATGATGGTAATATGGACCGGAGTCTCATGATGTTCACTAGTGATGTCTCTCTCCCAAAAGACGATAAAACAGCTATGTGAGGTAAACGAATTACAGCTGGGCAATTGACAGGACCACGAACGCAAACCAATGCTGACTACATTGCAAGAAAGGTTGAGGTTCAAAGCATGGGCGGTACGCCAAAGTAAGTAGACCGAAATCCATCAATATCTACTACTAATCATCCACCTTGAGATATCTATCCAGAACATCTCGCTGGTATTAAGTTGCGAGTCCCACCCATAGTGTAAACTCAATGCAACAGACAACTGCATTAAAAGAACTTTGCGTAAAGTAAACAATCCTTGCACCCGCGGGCACAAGCACCGTTGTTTTCCCCCTTGTGGCAATAGCACATCCCCTAGACTCATGTTTCTGTCACTCAAGCTAGTCATCGAGGGGCATGAACCCACAATCGAGCATAACGTTCCCTTTTGGAGTCACTACCTACTACTCGGCCAAAGCAATAAATAACAACGGAGAACATGCAACAATTACTTATGAACATAAATATAAAAGAGGTAGATCAAATATATTACTCAAGAACAATCTGAACATAATCTCATAATCCATCGGATCCCAGCAAACTCATCATAGCAACAACATAAGAATTACATATGTGCCTCGATCATGTTGGGCAGCTCACGAGGACTAATTAGTGAAGCACAAGAACGGGAGGAGAACATCACATAGCTACTGGTCATGGACACATGGTCCAAGGGAGACTACTCACAACTCATCCGGGAGGCGTCCATGGTGGTGGAGAGGCTCCCAATGGTGATCCTCCCCTCCGGCAGGGTGCCGGAAAGAGTTCTCCTGGTGCTCCCGATCTTGGAAGCGGCGGCGGCGGCGGAACAGAGATGAAATCGCGAAAAAGAGTTCCCGTCCCGAGGGTTTCGAAGGAAGCTCTAAATATATTCCAAAGGGGGGCACCAGACGGGGCTCGGGGGGCCCAGGCGCCCCCCCGGCGCGGCCCAGGGGGGCGCGCCGCCAGGGCGCCTGGAGCCCTGGTGCCCCCCCCCCCCCGGCTGTCCTTCGGGCGCAAGGAAGTTTCCGAAACGCTTATTTTTTATATAATTTTTTTGGATTTTTCCTGGCAGTTCTCCTAACGTGAAAACCTGAAATACAAAAACAGCCAAAAACAGAAACTGGCACTGGGGTGCACTGGATTAGTAGGTTAGTCCAAATATGATCAAAAGTTTATGGCAGTGTATAAATATCATAGCAATATCACCCAAAAGTGGCATGGAGCAAGCAGAAATTATAGATACGTTTTGGACGTATCAGTCGACAAGGATATGCACTACTCCTAAGTGGTACGGAGATCCTGTCTTAGATGTCATGTTGTTGGACAACAATGAACCTACGAACTATGGAGAAGCGATGGTGGGACCGTATTCCGACAAATGGTTAGAAGCCGAGAAATCCGAGATAGGATCCATGTATCAAAACAAAGTATGGACTTTGGTGGACTTGCCCAATGATCGGCAAGCCATTGAGATAAATGGATCTTTAAGAAGAAGATGGACATGGACGGTAATGTCACCGTCTACGAAGCTCAACTTGTGCGAAGAGTTTTTTTTTCACAAGTTCAAGGAGTTGACTACGATGAGATTTTCTCACCCGTAGCGATGCTTAAGTCCGTCGGAATCATGTTAGCATTAGTTGCATTTATGAAATCTGGCAGATGGATGTCAAAACAAGTTTCCTTATCAGTTTTCGTAAGGAAAGGTTGTATGTGATACAATCAGAAAGGTTTTGTCGATCCTAAGGATGCTAAAAGGTATGCTAGCTCCAGCGATCCTTCCATGGACTAGAGCAAGCATCTCGGAGTCGGAATATATGCTTTGATGGAGTGATCAAAGTTTTTGGGTTTATACAAAGTTTGTTAGAAACTTGTATTTACAATATAGTGAGTGGGAGTACTACAACATTTCTGATAAGTATATGTGAATGACATATTGTTGATCCGAAATGATGTAGAATTTCTGGAAAACATAAAGGGTTGTTTGAAAGGAGTTTTTCAAAGAAAGACCTGGATAAAGCATCTTACATATTGGGCATCAAGATCTATAGAGATAGATCAAGACGCCTGATGATACTTTCAAAAGAACACACACCTTTGACATGATTTTGAAGGAGTTCAAAATAGATCAGTCAAAGAAGGAGTTACCTGAGTTGTAAGGTGTGAAGTTGAGTAAGACTCAAAGCTTGACCACGGCAGAAGAAAGAGGAAGGACGAAGGTCATCCCCTATGCTTTTGTCATGGGCTCTATACGGTATGCCATGCTTAGTACCGCACCTGATGTGTGCCTTGCCACACATCTGGCAAGGGGGTACAAAGGTGATCCAGGAGTGGATCGCTAGATAGCGGTCAAAATTGTCCTTAGAGGAATAAGGAAATGTTTCTTGGTTATGGAGGTGATAAAGAGTTCGACGTAAAGAGTTACGTTGATGCAAGCTTAACACCTATCCGGATTGCTCTAAGTAGAGATGCCGGATACATATAATGGAGCAACAATTTGGAATAGCTCCAAGTGGAACGTGGTAGCAGCATCTACGACTTGACATAAAGTTTTGCGAAGTACACAGGGATCTGAATGTTGCAGACCCATTGACTACAACCTCTCTCACAAGCATAACATGATCAAACCCAGAACTCATTGAGTGTTAATCACATAGTGATGTGAACTAGATTATTGACTCTAGCAAACTCTTTGGATGTTAGTCACATGGCGGTGTGACCTGTGAGTGTTAATCACATGGCGATATGAACTAGATTATTGACTCTAGTGCAAGTGGGAGACTGTTGGAAATATGCCCTAGAGGCAATAATAAATTGGTTATTATTATATTTCCTTGTTCATGATAATTGTTTATTATCCATGCTAGAATTGTATTGATAGGAAACTCATATACATGTGTGGATACATAGATAAACACCGAGTCCCTAGTAAGTGATACGTCCAAAACGTATCTATAATTTTTGCTTGCTCCATGCCCTTTTTGTGTGATATTGCTATGATATTTATGCACTTCCATACACTTTTGATCATATTTGGACTAACCTACTAATGGTTGCAAAAGTGCACAATGTTCTTGTTTTACACTTTATTGTGTAGGAATTACTTAGAAATTGACAAAAACGCAAAAGGAGTCGTATTGGAGTAGGACTCTGACTTTCCTGAAATCTGTCTCAGAATGTGCCAGGCTAAACAATTCCGACTTTTTCCGGAAACCCTAAAACACTCTGGCGACTAGGGTTTGGCGGAACTGACGGCGCCCGCGGACTAGATCGGCGGGGCGCACCGGGACTACCGCCGGCCGGAGATGGCGACATCGTCTGGTAACGGCGGCGCGACGGCAAGGGGCGACCCGCCGCCTGGATCAGCCAAAGCTCGCTTGGAGGAACAGCTGGGGAAACTCGATATCTCTGAGGAGGAGGCTACGCCTCTGGTTCTAGATGATCGCGTACAGGAGGCGCCGGAGAGATGGATGGTGGCCGGGAAGATCCTCCACCGCAACAAGCTTCATATCAACACAATCTCCAACGCTCTTCGGCCTGCGTGGGGTAACCCTAAGGGCCTGATCTTCCGCATAGTAGGGGAGAATATGTTCGTCGCGGAGTTCGCTACGCGGCGCGATCGTGATCGTGTATGGGACGGATCCCCATGGCACATCAGCAAGAACGCAGTTATACTGACGAATTTCGACGAGTGCATGTGCCCTTCTGAACTCAAGTTTGACAAATTAAAGGTTTGGGCCCGTGTTGTTAATCTCCCATTCAATCTGCGGAGCGACGCATGGTGTAAAGCTATTGCCAAACAGATTGACAAGGAGGCCACTTCGATTCACTTCGATCATGAGGGCGGCTACCTGCGAGCTCGCGTCACTTTGGACGTAGCCAAACCCCTCAGGAGGTGGATTTTGATTGATTCGGCAAGAAGGGGTACTACAGATCCTTTTGATATCCAGTACGAAAACATACCCCACTTCTGCTTTTCCTGTGGCCGCTTAGGCCACTCTGATTTATTCTGCCCATCGCCTGGCACAAGAGATGAGAACGGAGACCTGCCGTTCGGCAAAGAACTCAGGCCGCCGGAAGAGAAAAAGGGAGCTGCATCCTCTGAGAGTTCTTCGAAGCCCCAACAGACAAAATCTAGTAAGAATGACACCAGGAACTCCAGCACTGCAGCAGATAGAGGAGCGGAGGTAACCTCGCCCATGAAACGTAATGCTGCACCTAAGCGCAAAGGCGGACCTACCACACAAGTTTACCGTCGAGTGGATCTCCCTCTCCTGACAAACCACGCTGCAACAGAAAATGAGGGGCAGGACACCACGGTGAAATCTTCGGCCCTAGAGGGTGATGGCAAGGAGGATGGTGATGTGGTGACTGAACCTAAAAAGAAGAAACCCACACCAAGCAATTCAGGAACTTCGGCAGAGGCTGCTGGACAGCCCTGCCCGTCCCAATGATCTGCCTAAGCTGGAACTGCCGGGGGCTTGGGAACCCCGAGGCAGTTCGTGAGCTTCGCAATGTCGTGAAGCAAGAAGGGCCTGTGTTGGTCTTTGTTATGGAGACGAAGATCAACAGGAAGCGTGTTGAGAAATTGAAGCAGACCTTGGGGTTTGCTGGCTGTTTCGCAGTGGACAGCGATGGACTTAGTGGGGGCATTGGTCTCTACTGGTCCAAAGATGTTTCTGTCGAGCTCAAGAACTACAGTTCGGCGCACATTGATGTCGAGGTGCGCGATTGTCAGGATAACTCCGCGTCTTGGAGATGTACTGGCTTCTATGGAGCGCCACGAGCTGAGAATAGACACCATAGCTGGCGGTTCCTCCGTACCCTACATGGCCTGCCACATTCAGCATGGCTATGTATGGGAGACTTCAACGAAACTCTTTATGGGAACGAGCATTTCGGTCGTGCCGCGCGACTGGAATGGCAGATGAGAGCTTTCCGTGATGCGACGGATGATTGTGCTCTTCAGGACCTCGGTTGGTCAGGAGTTCCATACACCTGGGATAATCGGCAATCTGGAGATGCTAACGTTAAAGCCCGGCTGGATCGGGCCTTTGCCAACGAGGAATTCAGACAGAGATTTGAACACACTCGTGTGCGCCATGTGTGCTCAGTAGAATCCGACCACTTCTTTGTGGTGGTTGATCTACGGCGGCAAAACTCCAACAACAACCCACATCTGCATAAACCCTTTCGTTATGAGAACGTATGGCAGTCCCACAGTGATTATGAGCAGATGGTTTCTGACACTTGGCGTGGTCAAGTTTGGCAGCCAGGTTTGCATGGTATAATGGGTTCGCTTGAAGCCCTACAGCGTACGCTAGCACCATGGGGCGTCCGTGAGTTCGGGTGCCTGAGCAGAAATGTCAGGCAGCTTCGAAAACGACTTGATAGACTACGTCTCCGTTCTGTGGGACGTGGCCCATCTGACGAGGAAAAGGCAACCATGTCAAAGCTCCGAGAAGCAATGCGACTGGAGGAGATATGGTTGAAACAAAGATCTCGTGTCCCCTGGCTGCGGGAAGGGGACCGCAATACGGCTTACTTTCAGGCACAAGCAAAGCAGCGTAAACGTATCAACAAGATCGCTAATCTGCAGCGATCGGATGGCTCGGTTTGTGCCACGGGAGACGAAGACAAGGAGGAAATCCTTGCTTTCTATCAAGCACTATACACCTCCCAAGGTTTCAGCAATAGTGATGAACTGTTATCACATGTGCCTAGCCGGGTCACACCGGCCATGAATGACCTGCTATCCATACCGTATGATGCCTCGGAGATAACTACTGCCCTCTTTCAAATGGCCCCGTCGAAGGCACCCGGGGTAGACGGATTCACCGCAGGATTTTATCAGCGCCACTGGAACCTGTTGAAAGAAGACATTATTCCGGCAGTGCTTGATTTTCTAAATGGTGGTGAGCTACCAGCTAGATTAAACGACACTTCCATCACATTAATACCAAAGGTACGTCATCCACAAAATATTTCACAATACCGGCCTATTGCATTATGCCCAGTTCTCTACAAAATCGCTGTCAAGGCGATCACCAACCGATTGCGGCCATGCATGGACGAGATTGTTAGTGAAGAACAAAGTGCTTTTGTTCCGGGTCGACTGATCACGGACAACGTCCTGGTGGCATATGAAAGTGTTCATACGATGAAAAGACGGAAGAAAGGAAGAAACTACTCGTGTGCCATTAAACTTGATATGATGAAGGCATACGATCGCGTCGAGTGGCATTTTCTCGAAGCTATGCTTCTGAGACTCGGTTTCGCCGGCAATTTGGTAAGGCTAATTATGAAGTGTGTTACCTCAGTTCGATTCTCCGTGCGAGTGAATGGGGAGTTGCTACCTTTTTTTACTCCCTCCAGAGGTCTTCGGCAGGCTGCCCTATATCGCCATATCTTTTCCTGCTATGTGCCGAAGGATTTTCTTCGTTGTTGAAGCACTATGGGAACTACATTGATCGTGGTATCCGAGTCAGCTTCAGAGCACCATGGGTGAGTCACTTACTATTCGCTGATGATAGTCTCGACTAAATGAGATTCTCAGAATCTATGGAGAGGCTTCCGGTCAATGTGTCAACAGAGCAAAAAGTTCTATCTACTTCAGCCCCAACACACCGGCTGCTCTCAAAGGAAGTCTGAAACAGATCCTAAATGTTCATTCAAAAGCTTTTTCAGAAAGATATCTTGGCTTACCCACTGCTGTTGGCAGAATTACTAGCGGCACATTCGACCATATAGTAGACCGGGCAAAGGACAAGATGCAGGGATGGTCAGAAAGACTGTTTGCCTACGCAGGTAGAGAAACCTTGATCAAATCTATTGCCCAGGCAATTCCAACCTTCAGTATGACCTGCTTTCTACTTACAAAGAAGGTGTGCAAGAACTTGCGATCGAGTATGGCAAAATTCTGGTGGGGGAGCTCGCTGGATCGGCGCTCCTTGCACTGGATAGCGTGGGACAAGCTTGCGACACCAAAAGTTAAGGGCGAGATGGGCTTCCGTGACCTTCGACAGTTTAACCTAGCCCTGCTAGGGAAACACGGTTGGAGATTTATGACAAACCCGGAAGCCCTTTGTACAAGAGTGATGAAGGGGAGGTACTTCCCGGACTCAGAGTTCATGGAAGCCACCACCCCAAAATCAGCATCAGCCACTTGGCGAGCCATTGTCGCTGGACGAGAAGCTCTCAAAGCTGGCCTCATAAAGCGGATTGGTGATGGCGCATCCACCTCGGTCTGGAACGACCGATGGATCCCATCGACTGTCACTATGACACCGGTATTCAGGCCTCCCAACACGCCGATTCTCACAGTCGGTGAGCTCATTGATCATGACAACGGGACCTGGAATCGTGATCTCATTCGCTCAACCTTCATCGCGCCGGATGCAGAGGCAATCCTGAACATTCCCCTAAGGCAAGGCGGTGGTGTATATTATCTAGCATGGGCACATGAACGATCCGGAATCTACTCTGTTAAAACAGCCTATCGAGCTCTAATGAATCAAAGAGAGCGTGCAGCTCTAGAAGAAGGGCAGATAGCGGAACCATCAACGGACGAACAACAGATGTGGAGTGCTCTCTGGAAACTAAAAGTGGTCCCTAAAGTTAGGGTTTTTTGGTGGCGGGTGGTTCGTGGAATCATCCCGGATGAGTGTACACTCAAACACCGACACATCAAGGAAACAAGCGTTTGCAAGCTGTGCCTTGCCATGGATGAGGACCTAATGCATGCTCTGATCCATTGTTCCCACGAAAGGCGGTTCTGGGAGGAGGCGAGGCTACTCTTCGAGATCAGGCTCCCGCAGCTTCACCCAAACTCTTGGGCAAGAGATATATTGTGTGATCGGCAACTATCCGATAAGGATCGTGCCACGATCATCACGGTGATGTGGGCGATCTGGATGTCCCACAATAGATATACGCATGACCAGGAGATCATTGATCCTGCCAGCTCGGTCAGGAGAATTCGCGAAGATCTTGCGTTGCTGGATATACCCGGACGGGCTTTTATACCAATACCGGGCCATGGCTGGCGACCTCCCGAGGGAAACTTCATCAAAATCAACACTGATGCAGCGATCCACCGAGAGACACACACTGCAGGCTTTGGAGGGCTTGCTCGCTCTTCCTCGGCTTTCTTGGGTGCATGGTGCAAGCCCCACCAAGGGGTTACTGATCCGTTTATTGCTGAGGTGCTCTCCATTCGCGAGGGCACCATCCTTGCCCGTCTCCGCGGCTACACGCACGTGCAACTGGAATCCGACTGTCTAGAGGTAGTTGACCTCTGGAACTCTGGCTACTCCGATCGCTCGGTTGTAGCACCTATCTTAGCTGAAGTTAGAGAGCTCTCTCATAGTTTTTCTTCATTCAGTATTAATCATGTAACTAGATCCGCTAACAGTCCCGCACACTTATGTGCTAAGCGTGCTTGTACGCTGAACGGGACTGAAAGCTGGCTGGACACCACTCCGAGCTTCCTGGTCAGCAGCCTCCTGGCTGACTGCCCAGCGAACGCCTTTGTTTAATAAAGCTCTCTAAAGTTCCCCGCAAAAAAAAATGAAATTTGTCTCAGAACGTTTTTTAAAGATTGTCAAGTTCCGGCCCGAAGACGATGTCAAACGGAAAAAGTCTAGTTGCGAAAGTTGTGGGGAATTTCGAGGCGATGCTTCTGGATATAAAATTCGTCCAAATCGGAGTCCGGACGGCCGAGTAAAGCCCGTTTTACTGAGGCCCAAAATCTGATGACGGGAATCCGAGAGTCTATATAAAGAGAGGAAACCTAGGTCACCAAGGGCCACGAATTTTCCTCCTCCCGAGCCGCCGTCTTGGAGGGGAGGACCAGCACCATTGCAGCACCATCTACAAGGAAGAAGGGGGGCCAAGGGGCGCTGCCCCCTAGGGCCGCCGCCGCCCCCTAGGGCCGCCGCCGCCGCGCCCCCAAGGGCCGCCAGGCCGCCTCCGTGGCTGCCGCCGGCCGTCTCCTCCTCGCGGGGCTGCACCTCTCCATCAACACCATCATCAACCTCCTCCTCACCATGTCCATGCGTGAGTAGTTTCCTCCGGGGCCGAGGGCTCGTACGTGTAGCTATGTGGTTATCTCTCTCTTCCATGATGTGATCTTCGTTGTGATCATAGGCTATGTTAATCTAGGGTGATCCCATGATATTTCCCCTTCCTCTATGTATTGGATTGATGTACTCACTTGTCTTTATCTAGTATAATCCCCGAGACCAAGGTGACAGCGGTCTATTGGACATGGATTAGAAAAATATTTTCATGAGTGATTTCCTCTCTTGTGTGTTGATTGAAGATTGAGAGTCTCTTGGTGCTTGTCTTTGACTATCCTTTAGATATGTTGTGGTGATTGTGGGACTCTCTTTGGATGGCCGCGGTGACATTGGGAAATCCTTAGATTGAGAACTACGAACTTTGAGGTGTGCTTTTGTAGCCCTACATAATTCTCGTCTTCTCTTGACGACGAAGGAATGACCTCCGGGTGCGTCTCCATTGCATGTTTTATGGGAAATATCATGTGATTCGATTATGTTAATGTTGTTGGGAGTTGCCACTAGTGAAAGTATGATCCCTAGGCCTTGTTTCCACCATTGCAATACCATTTGTGCTCACGTTTACCACTTGTTTGCTTTCTGCACTTTTTATTACAGATTTATATTACTTTGCTTTGCCACTCCTATCATCCATATTTTACCATCTCTTCGCCGAACTAGTGCACCTATACAACTCCTAGTTGTATTAGGTGTGTTGGGGACACAAGAGACTTCTTGTATCTTAGTTGCAGGGTTGCTTGAGAGAGACCATCTTCAACCTCTACTTCCCTGAGTTCGATAAACCTTAGATCATCCACTTGAGGGAAATTGCTGCTGTCCTACAAACCTCTGCGCTTGGAGGCCCAACATAGTCTACAAGAGTAGAAGCGTGTGTAGACATCAGTAAGCCTCTAGTTGACTAGCTCATTGATCAACAGATGGTCACGGTTTCCTGACCATGGACATTGGATGTCATTGATAACAGGATCACATCATTAGGAGAATGATGTGATGGACAAGACCCAATCCTAAGCCTAGCACAAGATCGTGTAGTTCGTAAGCTAAAGCTTTTCCAATGTCAAGTATCCTTTCCTTAGACCATGAGGTTGTGCAACTCCCGGATACCGTAGGAATGCTTTTGGTGTGCCAAACATCACAACGTAACTGGGTGGCTATAAAGGTGCACTACGGGTATCTCCGAAAGTGTCTGTTGGATTGGCACGAATCGAGACTGGGATTTGTCACTCCATGTGACGGAGAGGTATCTCTGGGCCCACTCGGTAGGACATCATCATAATGTGCACAATGTGATCAAGGAAATGATCACGGGGTGATGTGTTACGGAATGAGTAAAGAAACTTGCCGTAACGAGATTGAGCAAGGTATCGGTATACCGACGATCGAATCTCGGGCAAGTGCTATACCGATAGACAAAGGGAATCGTATACGGGATTGATTGAATCCTTGACATCGTGGTTCATCCGATGAGATCATCATGGAACATGTGGGAGCCAACATGGGTATCCAGATCCCGCTATTGGTTATTGGCCGGAGAGTTGTCTCGGTCATGTCTGCATGGTTCCCGAACCCGTAGGGTCTACACACTTAAGGTTCGATGACGCTAGGGTTATAGGGAATAGATATATGTGGTTACCGAATGTTGTTCGGAGTCCCGGATGAGATCCCGGACATCACGAGGAGTTCCGGAATGGTCCGGAGGTAAACATTCATATATGGCAAGTCCCGTTTTGGTCATTGGAAAAGTTTCGGGCGCTATCCATAGCGTACCAGGACCACCGGGAGGGTCCCGGGGGTCCACCGGGTGGGGCCACCGGCCCCAGAGGGCTGCGTGGGCCAAGTATGGGAGGGGACCAGCCCCAGGTGGGCTGGTGCGCCCCCCTACCAGGGCCCAAGGCAAAGAGAGAAGGTAAGGAGGGGAAACCCTAGGCTCAGATGGGCCTAAGGCCCACCTATTGGTGCGCCCCCTGATACGTCCAAAATGCATCACTGTTTTGTATCATAATTTATCCTTATTCATTGATATATTTCACGTTACGATGATGTTCTTATGTTGTTTTGGTCTATTTTACACAGTTTGCAACTTTCCGATGCCGAAGCAGCAGACGCAGGAGTCAGCGGTAAAAAGTGGACGCTGAGTTGCTGAAGAAGAATACCTCCAAATTACCTGAAAATCGACGGAGGATATTTTTCGGACGAATCACGAAGACATGCGAAAGGGCAACCAGAGGGGGGCCACATGGTGCCCAGGCGCCCTGGGGGCGCCCCCCTGGCCGCGCCGGGGGGGCGCCTAGAGCCCTTGGCCCACCTCCGGCTGCCCCCTTTGGCCTATATACTCTCCGTTATCCGAAAACCCTAAAACAGGGAGTTTTTACGGAGTTCCGCCGCCGCTCCGTGGCGGAAACCTACAGAGAAGAAAAAGCCATCTCCGGTGGGCAGATTCCGCCGGGGAGATCACCTCCCGGAAGGGGAGATCGTCGCCATCGTCATGACCATCATCACGGGCATCATCGAGATCATCATCAACATCATCCCCAACACCAGCACCATCTCCATCTTCATCCAAATCTCATCTCACAATTGCAACTTGTGTTGTAACTCGTACTACCTATCCTCTCTACTCCATCGTTGTTGATTACTACTTTGTGGTGAATGCTATTGAGTTTTGTTAGAGAAATATTATTATGTCCAGATTGTTTATCACCCATTTATCTCCACTGATCATGATCTCTTTTATGTCTCGTGAGTAGTTACCTTAGTTCTTGAGGACATGGGGAAAGTCTTGTTGTTAGTAGTCATATGTTGTTGAAATAATATGTGTTGTTTGATACTTAAGTTGTGTTGTCATTCTACTAGTGGTGTTCTGTGAGTCGAACACTCAACACTTCGCCTTATTAAGGACCTAGGAGAATACATTGTGTACAAAGAATGCTTACGGTGGGTTGCCGGAGTGACAGAAACCTGAACCCTAGTTCGCACGCTTTTGCATAAGGGAACAATGGATCCTTGATCGTATTGCTATGGTTAGGCTTTTGCCTTAAATTCTATCTTGTATTTGCGGATGCTTGCAAGGTGTTTAATCATAAGAGTGCACTCATCTTAGTATAGAGAGTGTACTAGCATAGATCCACCCACTCAACACTTATCAACACATAACATAGTATCGATACGGAATATGGCGAAAGCACATGACTACTTCTCCCGTGTGTCCTCAGGAACGCTTTAGTCTTTATAAGTTCAGTTGCTAGGCCTCTCCTTTGCTAAGAAAGGATTGGGCCACTTGTTACTCTCAGTGCCTTTTACATTGCTTGCTTTTACTTTCCTGTTGCTTATATCGAGAAAACCCCTAAAAAGTTATCTTTAAGTGCTTGCAGTAATTTCTTGCTCAGAATCGCTTATCAATACCTTCTGCTCCTCGTTGGGTTCGACACTCTTACTTATCGAAAACACTGCAATAGATCCCCTACGGTTGTGGGTCATCAAGTACCGTTTTCTGGCGCCGTTGCCGGCGAGCGTAGCGCTATTGGTAAAGTGAAACTGGTAAGGAAGTTTTTATAATTCTGTTTTCATTTTTGCTATTGCTGCTCTTTGTCCTCATGGACAACCCTGTTATTGGATCGTTGCTTGTGGGAAGACGCCCCACACCTGTGGTGGTTGATCCTCTCCCTACTGAAATTGTGCCCTATAAAATACCAGCTGGTATTATCGATTATGTTTTGGCTAATCGTTATGCAGGAGACAGACATCCCGGTGAACACTTGCTATATCTGTCACAACTATGTTCATTATTTAAGCTTGCAGGTGTATCGAGGGAGTTTGTCATGAGGAAATTGTTTGCCGTATCACTTATAGATAAAGCTTCGGATTGGTATAGGCTTCTCGATAACTCACACTTGCTTGACTAGCAGGAGCTTATGTCTCTCTTTTATACTAAGTTTTATCCTCTTCATGAAATTCATCGAGACAGGAACTATATCTATAACTTTTGGTCTCGCGGCGGAGAAAGCATTGCTCAAGCTTGGGGGAGATTGAAGTCCCTAATGCTCAAATGCCCTATTCATAAGCATCCCAAGGAAATTATACATACAAATTTTTATGCCAGGCTTTCTTGTCAGGATAAGGAGATGTTGGATGCCTCCTCTAGTGGGGTATTTCAGAAGAAGAGTGTTGAAGAAAGGTGGGATCTCATTGAAAGGATACAGAGGAATACCGAAGATTGGGAAATTGATAAAGGTATTGAACCCGCTATAAATTATGAACATGATTATATTGAGAGCTATGTGAAAGCTGATTACTTCAATACTTTTTGCTCTAAGATTGGTCTTGATTCCCATCTAGTGATTGATTTCAGTAAGAATTTTGCCTCTCACGTTGATTCTTTTAAAAAGAAGAGAGACCAGCATCGTGAACCTTTTAAAGAGCCACCTGTTGATATTCATGTTGCTAACCCTATTTTGCCTACAGTTATATATGAACAACCTCCTTTTCCCGCAAGGATGAGGGAGCACACTCTTGTGACAGGCATAATAAATAAAAGTGAGAGAAGAGTTGATGAGCCTGAGGACCAGATCAGGGTTGATCCTCAAGTTGCATTAATTAAAGACCTTGTTACTAATGATGCTTTGGATTCCAATATAAATGTTTTTGCTGTTTCCACTAACCTTGTCACAACCAAGAATAAAAGCCCAATTTCAGGTACTCCAGTGGTATCTGTTAAAATAGGAGATCACAATTATTATGGGCTATGCGATTTGGGATCGAGTGCAAGTGATATCCCCTATTCACTTTATGAAGAGATCATCGGTGAGATTTCCCCTTGTGAACTTGAAGAGGTTGATGTTACCATTCATCTTGCAAACAGAACAACTATCTCTCCTATCGGAATTGTGAGGGACGTTGAAGTCCTATGTGGAAAGGTAAAATACCCTACCGACTTTCTAGCACTTGGTTCAGAGAGGGACAATTTTTGTCCAATTATTTTTGGTAGACCTTTTCTTAGAACTTGTGGAGCTATAATAGATTGCAAGAAAGGTAAAGTTTCTGTTGAATTCAATGGTGAGCCATATGAATTTAATTTTTCTAAGTTCTCTAAGCAGCCTCGTGGTACCAATTTACCTAGTGATGATAAACTTATTGAAAGTATTGCTTCTATTGCTATTCCCCATAATGATCCTTTGCAGCAATATATGGAGGACCACGAGAATGACTTGCATATGCAGGAAAGAAATGAACTAGATGAAATATTCTTGAGGCAACCTGCCATCCTGAAGCATAACCTTCAGGTTGAACCTTTGGGAATTTTATCAAAACCAAAAGAAGACCAGGTGTTCGATCTTAAACCTCTTCCCGATACTCTCAAGTATGCTTATTTAGATGAAAAGAAAGTATATCCTGTTATTATCAATTCTAACCTTTCAGGATATGAAGAAGAGAGACTATTGGAAGTACTCCGTAAACACCGAGGCGCAATTGGCTATACCCTTGATGACCTTAAGGGGATTAGTCCATCTATCTGTCAACATACTATCAACCTTGAGCCTGATGCTAAACCAGTTGTTGATCATCAAGGACGGTTGAACCCGAAGATGATGGACGTTGTGAGAACTGAGATTCTCAAGTTTCTAGCCGCAGGTATTATCTACCCTATAGCTGATAGTAAGTGGGTAAGCCCGGTACATTGTGTTCCTAAGAAAGGAGGTACAACTGTGGTTCCTAATGACAAAAATGAACTAATACCTCAGAGAATAATTATTGGATATAGAATGTGTATTGATTACAGGAAGTTGAACAAGGCGACCAGGAAGGATCATTACCCCTTGTCGTTCATCGACCAAATGCTTGAAAGGTTATCCAAAAATACCCACTTTTGTTATCTCGATGGTTATTCTGGCTTCTCTCAAATTCATGTTAACACCGCTGATCAAGAGAAGACCACTTTTACTTGTTCCTTTGGTACTTATGCTTACAGGCGTATGCCTTTTGGTTTATGTAATGCCCCTGCTACTTTTCAAAGGTGTATGTCTGCTATCTTTCATGGTTTCTATGGGGATATTATGGAAGTCTTCATGGACGATTTCTCCGTCTATGGAACCTCCTTTGACCATTGTCTTCACAATCTTAATAAAGTTTTGCAGAGATGTGAGGAGACGAATTTGGTACTCAACTGGGAGAAGTGCCACTTCATGGTTAAAGAAGGAATTGTTCTTGGTCACAAGATTTCCGAAAGGGGAATTGAAGTGGACAAAGCCAAGATCGAAGCTATCGAGAGGATGCCCTATCAAAGGGACATCAAAGGTATTCGCAGTTTTCTTGGTCATGCTGGTTTCTATAGAAGATTTATTAAAGACTTTTCTAAAACCTCGAGGCCCCTCACTAATCTTCTCCAGAAGGACGTCCCTTTTGTATTTAATGAGGATTGTAAGGAAGCTTTTGAAGTCCTTAAGAAAGCTTTAATAACCGCTCCTATAGTACAACCACCTGACTGGAATTTACCTTTTGAGATTATGTGTGATGCTAGTGATTTTGCTGTTGGAGCTGTTTTAGGACAAAGAGTTGATAAGAAATTGAATGTTATACATTATGCTAGCAAAACCCTTGATAGTGCTCAAAAGAATTATGCTACTACTGAGAAGGAATTCTTAGCTGTAGTATTTGCTTGTGATAAGTTTAGACAGTATATTGTTGATTCCAAAGTTATTATTCATACTGATCATGCTGCCATTAAATATCTTATGACAAAGAAGGATGCCAAACCAAGGCTTATCAGATGGGTACTCCTTCTTCAAGAATTTGATTTGCAGATTGTTGATAGGAAAGGAGAAGACAATCCGGTGGCGGACAATCTTTCAAGGATGGAAGATATACCGCACGACCCCATCCCAGTCAACGATAGTTTTCCCGACGAGCAACTTGCCGTTGTAAAAATACAATCTCTTTCCAATCCTTGGTATGCAGATTATGCTAATTTTATTGTTGCAAAGTATTTGCCTCCAGGTTTAACATTTCAGCAAAGGAAGAAGTTCTTTCATGATTTGAGGCACTACTTTTGGGATGACCCACATCTTTTCAAGGAAGGTCCCGACGGGATCGTGAGAAGATGCATACCGGAACATGAGCAGAAGGACATTCTCAGACGGTGTCATGATAGTCCCTATGGAGGACATCATGCCGGTGAGAGAACTGCACATAAGGTTCTTGATACGTCCAAAACGTATCTATAATTTCTGCTTGCTCCATGCCACTTTTGGGTGATATTGCTATGATATTCATACACTTCCATACACTTTTGATCATATTTGGACTAACTTACTAATCCAGTGCACCCCAGTGCCAGTTTCTGTTTTCGGTTGTTTTTGTATTTCAGGTTTTCACGTTTCGAGAACTGCCCAGAAAAATACAAAAAAAAATATATAAAAAATCAGCGTTCCGGGAAGGACACTGCTTCCGAAGGGGAGCCTGGGGGGGCCACAGGGGGCCTAGGCGCCCTGTGGGCGCCCCCCCCCTGGGCCGCGTCGGGGGGGCGCCTCGGCACCCCGAGAGCCCCCCGATGCCCTACTTTGGCAGATATTTAAAGGGTCCCCTGTAACCCTTGAAACAAGACCTCTTTTTGCGATCCCATCTCTGTTCCGCCGCCGCCGCCGCTTCCAAGATCGGGAGCACCAGGAGAACTCTTCCCGGCACCCTGCCGGAGGGGAGGATCACCACCGGGAGCTTCTCCACCACCATGGACGCCTCCCGGATGACTCGTGAGTAATCTCCCGTGGACCATGAGTCCATGACCAGTAGCTATGTGATGTTCTCCTCCCGTTCTTGTGCTTCACTAATTAGTCCTCGTGAGCTGCCCTACATGATCGAGGCACCTATGTAATCCTTGTGTTGTTGCTATGTTGAGTTTGCTGGGATCCGATGGATTATGAGATTATGTTCAGATTGATCTTGAGTAATATATTTGATTCACCTCTTTTATATTTTAGTTCATAAGTAATTCTTGCATGTTCTCCGTTGTTATTTATTGCTTTGGCCAAGTAGTAAGTAGTGACTCCAAGAGGGAACGTTATGCTCGATTGTGGGTTCATGCCCCTCGATGACTAGCTTGAGTGACAGAAACATGAGTCTAGGGGATGTGCTGTTGCCACAAGGGGGAAAAAACGGTGCTTGTGCCCGCGGGTGCAAGGATTGTTTACTTTACGCAAAGTTCTTTTAATGCAGTTGTCTGTTGCATTGAGTTTACACTATGGGTGGGACTCGCAACTTAATACCAGCGAGATGTTCTGGATAGATATCCCAAGGTGGATGATTAGTAGTAGATATTGATGGATTTCGGTCTACTTTCTTTGGCGTACCGCCCATGCTTTGAACCTCAACCTTTCTTGCAATGTAGTCAGCATTGGTTTGCGTTCGTGGTCCTGTCAATTGCCCAGCTGTAATTTGTTACCTCACATAGCTGTTTTATCGTCTTTTGGGAGAGAGACATCGCTAGTGAACATCATGTGACTCCGGTCCATATTACTATCATTGATCAACTTCAACTATTTACTTTCCGCTATTTTATTTACTATTGCAAATTACTATCTATCACTACTATCATATTGCTTTTAACCCTTTGTGAACTACAAGGCCGGAGAGATTGACAACCTCTCTGTACTCGTTGGGAGCAAAGTTATTTGTATCTGTGTGCAGGTCCACGTTGATTGCTAATTGCGCCGTTAGCAGTTGACACCTACCTGTTGAACCTAGGAGTCTCTGGGGATTCGATCCTTGGCATCTTTGCTAAGGGAAAACACTTCTACTTACTTCATCTTACACCTTCCACTTGGGGTAATCCAACGAGGGGTTCGAGGCCCATCAAGGAGTATTTTCTGGTGCCGTTGCCGGGGACTCCACTCTTCAGGATAGGGGAGTTGCATGCTATCTTTTACCTTTGCTTATTAGTCTTGTTAGTTTACCTTTCATATTTGCTTTAGTTCCTTTTATCGAAAATCACAAAAATAGTTATCTTGCTTGCTTGCTACTATGGGTTCCACCGAGAACACCAAGTTGTGTGACTTCACTAGTCACAACAACGATGACTTTATCAGCACACCTATCACTACACCTGCCACTTCAGCACCTTCATATGAAATTAAACCTGCTTTACTTAACTTAGTCATGAGAGAACAATTCTCCGGTGCTGGAGATGATGCTGCTTTACACTTGAACAACTTTGTTGAACTTTGTGATATGCAAAAGTACCAAGAAATAGATGGTAATATTGTTATGCTTAAGCTTTTTCCTTTCTCTTTGAGAGGAGGAGCTAAAATTTGGTTTCAGTCTTTGCCTAGGAATAGCATAGATTCATGGGACAAGTGCAAAGATGCTTTTATTGGAAAATGCTATCCACCTGCTAAAATTATCCAACTTAGAAGTAACATTATGAATTTTAAACAATTGGATAATGAACACGTTGCCCAAGCTTGGGAACGTATGAAGTCTCTTATCAAGAACTGCCCTACTCACGGTTTGACTACTTGGATGGTTATCCAAACTTTTTATGCAGGCTTGAACTTTACCTCGCGGAACTTGTTAGATTCGGCCGCGGGAGGAACTTTTATGTCAACTACACTTGGTGCTGCCACAAAGCTTCTCGATGAGATGATGACCAACTATTCCCAATGGCACACCGAACGCGCTCCAACAGGTAGGAAGGTAAACTCTGTCGAGGAGATTTCCTCCCTTAATGAAAAAGTTGACTTGATCATGTCTCTACTTTCGAAGCAATCAACTGTTGATCCTCGTGATGTTCCTTTAAATTCTTTGATTGCTCAAGAACAAGTAGATGTTAACTTTATCTCTAGAAACAATTTCAACAACAATGCTTATAGGAGTAACTTTGGTAACAATCCTAGACCGTTCCCCTCTAACTCTTATGGGAACAACAATGCTTATCCTAATACCAAGAACTCCAACACTGAACTAGAGAGCATGCTTAGAGATTTCATCACTACCCAAAAAGCCTTTAATAAGAATGTAGAGGAGAGACTACATAAACTAGATGATCTTTCTTTCAAGGTAGACCACTTAGCCAATGAGTTAAAATTGCTAAAAATTGAAACTTCTTCTCTTAAGGAGAAGGAAGTCATCCCTATTAATGCTACTCAAGTGCAAATGAATGAAAACATTAGGATGATGGCTAAGCTTAAAGAGAGTTGGGCTAGAGAAAGGGAGGAAGAGGAAAGAATTAAGAGCCTTCCTACCCACCACACTGTTGCTACTATCCAAGTTATTGAGAATGTTCACACTCTTAGCACCCAATGTACTCCTGGTCCCAATGGACCTATTAATGGTGATGCTATGTCAACTACCAAACAGGTGAGCCTTAAGGACACCACTACTACCTTACTTGATGCTCGTGACCTTGATTTTGATAATTGCACTCTTACAGAAGTTATTGATTTCCTTCACAAGATGTCTAGAGATCCCCGCACTAGCACGCTTAACCTTGCCTTCACAGAGCATATCACTAATGCTCTCATCAAAGCTAGGGAGGAGAAACTTAGAGTAGAAGCCTCCATACCTAGAAAGCTAGAGGATGGTTGGGATCCTATGATAAAAATTTATTTGAATGACTTCTCTTGTTATGCATTATGTGATGTTGGTGCTAGTACCTCTGTTATGCCCAAAAGGATATATGATATGCTTAAATTGAAACCTTATGATTCTTGTTCTTTTGGTGTTCGTCTCGTTGATTCTTCCATAAAGAAACCTTTGGGGAGGATCGACGATGTTCTTATTGTTGTCAATGATAATTATTTGCCCGTTGATTTTACTATTATGGATATTGAATGTGATCCTTCATGTCCAATTATTTTGGGACGTCCCTTTTTGCGCACCGTTGGTGCTGTCATTGACATGAAAGAGGGGAATATAAAATTTCAGTTTCCTCTCAAGAAAGGGATGGAACACTTCCATCGTAAGAAGGTCAAGTTACCTTTTGAGTCCGTTGTACGGGCTAGTTATTCTTTTACTCTTGATAAAACTTGATCTATGCATTATGCCTAGCTTAAAGGCATAAAAGAAAGCGCTTTTGGGAGGCAGCCCACATGAATAAATTTTTTTGCTTTTGTTGTGTCTTGATGTTGTTTACTGCTGTAGCATCATCATTGTATCTTTGCTTTTCATATTTGTGCCAAGTATAGCCTCTGATTGCTAGAAAGTTCAAAAGTTGTGAGGTGCTGTCCAGGAAACAGATTCTGTCCTTGGATAGAAAAATTTGTATAAAATCACCAGATCATCTTTTTGGTCTGAATTTTTTCGAAAGCGTTCTCTATATAATTGTCTTTCGTGCGCAGTTCTGAGTTTTTTGATTTGAGTTAGAGAAGTATCCCGAACAGGTCAATTACTGCCTGCTGTTCTGTTTTTCACAGATTCTGTCCTGTTTTGCCTTACCTTCACTTTGCAAATTAAGAACTAGCTTTTTCTTTGCAAAAACCTTTTGGCAATCTTGAGAAACAGTAGAACTTCAAGAATATCCTTATTTCCAGCAAGGTATAATTATTTTATTAAGGGTGCTAACCTCGCTAATCAGATTATGAATGAGTTATGTATGAAGGGAGTTTTCAAGTGTGCGAGGGAAGATGATAAAAAGATTCAGGAGTGTCAAGCGCTCAAGCTTGGGGATGCCCTCGTGCACCCCCAAGAAATATTCAAGGAGACTCAAGCATCTAAGCTTGGGGATGCCCCCGTGCATCCCCTTCTCCATCAACATTATCAGTTCGTCTTTCGTTCCGCTATATTTTTATCACTTCATGTGTTATGTGCTATGCTTGGAGCGTCTTGCTTTTAGTTTTCTTTTTAGTTTTTCATAACGAGTCGGAACCCAGCATTCCTTTATGTGGGAGATAAACACGCTCCACCTCTACCTAGAACATTACATAGAATTTTCATGTCTATCTATGCTGTGTGTGTTCTTTATCTTTTAAATAGCTACTATCGTGCTTTGCTCTTAGTATTCATGCTTATCTTTTCAAGAGCTTTTATTTAGTTGTTTGCTTGAACTCTTTTTAATTACCATGATCACCTTATTAAGAGAGTTTGCTTCCGTTGCATTGGTTAATGTGTCTATGATAAAGATGCTACTTTCATGATGGTGCTTAGTAGTTCAGGTTTTCTTATGGTTAATCTCAGATAGCTGGGGGGTTCCCAATGTGTCATTGGAATACCAACTTGGTTTGTTTTGCCTATGATGTGGTATGGTTTAGTAATATCTTCCTTTGAGAATTTATTTTGATTGACTTGGCGTATGCTCACGCATATTCAAGACTGTAAAGAAAGTCTGCCAAGCCTTGATGATCTTTTGTTTCTAAGTAACGATATAACTTCCATGCCTGATTCAATATTGCTTTGTCGCTCTGCATGATTATGACCGTCATTGCTCTCTTAGTTGGTTGCTCCCAGTCTTTTGCTAACCTCACCTGCACTAAGCAAATTAACCATGCAATACACAGCTCATGGAAAAGTAGCCTAAAAACTATTGTTGTAAAGAATATGTTGCTTATGTATCTTATTTCTTATGAGTTGCTTGCTGAGCGGTAACCCTGTTTCTGGGGACGCCATCAACTGTCACACTTTTGTTGAATATCATGTGAGTTGCTATGCATGTTCGTCTTGTCTGAAGTAAGGGTGATTTACCGTGGGTTGAATTAATATGCATATTGTTAGAGAAGAACATTGGGCCGCCAACCAAAGCCATGCATCATGGTGGAAGTTTTATCTTGGACCTTAATCCTCAATCTCTCACGAGAATATGCTTATGCATTAAAGAGGAGTCCATCATCTATTTTCTATGTTGTCCCGGTATGGATGTCCTCAAGTTGAGATTTATCAAAAATGAGAAATCAAATGCGATCTATCTCCTTGGACCTTTGTACAGGTGGCATAGAGGTACCCCTTTGTGACACTTGGTAAAAACATATGCAATGCAATGATAACCCATGGGGATCCCAGCTAATTAGGACAAGGAGCGGGCACTATTGATATTTGATGCATGAGGCTTGCAACTTATAAGATGTTTTATACATGACACATATGAAGTACTACTACCGTTGACAGAATTGCTTCCATGTTTCATAATAAAAAGCTCTAGCACTTTAAGCATCAACTACTGAGAGCATGATTGTCATTCTGAGTTTAATGTGCATTGTCCCAAAGTAGCATTGTCTTTTGCATGATTGTGATATCGTTTATTCTGAAATGATTGTATCTAGTCATCACTTAAACCTTGAAGGTGCCCCTGCATTTATGTTTTGCATCACTCAAGGGGGCAAGCTAGATATCACTTGATCATATTTGCACATCATGTTCATTGCAAATCTTTTTGATGTTTCAGTTTCATGTTGTAAAACTTTCAGTCATTTGTGATTTTCTCTTGAGACAACTTAGTTACTTTAGAATCATTGTCTCAGTAAGCTTTTGTCATATGACTATGAGAAAGTCTTATATGGTTAATAGCATGTCACCACAGAAATTATTCTTGTTATCATTTACCTACTCGAGGACGAGCAGGAATTAAGCTTGGGGATGTTGATACGTCCAAAACGTATCTATAATTTCTGCTTGCTCCATGCCACTTTTGGGTGATATTGCTATGATATTCATACACTTCCATACACTTTTGATCATATTTGGACTAACTTACTAATCCAGTGCACCCCAGTGCCAGTTTCTGTTTCGGCTGTTTCTGTATTTCAGGTTTTCACGTTTTGAGAACTGCCCAGAAAAATACAGAAAAAATATATAAAAAATCAGCGTTCCGGGAAGGACACTGCTTCCTAAGGGGAGCCTGGGGGGCCACAGGGGGCCCAGGCGCCCTGTGGGCGCGCCCCCCTGGGCCGCGCCGGGGGGGGGGGGGGGGGGCGCCTCGGCACCCCGAGAGCCCCCGATGCCCTACTTTGGCAGATATTTAAAAGGTCCCCCGTAACCCTTGAAACAAGACCTCTTTTCGCGATCCCATCTCTGTTCCGCCGCCGCCGCCGCTTCCAAGATCGGGAGCACCAGGAGAACTCTTCCCAGCACCCTGCCGGAGGGGAGGATCACCACCGGGAGCTTCTCCACCACCATGGACGCCTCCCGGATGACTCGTGAGTAGTCTCCCTTGGACCATGAGTCCATGACCAGTAGCTATGTGATGTTCTCCTCCCGTTCTTGTGCTTCACTAATTAGTCCTCGTGAGCTGCCCTACATGATCGAGGCACCTATGTAATCCTTGTGTTGTTGCTATGTTGAGTTTGCTGGGATCCGATGGATTATGAGATTATGTTCAGATTGATCTTGAGTAATATATTTGATTCACCTCTTTTATATTTTAGTTCATAAGTAATTCTTGCATGTTCTCCGTTGTTATTTATTGCTTTGGCCAAGTAGTAAGTAGTGACTCCAAGAGGGAACGTTATGCTCGATTGTGGGTTCATGCCCCTCGATGACTAGCTTGAGTGACAGAAACATGAGTCTAGGGGATGTGCTGTTGCCACAAGGGGGAAAACAACGGTGCTTGTGCCCGCGGGTGCAAGGATTGTTTACTTTACGCAAAGTTCTTTTAATGCAGTTGTCTGTTGCATTGAGTTTACACTATGGGTGGGACTCGCAACTTAATACCAGCGAGATGTTCTGGATAGATATCTCAAGGTGGATGATTAGTAGTAGATATTGTTGGATTTCGGTCTACTTACTTTGGCGTACCGCCCATGCTTTGAACCTCAACCTTTCTTGCAATGTAGTCAGCATTGGTTTGCGTTCGTGGTCCTGTTAATTGCCCAGCTGTAATTTGTTACCTCACATAGCTGTTTTATCGTCTTTTGGGAGAGAGACATCGCTAGTGAACATCATGTGACTCCGGTCCATATTACTATCATTGATCACATACAACTATTTACTTTCCGCTATTTTATTTACTATTGCAAATTACTATCTATCACTACTATCATATTGCTTTTAACCCTTTGTGAACTACAAGGCCGGAGAGATTGACAACCTCTCTGTACTCGTTGGGAGCAAAGTTATTTGTACCTATGTGCAGGTCCACGTTGATTGCTAATTGCGCCGTTAGCAGTTGACACCTACCTGTTGAACCTAGGAGTCTCTGGGGATTCGATCCTTGGCATCTTTGCTAAGGGAAAACACTTCTACTTACTGCATCTTACACCTTCCACTTGGGGTAATCCAACGAGGGGTTCGAGGCCCATTAGTTCTTCAATCAGGTTTTTATTGGCCTACTCCTTTTAAAGATGCTAGAAATTATGTTTTAGCCTGTGATAAATGTCAGAGAGTTGGTAACATTAGTAGAAGGAATGAGATGCCTATGAATTACTCACTAGTGATTGAACCCTTTGATTGTTGGGGTTTTGATTTTATGGGTCCTTTTCCTTCTTCGCACAAGTACACTCACATTTTAGTAGCTGTTGATTATGTAACCAAGTGGGTTGAAGCAATCCCCACTGAAAGTGCTGATCACAAGACATCTTTGAAAATGCTTAAAGATGTAATTTTTCCTAGGTTTGGTGTACCAAGGTATCTCATGACTGATGGAGGATCACACTTCACGCACGGAGCTTTTAGGAAAGCTTTAGCCAAATACGATGTCAATCATAGAATTGCTTCACCTTATCATCCTCAAACTAGTGAGCAAGTTGAGCTCACCAATAGAGAGATTAAGTTGATCTTGCAGAAAACAGTAAACTAAAATAGAAAGGACTGGTCAAATAAGTTAGGAGATGCTTTGTGGGCATATAGAACTGCTTACAAAAACCCCATGGGCATGTCCCCCCTACAAGATGGTTTATGGCAAGGCTTGACATTTGCCATTAGAGTTAGAGCACAAAGCTTTCTGGGCTGTCAGAGAGCTTAATGTTGACCTAAAATTAGCTGGTGAGAAGCGTCTCATGAACTTGACTTCTCTAGATGAATGGAGAAGTGAAGCTTACGAGAGCGCTAAAATGTTCAAGGAAAAGGTAAAGAAGTGGCATGATAGGAAGATTCTGAAACGTGAATTTAATGTTGGTGATAAAGTTTTGTTGTTTAGATCCCGTTTCAGGTTTTCTCCAGGCAAACTACTTTCCAGGTGGGAAGGGCCATTTCATATTGAAGAAGTCTATCGGTCTGGTGCAATTAAGATTAACAATTTTGAAGGCACCAAACCTCAAGTTGTGAATGGGCAAAGACTTAAACATTACATAGCAGGAGACCCTGTCAATGTTGATGTGAATATAATATACACAACAACTCACGAAGAACATGTTGCAGCCCTGTTTCAGACGCCAGCAGAAGCAGAATAAAGAAAAGGTATATATTACGGTAAGGAAACATCGCGAACCGCCATAAAAGTTCCATATTATGAGTTTTTGCAAAATTAATAAAATTCTGAGCCTAAGCGGAGCCGGAGACGAGCTCCAGGGGGTCCAGGCGCCCCCCTAGCGCCCCCCCTGGCCGTGCCGCCAGGGCGCCTGGACACCCGGGAGTCCGTCTCCGACCCCGCTTTAGCCCGTTACCTTCCTTTATGTGCACAAATTTTTGCTATATATTTGCCCGGATTGTTCCCGCAACGTATCTTGCGATTTCGTGTGTTTTCTTTTCGATCTGTTTCTGCCAGGGAATCTTTCAGCTGAATCTAGGTGCCATGGCTTCTCCAAGTTCCCCCAAGGACAAGTTCGTCGTCAACGTCATCAACCCTTACCTCGCTGAGGTGAAGAAGCACCCTCAGGTTGTTCAGATGGAGGACGGTGTCCTTCGTCAAGAAGATCTGAAGGGACCTATCAAGGAGGGGAGCATCCAGGCCAGGCTGGAAGAAGTGGAGCAAGAAGTCTTCGAGTACAAGAAGATGATCGAGCGTGGTGTTGAAGCTAACTTTGACATCATCAACGAGCTAAAGAACTACTTCCTGAAGGAGATGAAGGAGATGTGGAAAAGCATCACCGCGTCTGAAGAAAGAATTATAGAGCTCCAAGGGCAAATTAATGATCTACATCGCCAGAACTGTGAGTATGAACTAAGGTTTATGCGCATGAGTATGGGTGCTGCATGCAGGATTCAGGAGACAAACTTCTCATATGAGACTGGAGAACCCCTTCCATGGAAGCGTTTCGCCGAGGACTACGTGATCAACGCCAACAAGGATGAGGAGTGAAATCACCTGGGTTAATGGCATTCCCTTGGCTTGTTCCAAGCTTGGGGGAGTGCCCGGTATCTTTATCTTTACCTTTTGTCTTTTAGAGTCAAGTAGAGTCGTATCATGTCTAGGGAGGTTATTATATGAAATAGGTGTGTGCATTGAGGTCTATCACTCCTTCGGTGGAGATTGTATCCGTGAGTGTGGAGTCGTCTATGATGGAATATTAATGAGAAGTTTATTGGTTCCTTTTGCTGCACTCGGTATTCTCTTCACGCAACCGACCTTATATGATGATTCTTATGGGGAGTATTGACCTTATATCAGGTATGGCTGTGAAAACTTTATTTAATCTTGGCAAACATAGCTTTGGTCATAACAACAAGCATGATTTTCCTAAAAGTATCGACATAGCCAAAACCCTTACGTTATTATGCTTGAACTGTTATGCTGACAAGGAAGACAACTTGATGTGTTATGCTTATTTCAATGTTTACGCTTTATATTGTTTTGCATCTTAGTCATCATCAAATTGTCTGTTCTCTCAAAACCTTTGCTAGCCTAACTCTGTACTAAGCGGAATTCTGCTTGTGCATCCATACCCTTAAACCAATACCTTCCATATGAGTCCACCATACCTTCCTACTCGTGGTATTCCACTACCACCTCCTAAAGTACAGAATTTATGTGTTACCCTTAAATGTTCAAAATCTTTTATTTTGTGCCTCTGTTTTAGCTTATGAGGAAGTAATAGCTAATTCATTATCTTTTTGAGTTGGACAAGCTTCACCCCGGGATTGCATGTCTAATGTGCAAACCCATAATACGAGAAGGAACTGGCAAAGAGAGCGCCCGGCTTGAAAATAATATAACAAACAAACCCTCCTTCACGCTTTGTTCATGAGAAATCAGAAAACTTTGGCAGTGATAAACAAAGGAGAATAAGAGGATGTGATCGTCCTCGTACGGGAGCCGTTCCTTGAAACTTATCCAGCTCAAGAAGTAATTGAGTTATCTATTAGCATTCGTTGACAAATCATGCACCTCTCAAAACTTGTTTTCATTCTGTTTGATTTAAGGATAGCACATGAGTTTTCCCTACTACCCTAGAGCAGGGCCTATCTTTTAATTTTAGATTGAGTCAGTCACTCCTACTTCCTTCTATTTCTCAAAGAGAGCAGACATTTGATGTTGATAAGGATTCATTCATATAAAGTTGCATTAAGATTTGTCATATCATATCCTTGTTGACATTATCATTTGATAAGTAAGTTGTTTGTCAAGCCAGCTAAGGCAAATATCTTCCTTTGTGTTAACACTTTCGCTTCTTGCCTGATAACATGTTCTTTCAAAAGCTTCAGTTAATCTCATCAAAACATAAAGAAAGAGCAAAAGTAGAAGCTATTAGTTGTTCTTTGACCAAAGGACATGTTTGCCATGATTCAATGAGTTTCTTTAGCCCTACTTCCGAATATAAGTGTTACCACTCTTTTATAAGGGCCTTATGAGTTGAAGATTGCTGGTGAGGATATTTGAGTTGGTAGAGAAACTGTGATGCTTCTTGTCCGTATTCTAGTTATCGACACTTCACTCTCTAAACTTGTGGACAGGTTTACCGAGCTCAGTATTCGCTTGGGGACAAGCGAGGTCTAAGCTTGGGGGTGTTGATACGTCCAAAATGCATCACTATTTTGTATCATAATTTATCCTTATTCATTGATATATTTCACGTTACGATGATGTTCTTATGTTGTTTTGGTCTATTTTACACAGTTTGCAACTTTCCGATGCCGAAGCAGCAGACGTAGGATTCAGCGGTAAAAAGTGGACACTGAGTTGCTGAAGAAGAATACCTCCAAATTACCTGAAAATCGACGGAGGATATTTTTCGGACGAATCACGAAGACATGCGAAAGGGCAACCAGAGGGGGGCCACAGGGTGCCCAGGCGCCCTGGGGGCGCGCCCCCCTGGCCGCGCCGGGGGGGGGCGCCTGGAGCCCCTGGCCCACCTCCGGCTGCCCCCTTTTGCCTATATACTCTCCGTTATCTGAAAACCCTAAAACAGGGAGTTTTTACGGAGTTCCGCCGTCTCTCCGTGGCGGAAACCTACAGAGAAGAAAAAGCCATCTCCGGTGGGCAGATTCCGCCGGGGAGATCACCTCCCGGAAGGGGAGATCGTCGCCATCGTCATCACCATCATCACGGGCATCATCGAGATCATCATCAACATCATCCCCAACACCAGCACCATCTCCATCTTCATCCAAATCTCATCTCACAATTGCAACTTGTGTTGTAACTCGTACTACCTATCATCTCTACTCCATCGTTGTTGATTACTACTTTGTGGTGAATGCTATAGAGTTTTGTTGGAGAAATATTATTATGTCCAGATTGTTTATCACCCATTTATCTCCACTGATCATGATCTCTTTTATGTCTCGTGAGTAGTTACCTTAGTTCTTGAGGACATGGGGAAAGTCTTGTTGTTAGTAGTCATATGTTGTTGAAGTAATATGTGTTGTTTGATACTTAAGTTGTGTTGTCATTCTACTAGTGGTGTTGTGTGAGTCGAACACTCAACACTTCGCCTTATTAAGGACCTAGGAGAATACATTGTGTATAAAGAATGCTTACGGTGGGTTGCCGGAGTGACAGAAACCTGAACCCCAGTTCGCACGCTTTTGCATAAGGGAACAATGGATCCTTGATCGTATTGCTATGGTTAGGCTTTTGCCTTAAATTCTATCTTTTATTTGCGGATGCTTGCAAGGTGTTTAATCATAAGAGTGCACTCATCTTAGTCTAGAGAGTGTACTAGCATAGATCCACTCACTCAACACTTATCAACACATAACATAGTATCGATACGGAATATGGCGAAAGCACATGACTACTTCTCCCGTGTGTCCTCAGGAACGCTTTAGTCTTTATAAGTTCAGTTGCTAGGCCTCTCCTTTGCTAAGAAAGGATTGGGCCACTTGTTACTCTCAGTGCCTTTTACATTGCTTGCTTTTACTTTCCTGTTGCTTATATCGAGAAAACCCCGAAAAAGTTATCTTTAAGTGCTTGCAGTAATTTCTTGCTCAGAATCGCTTATCAATACCTTCTGCTCCTCGTTGGGTTCGACACTCTTACTTATCGAAAACGCTGCAATAGATCCCCTACGGTTGTGGGTCATCACCCCCCCTCTCTCCCCCTTGGCCGCCCCCTAGATGGGATTTAGGGCTGGCCGCCATCCCTAGGGGTGGAAACCTAGATGGGGGCGCAGCCCCTCCCTTCCCCCTATATATAGTGGGGGTTTGGGGCTGCCATACACATGATAACTTCTCCCTCTTGGCGCAGCCCTACCCCTCTCCCTCCTCGTCTCTTGCGGTGCTTGGCGAAGCCCTGCTGGAGTGTCACGCTCCTCCACCACCACCACGCCGTCGTGCTGCTGCTGGACGGAGTCTTCCCCAACCTCTCCCTCTCTCCTTGCTGGATCAAGGCGTGGGAGACGTCACCGGACTGCACGTGTGTTGAACGCGGAGGCGCCGTTGTTCGGCGCTTAGATCGGAATCAACCGCGATCTGAATCGCTACGAGTACGACTCCTTCATACGCGTTCTTGCAACGCTTCTGCATCGCGATCTACAAGGGTATGTAGATGCACTCCCCTCTCCCTCGTTGTTAGATTATTCCATAGATTGATCTTGGTGATGCGTAGAATTTTTTTGATTTCTGCTACGATCCCCAACAGTTGGTGTGACACCAATTACCACCAATCACCTCTCTAAAGCAGCTCCAAACAAATTGAGCGGACACACAAGAGAAGAAGATGTGATTTGAGTCTTCGGGGACACCGCAGAGCAGGCAAAGGCCAGTACCGGGGCCATTGCGCTTGCGAACCTCCACCCCAGACGGGGTCCGCTCGCGAATCCATTGCCACATGAAGATCGAATCTTCAGCAGCAAGTGGATGGACCACACCGTCGTAAAGGGAGGAAGGGCGGTGGAGGGGGCAATGGCTTGGTAGAGGGACTTGGTGGAGAATTGCCCTGACGGCTCAAGGCGCCACCTAACCAGGTCCGGGTCAGCGTCCACCACCGGCTCGTGAAGGACGACGCAGTCAAGTAGCTCATGCCAGGCGGCAGAGTCCGGAGGCCCGAATGGTCTCCGAAAGGCGAGGCGCCCTAAGTCAATAAGGGCTCTATCTACAGAGATCCAAGGATCAACGGCGATGGAGAAGAGGTCGGGGAAGCGCGCGGCGAAGGGGGTGTCTCTCGCCCACCGGTCGAACCAGAACAGGGTCGCAGCCCCGGATCCAACCGAAATGGAGGTCCCAATCCGGAGGAGCTGGATGCCCGACTACCAGAACTGGGATCCGCCAGAACTCTGGCAGAAGGCTAGGGGTTGCCCACACAGGTATTTATTCCGGATAATGTCTAGCCAGAGGCCACCTTGCCCTTGCGAAATGCACCAAAGCCAGCGGGATAAAAGGGTGATGTTCATGCGCTTTGAGTATATGATCCCAAGGCCCCCTTGTTCCCGAGGCTTGCAGATGTCCGGCCAGCTAACCATATAGTATTTCTGCTTATTGTTGTCGCTTGCCCGGTAGAAACGAGACTCAACTTTGACTCTGATTCGTGGAAGACAAGAGCAATGCACATGTCAACTTTCCGCGGATGCAAATGTTTAATGATTGCATTGCTGATCTTGGTCTTCGCGAGATAGATAGGATTGGTGCCTGGTTTACCTGGACCAATCGCCAGGGTCCCCGACCCAGTCCGCCCTGGACCGGGTCCTAGTCTCCACGGAATGGGAGCTCCGCTGGCCCCTAGCCTCCCCCCGGGCCATCACCCGGATTGGCTTTCCTTAGAGCATCTCCAACAGCCGCGCTACGCGCCGCGCCCAAAAAAAGCGTTTGCCGCGCGCGCTTCGGCAGGTATAGCGCGGGGATAGGCGCTGGCTCCAACAGCCGCGCTATAATGCAGCGCGCGCGCGCCGCTCCAGCAGTGCCTAAAAATGCAGCGCGCACAATATTTTTTAATACATAAAATTGCATTAAAATAGAAAGGATACAAAGTTATTTTACATATTGCAACTAGATAGGTAGTTCGAAAACATAGATAGATAATTCGGCGCTAGATAGTTCGAAAACATAAAAAAAAAAACTAATCCCAGTCGCTCCCGTCATCTGCACCATCATCATCGTCGTTGGTGTCGTCAGAGGTTGACAGCCAGCAGTCCAACCAACACTCATCTTCTTCAGTGAAGAAGGATCTCCCGCCTGCATCGCGGATGGCGCACTGCTGACACGCCAATGCCTTCCGACGACGCCTGTCCAACCGCTCCTCGCGGCGCCGGCGCGTGTCCTCCTCGCGGTGACTTGCCCAATATTGCTGCTCGTAGGCGACGTCCTCCGGGTGGAGCCGGCGCCACTCCGCCATGCGCCGCTCGTCCTCCTGGGCGACGAGGAGGCGGTTCTGCAGCGCAGTGTGCTCCGCACGGTCTCGTGCGGAGTTTAGACGAGGCGGCGGGGCGAGCTCTAACGCCTGCTCGAGCGTGTGGACGTCGTCGAAGTTCATTTGGCGGCGCGGCCTGCATAGGCGCCACGCCGCCGCGTCGAACGCGCGGGCGGCCTCGTGCGCCATCTCGTAGGTTCCGAGACTAAGCCGAAGATCGCCGGAGCGTATCTCGGCGTAGAACCCGCCGCCGTTTGGGCGCTCGCGGACGCCGCGGTAGCCCGACGAAGAACGGTGGCGCGGCGGCATGGTGGCGCGTCGGGGGCGGTGGCGGCGCTCTGGAACGGTGGCGGCGCTCTTGGGCGGCGGCGCTCTGAAGCGGTGGCGCGAGAGGCAGGGAGAGAGGGAGCGGTGGAGCGGAGGGAGCGCGCGCTGCGTTTTATAGGCGCGCGGGAGGAGGCGCAGCAAAAATGGCGCGCGAGAGGCCGCCATTTCGCGCGCGCGCAAGTGGTTCCCGCGCGCGGTTTTCCCGCCGCCGCTGGAGCGCGCCATTCTGCCCCGCGCGCGCGAAAACGGAAGTTTAGCGCGCGCGCGTTTTTGCGCCGCTGTTGGAGATGCTCTTAGTTTTGTTTTTTTCTAACATTGGTATGATAGTAGTAGTACATACATACTCCCTCCGTTCCAAAATAGATGACCCAACTTTGTACGGTCATCTATTTTGGAACGGAGGGAGTAATTGCTAGTCCTATTGAAACTTTCGCACAGCAGCTAATCAAGGTGGTGGCAGGTAGCTGTTTCTATTATAATGTGTGAAACTTGTAGGAACATAAGTGGAAATTTCCAGCTATGACAAAAGCCAATTGCACCGTAAATCAGTACTATATGCCACCAGTTCAACTTGCTGTAAAACAAACCAGCATGTTAGTTCAGGCAACCCTCTCAGCTGGTTGTTGTTCTGTATTTTAACTAGGTGTCAGTTAGCCGCTAGCTAGATGATCTATTCTTTTTTCCAAGCATGACTTGCTCTTCACCTAATTGACACATAAAATTGTTTGAATTAACGTATTCATCCTTGGCTGTGCAAATCCTTGGCTCTTGTTGTTGTCCAGTTTTGGCAGGCTTTTGTCCAGTTTTTCTCCTTTCATTTTTATTTGTTTTTCCCTTTTTTCAAATGCATGATTTTTTTTTTCAATTCATTTTTTTATTTTTGAACTCCTACACAAATTATTCAACATTTTCAAATTAGCGATCCTTTTTTAAATTACAATAACTTATTATAAATTTGATATTTTTTCGAAATGCTGATATTTTCTCAAAATTGTGAAGATTTTAAAATTTCATGAACTTCTTTTTAATTTTTATAAATTTTTATAAATTTCATGAACTTTTAAAAATTAGTGAATTTTCAAATTCATGAAAAAATTGAAATTGATGACCATTTTTTAAATCAATTATTTTTCAAATTCACGAAACTTTTTTTAATTAATGATTTTTTTAAAATTTTCAATATTTTTCAAAATATCAAACTTCTTTTTTACCGTCTTTGAACTTTTTTCTATACTGGCAAACTATTCTATAATTTAAATTTATGAACATTTTCTTGAATTTAAAATACTGTCAAATTGTTTTTCAGTGAAGAAAACAGCAACAGAAGAGAAAGTGATTGAGTGCTTTTTCTGTCTCAATCTTTTTTTTTTAAGTATACTCTGTTCGTGGGGGCGCACTCTGCTCACTGTTTAGATTGTACAAAAAGTAAAGCTGATCCTTGATGAACTGGAGTACATCCGTCACCAAAAGCAGCTGGACAAACAGAAAATTCTTGGTCAAAAAAGAGTGAAGAAAAGGCTCAAATTTTGTTTGCATGCTTTGCCATCGTTAATTTTTAGCTATAGAAATGCATACTTACTGATCCCTGCATGGTACCTTTATCCTAGTGAAGCTGTTCTGT
>LR738712.1:718328792-718342662 GCA_902687465.1 Secale cereale | reverse complement strand
CCCCCCCCCCTTGTATTTTGGTAGAATGGATCGTGTTAATAGCATGTATGGATAGTTTTTCATTATAAAGAAGGCATTCACCGAAACCAATTGAAGAGCAATTTTTTCCCTAAAAAAAATATATTCCATATTTTTTATGATATATGTTGTGAAAAACGTGCATTGCTTGCACGTGTGCTGTTGCTTCTTACACAAAACCATGTCTTGACATATGTATATGCCTTGTACGTACTAGCTCAACTCAATAAATAAAATACTACTCCCTCCGTTCGAAAATACTTGTCATCAAAATGGACAAAAAGGGATGTATTTAGAACTAAAATACATCTAGATACATCCCCTTTTATTCATTTCGATGACAAGTATTTCCGGACGGAGGGAGTACTATGGTCTGAATAAATTCTACTTCACACCATGCGCACTAGATTTCACACAGTGATATCTCAAAATAAACCATACCTAGCATTTTTACCCCCATGGGGCAAGCAGGTGTCCACCTATCAGGTTACTGTTCCAAAAATGTTTTAGTTGGATTGTATTTTGAAATTCGGAATGCTGAGTGCTTTTGCAGGATATCTGTATTGAACCGAGTTTGGCTCTCACAGGAAACTTAAGTCATCGTTTGAAGGATAATATGGTCAAGATAGAAGAACTAATTGTTGCAGCACAGGGAATTATTGCACTGGCAAAGCCATCGTGCAAGAGCAGAAATGTTGCTGCCAAAAATATACGCACACGCACCACTTCAGCACCAATAGGAAAGGTAACTGGCTGAGATGAGGATCTTAAGGAGATAACAACAATATTTCGTAATGAAAATGTTGATCCCAATCCAAGCACAAGTGATAGTAAATGTTTCTCAGTAGTTGGCATTCATGGAATGTCAGGATCTGGGAAGACAACCCTCGGCACAACATGTTTGTAAGTATGAGAAAGTTAATGGCTATTTCGACCTTGTTATGTCGATTCATGTTTCTCAGAACTATAGTGTGGGTGACATTTTCAAGGAGATGCTTGAGGCAGCTTCCCATAAATCATGCCCTGATTACAAGAGCGTTGATGTCCTCGAAAACGAATTAGAGAAGAAACTAGAGGGCAAATGATTCCAATCTGCCAACTTGGACCCATGACACATTGCAAAAGCATCAGCATTCAGTCAATAATCGGGGTTGCGGAACCTAGCCTAATATACAAGATGACAAGTTGGAGCATTGTTTCAATCTGCCAAGCCTTCATACTTCTTGCATCAGCATATTTATCCCCTGGAGAACACTTAGCCAGCTCGGCGGATGGAAACTAGGAGTCAGGAGGGTCAGATAGTTCAGGCATGCTTAACTAGTGTGGATCAGACATTTCATCGAACACCTCATGTGCATATATATATGGGAGGTGAGCTAGAGCTCTCCCCTCGCCAGCCAGAAAAAACAGAGCAGTGTGGAGTGCTCTGCTCGCCGGTGATATGGGGTATATATAGGCAACCAATTGGTCCCGGTTCGTGATAGGAACCGGGACAGAAGACCACCCTTCCGTCCCGGTTCCAGAAACGAATCGGGACCAATGGGTGTGGGCCAGGAGCGAGGCCCATTGGTCCCGGTTCGTCCCTGGAACCGGGACAAATGGGTCCAGACCAACCAGGACAGATGCCCCACGAGGCCCGGCCTGCCCCCTGGGCGCATGAACCGGGACGTATGCCTCCCATGGGTCCCGGTTCGTAAGTGAACCAGGACTAATGGGCTGGCCAGACCCGAACCAAAGCCCTGTTTTCTACTAGTGTAGGTCGATCGCTCATGTCGTCATTTGCGGGCCTACGCGAGGGAAACGGAAATTCCACTAATTCAGGGAATCGCTTATTAACTTACCCCAGATAGTTGTGGTTCCATCTAAATCTAAAACTAGCACACGATCAGTTCTTTCACGGGCCCTTTTCAACGCAAAGTTTTTTTTTCTGGGCTAATACACAGAGGACACATACGCGGGGGCCCCTATGTTCCGAGGGCTCGGGGCGGCCGGCTCCCTGCCCCCCATCAGGGCCGGGCCTGCAGAGAACTAGCTAGGTTAACTAGTTTAATTAGGTTAATTATCTAGGAAAACTAGGTTAAGTAGCTAGGTTAACTAACTAGGTTAACTAGGTAGGTAAATTAGGTTCATTAGGTTCGTTAGGTTAACAAGCATTTAGCTAAGAATAAAAAACTGAATTGATGTTATATAATATATGTCATTGATGTTCATTTGCATATTCCATTATTGTTGATCATATATTTTCATTGAAGTGGTCATGTTATATCTTTTCATTGAAGTGGTTCGATTGTGCCCAAGTGGCCTTTTGTTGTTTCTAGGGAATGAAGCCGAGTGGCCTATGTTTGGCCGGAATGTTGATTCATTTCCGTTTCGGCAAATTTCATGTGCTCGATTTGTGCACTTTTTAGCAAAGGTCATGCCAAAATTTTCTGTGAATTTCGACATGACTTGTGCTACAAACTAGGATATATCGAGTGCCGGGGATTTCCCGCACCGGGAATGAATCAATGTTCTTGCAAAACATAGGTCTTTTTATGTCATTATTTATCTTATTAGGTATATAATTAATTGAATAGATTTAATCCTAGGAAACATGGCTAGGAACGATGAAGGACAGGGTTCTGGTGATGGCAACGTCTATGACGCGGCAGACGCTTATTTAAACCTTCTCAATGAGCAACGGTTGTTGCAGGGCCCACCTATCACATCCGAGACCGACGTTGAGACTGGCGTTGAGACCCAGACCAGCACCGAGACTGGCGAAGCCGGTATAGAACCAAAACCGAAGAGGAGACGTCGAGGCCCAAACCAGCTCCTCACTACTAGACTGGTGGTCACGGAGGTGGATGACGGCAATTTTGAGCCAACACAGCCTGTGGAAGCGCGCGCGTGCTACGACAATCAAATAGGCTGCATCCTACGGACAACCGCCACAATCAACGATGAGAAAGTACAGAAGATAGAAAATATGAAGCAGTCCCTTCTAACGAAGCTGCACCAGGTATTCTTGTTCCCAGGCCGGGATGAAATCCAATATACTGATCCACATAAAGACCCGGCAATGAAGAAGATAAACAAACGCGCCACTACCAAGTTTAGCGATGCGTTGGCCGCTTGGAAAGTAAGGGTGAAAGCAAGGATCGACAAAAAGGAACCCTACTCCGAGATTGTAAAGGATAATCCATCAATTACGGAAGATCAGTCTGAAATATTCAAGGTGGCTTGCGTTGCCGAAGCTGCCTAAGAAAAGTCAAAGTACATGAAGGGACTTCAAGGGTGGTTTTCTGTATCTTTATTAGTTACTTATATACTCTGTTCTTGGTGCACTCTGTTTGTCATCTAGATATGGCAGTTAGTTTCATCGCCTCTCTGGTTGCCCGCCTTAAAAATTTCACGGTGAGTAATGTGAGTGACATGATCATGTCTCTTGTTGTTGGTCATGTGTGAATTTCCACCAGGCTGTGGGGTTGTCCCCGTCAGTGGTGCTCAAGCTCAATGTGAAGTCTCGACACTGATTACCACTCCTTGGTAAATTTGTGCTTTTGACTAGTTCCTAGCAAAAATTTGGACCATCGTCCACCCAATCGCCCTGCTGGTCTGGACAACTAATTCAGAGGACCAATTACTGCAGAGAGTTTTTTTTTTTGACCAGGAAACCGTAGAACAATAGTTCTACGGTAATTATATTAATCAATATTTACAATCAAACCAATTACATCAAGGTGATCAACCAATACCAGTTTTATGAAACATGGAGATTATTAGATAAACTGTGTCACCTAGGATCCAATCTTGTCCGCTTTAGACTGTTTTGCTTTAATCTGTGCTGCCCATAAACCTTCTTGGAGGTAGTATTTCCATCCCTGGATGTGTGGTACTGCTGCTCGGAAAATCTTATCGTTTCTGATCGACCATATGCCCCAACAGCCCATCAGCACAATATCAAGTGCAATGTCTGTGGGAAGTTGAGACATGGCTAGCTGGAAGTCATCGAAGACTGATATACCTCTTAGTTTGTGGGGGATGATGGAATCCCAACATTGTAGAGCGAAAGGACAGTTCCAAAAGAGGTGGTGCATGGTTTCCACAGTGTTGTCTGAACAGAGTGCACAATTGTAATCTTGAAGTTGCATGCTCTTTCTGTTGAGTAAGTTTCTAGTGTTGATCCTGTCATGAAGGAGCATCCAGATGAAGATCTTGTGTCTTAATCTGCAGTTAGTGTGCCATATCTGCTTGAAGATTGGATGGACTAAACTTGGTCCACACATATGGTGGTACATCTTGATGGACAAATAGCCTTTGTTTGCTCCCAGTACTTTCCATTCATCATGCATACTTGAGTCTGGTCTGTGTTGAAGTTGTTGAAGAAGCAGGTTATATTGGTGGAATGCAGGTTCATACATTGGAGTGTGGAAAAGCTCTGCCAAGTCAGGTGTTCTCATAGCTGCCTCTAATGTGACAAGATTATTCTTTGCAAATGAGTGAAGTTCAGGAAATTTGACTTCCAAAGACTGGTCCCACCAATTATCACACCATAGCAGTGTGGTTTTCCCTGAGTGTGCCTTGCATATTGAAAATTGTTTATATATAGGCAATAGCTTGAGGATAGCTTTCCACCAGAAAGATCCCACCATTCTTTCACTTGGGAGAGAATTGGAGTAGTAGGATTCCCAAATAATATTGATCCAAGGGATGTCCATTCTGTTTAGGAACTTATGAAGTTGCTTCATTAGCAGAGCCTCTTTCAGTGTCTGGTGGCAAACCCATAGGTGTCTTTGACGCTGCTCGCCGGAACTCCGGTCCATTGGCTCCATCCGATTCCCATGAGAAACTCAAATAAAATTAATTATTGGGTAATATTTCCGCCTAAATTATGTGGAGTCTGGAACTCCGGTCCATTTGCTGGCGCTGCATCCTCCATCCCCCGCGCAGGCCTCGCTCCACAGTCCACACACCACCGGCAGCAGCACTCTCAGGGGGATCCCAGAAATGTCTCCTCCCGTCCTCCCGTCCCTTAAGCCTGCGCTTACGCCGCTCAACCCCTGGCCTCTCCCCGCCATCCACCGGGAGCGCGCCGACCTACGCAGGAAGCTGGAGGTCTTAATAATCATCCTCCAAGTCGTCTGGTTCTTGGACGCCGGTGACAGGGTGATTTATCTGTCTAAATCCTTTTTACTCCCTCCGTAGTTCAAATTTGAACTAAAACCACAACGAGTAATTTGGAACGGAGGGAGTAGTTACTTATGTATTCTGTTCGTCATCTAGATATGGCAGTTTGTTTCATAGCGTCTGTTGTCACCGCACCGGCCTTTAATTTTTCACGGTGAGTAGTGTGATTGACATCTCTTGTTGTTGGTCATGTGAATTTCCAACAGGCTGTGGGGTTGTCCCCAAGTCGGCAAGTCGGAACACTGATTTTTTTTTTTGGAACGAAGACGCTGAGTGCGTCCGGCTTTAAATTAATAAAGCCAAAAAGGCAAGTCATCACACATCAGTTTAGGTTATAGACCAAAGTAGAGCTCAAAGTTCAGAAACTACCGACACCAACACGCGCAACACAAAAGAGAAACATGAGGAACGAGCGATAGGTAGCAAATCTAGCTTAGGATGTCCCATCATCTCGTCGAGCTTGGCACGTCATCACTTTGATCTTCTCCATGACAGAAATCATGTCTTGCTCGTCAAGCGCTTTCCCCAACGGCATCCACACCTGGAGAAAAATGTGACATTTGAATAATATGTCAGCAGGGTGCTTTGGAAACTTGTGTTCGATCGTAAACTTGTTGCGCACGGACCAAAGGGACCATAAAAGCGCCCCTACGCAGCGCCACAGAATTCTAGCAGAGGATCCTTTCTGGGCCGATAGGATCTCTAAGAGGTCTTTCGAAGTATGAGGTTGCCAATTTTTGTCGAAAGTTTCCCTCACCGCACTCCACGCAAAACGGGCCAGCACACATTGAAAAAAAATATGGTTGGCGTCTTCGGCCAACCCACACAGCGTGCAAGTGCCATCAGACGGTCCATTGCGCTTGGCCACGTTATCAGAGGATGGAAGCCTATTTCTCACCATCTGCCACATGAAGATTTTGATCTTCAAAGGCAGCCCCGCTTTCCACAGTCCCCTAACCATGGAAAGCACCGGGCCCTCGGACATTTTGGAATATAAGGATTTGACCGTGAACAGTTTAGAGGACGATAGTTTCCAAGAGACTGCGTCAGGTTCAGAGGAGAGTTCTATATTTCTCCAAGCCACCACCAAATTATCCCAGTTGGCAGCCTCCATCGGCCCTAGCGCACGAATAAAGGTAATCGCCGGTGGGCTAACACGAAGGGCATCGGCAACCATAAGGTTGGGATCGGTGGCAAGATGGTACAGCTCTGGATGCGATTGCCACAAAGGGGAATGCTCCCACCAATGGTCAAGCCAAAAACGGGTAGAGCCGCCATTCTTAATAGAGAAGTGTGCCCCAAGAGCGAAGGCCGGCCGAACGGCCTGGATCCCTTTCCAGAACGTTGATCCCGAGGATTTGGCTTGAAAAACCGTTCCGTCCGGGAAATATTTGGCTTTAAGAATGCGGGCCCAGAGCCCAGACTCGTTTTGCGCAAGTCGCCACCACCACTTGGTTAAAAGTGCAACATTCATAAGCTTGGAGTTGGTAACCCCAAGCCCCCCAAGTTTTTTTGGCCGGCAGATTGCCGCCCATTTGACCAAATGATATTTCTTTTTGGCTCCCGTTCCTTCCCAAAAGAATCGAGATCGGGGGGTGTCAAGTTTGGCGTGAACCCCATCCGCCAGGAGGTACATACCCATGATAAAGATAGGGAGAGAGGATAGACTCGAATTGGTCAGGATGAGTCTTGCCGCAGACGACATAAATCGTCCACGCCAAGGACTAACACGATTGGCTACCTTCCCGTAAAGAGGTTCCCACTCAGCGATGGTAAGACCGCGGTAAGATATTGGAAGGCCCAAGTACTTGATCGGAAAGGTACCTCGCCTACAGTTGAGAAGGTTAGCCACGTGGGAGCTCGAGAGGTCATCCATCCCTGTGGTGATGACCTCACTCTTGAGGAAATTGATCTTCAGTCCCGACATGAGTTCGAAGGCCAGGAGAATGAGTTTGATAGAGGCCACACTACTATCATTGGGCTCGAAGAGGAGGAGCGTATCATCAGCGTATTGGAGGTGAGATACACCGCCCGGGATGAGATGCGGAACAAGACCAGAAATGTGGCCAGCAGCACACGCCCGTCGAATCATCGCGGCAAGTGCGTCCACCACAAAGTTGAAAATTAAAGGAGAGCTCGGATCCCCTTGTGTGAGTCCCCTCTTGTTGCGGAAGAACTTGCCCATTTCTCCGTTTATGGTTACCGACGTGTGCCCACTGGACACAAGGTGCATTATGCGGTGTACAAAGCCTGCCTCAAAACCCTTTTTGAGGAAGACTTCCTGGACAAAGTCCCAGTTTACACGGTCGTAAGCCTTCTCGAAATCAAGCTTGAGTAAAACTCCCTTAGTTTTATTCTTTTTAAGCTCGTGGACTATTTCCAGCAAAGCAATCGGGCCCTCTAAGATATTTCTATGTTTAAGGAAGCCCGTTTGGCTATGACTAATAATACGCTGCGCTATTGGAGCGAGACGAGAAGCATATGCTTTAGCACAGATCTTGAAAGGGACGTTGATGAGAGTGATTGGTCTGAACAGACGAATGTTGTCCGCCCCTTTCACCTTGGGAATAAGACTAATGGCACCGTAGTTCAGGCTCGAGATATCTACGGTTCCTAGGGCAAAACCGTTAATAATGTCGTAGAAAAGGTGTTTCAGCATGGGCCAGAATCTCTTGAAAAAATCCACGGGCCAACCATCTGGACCAGGCGCCGTGTCGTTCTTCATATCCAACATGGCCTTGTCGATCTCTTCCGGTAGGAAAGAGAGCGCCAGGCAATCGTTTTCCTCCTGCGACACCTGCTCCTCCGGATTCCACAAATCCGTGCGGAGACAAAGAGGTCTTTCACTGGCCGTCCCTAGAAGGCCAATGAAAAACTCATAGATGTGGGCCGTAATTTGCTCCTGAGTGAGCAGCAAGCCCGAGTCGGATTGAAGGCGGAGAATCGTGCTTTTTCGCTTTCTACCATTCGCATAAGCGTGGAAATATCCAGTATTCGCGTCGCCCTTCGTTACCCATTTGACGCAGCCCCTACGGCGCCAGTATTCCTCTTCAGCCCGGAGCAAGGCCAGGACTTGGTCTTCTAAGGTATAACGGTGCGCCCATTCGTCCTCCGAGAAGGGGCGAATGTCTGCCTCCAAGTCCAGGCGAGCAATTTCGTCCACCAACCTAGCCCGCTCTTTTTTGGACTCACTACCTTGGTTTGCTCCCCAGCCACGTAGAAAGGCCCGGAGCTTACCCGCCGCGGCGGTCCAAAGATTCGCTGGAGATCTTTGAGGTCCAATCGTTGAGACAATGTCGTTCCAACGATTGCGAACCATAAGCTCGAAGCCCTCGTACTCAAACCAAGCCGTTTCAAAATAGAAACGTTGACTACGTCTAATCGAGTCCTCCCCTGAGGAGAAGATTAGCGGAATGTGGTCCGACCATATGCGCGTCTCTGCCACCAGAGAGCATAGAGGGAATAGGGCCTCCCACTCCGGGGTGAAAAACACCCGATCAAGGACACTGCGGACAGGGTTAGTCTGTTTGTTGGTCCAGGTGTACGTGGCTCCTGTCCTAGCCGCTTCCCTAAGGACAGCCGCAGCGATAGCCTGATTGAACATGGACACCCTTGTCCAGTCAATGTTGCTATTATTCTTGTCCGCACCCGAGCGGATCAAGTTAAAATCACCCCCAACCACAACAGGTAGATTGAGATTGCGTTTGGTACTCACAACTAAAGATAACTCATGGAGGAACTCTTGGGATCGGCCGTGGTTAGCCGGGCCGTACACGCATATAGTAACCCAGGTAAGACCCGTACCCTTGTGTTTGGTGGTCACGTAAACGCAAAACAGTCCAACCTCCCAGGTTAACACCTCACAGAGATCCCGATTACATCCCATGAGGATGCCACCGGAGTGGCCCGAAGAGGGGAGCCAATGCCAGTCAAACGTTGGAGAGGGTCCAGGGCAAGTAAATCCCTATGCGAAAAATCTAACTTGATCGTTTCCTGAAGAGCAATAAAGTCAATGCGTTCCTTAGCTACGAGCTCACGAAGCTGGGTGCGGCGGCCAGAATGGCCACAGCCCCGAATGTTCCAGAAAAGGAACCGCATCTAAAGAATACGATTACGGAGGCGAATACCCCTAGAGGTGATCACCTTAGCCACTTTCTTCTTCGTCCGTCCCCGCCCCTGCGAGTCCCTCGGAGAAGAAGGAGGTGCATCAGCCCCACAGATCGATGCAGCCTCATTGGGCACCCTACTATCGCCAGCCCCGACTGGGATAGACTCGGGCAAGACCGGCTCTGCACACCTAGCAGCAGCCTCAGCCAGAGAAGCCTGCGCCTCTTCGCGCGCCCGCATAAGAGAAATAACCTCCCCAGGGGGGTTAGGCACGAACACACCAGCGTCGTCCAAGATCGAAGCAAGATGGTTATCTGAGAAGGCATTTAGGATGCGGAAAGAGGGAGGGGGGTTACCTGTGGCCTCCATGTTCTTGTCAGCGATGCGAAGCTGGGCGCTCTCCATGGACGATAACTCCCCAAGCTTGGCCTTGGCACGCGCACTCGGCGCCCGCTGTGCCACCGGGGTCGCCCTCGAACGCTTGGCCTTGCTGTTGTTTCCGTTCGCACCCAAAGCAGCACCCAGTTCGCCGCCCAGCTCCACCGAAATCCCAGGCCCCGAAGGAGGGGCCTTGGACGTCGGCTTTCGCCCCGCCGTCTTCTTAGGTTGACGTCCCGCGCTGTTGGAACCCCGCTTTGGGCCCGGCGTGTGATCAGTGTCGCCAAGCACCACCAGTTCTTGCTCTTCGGGCAGAGGGTTGTTGAGGGAGGTGGGCACCTTGGGTCCCCCAGATCCGCCTTGGCAGGCCAGAGGGATAGCGTCAAGGTTGGACCCATATTCATTGAAAGAGGAATCGAGGGACCTGGCTAGCGGAGGCACGCTAACCGCAGTGTCCTGGGTCGCCGTTCCCAAGGTACCCACATCAGAGGTCAAAGCTCCCAGCTTTTCCCAAGTCTCGGTGTCAATAGAGGTATCATGAAGGCTATCATCCGGCTCGTCCGTAGTAACAGGTAGAGGAGGGGCGGTAGAAGATTTGAGACCCCACGCGCCGGACCCTCCCAGACCGCACGGAGCCGCACCAGAGAGCTTGGGCGTCGGGACGGTCAGCCCCAAGGGCAGGTCCTTGGCCGTAGGAGGGGCAGTCACCGCCAGAGGAGCATGGTCACCACCACGCTTAGGAAGCACCTCCCTTTCGACCTTGATCTGGTACCCCTCGCTGTTGAACCAAACTTCTACCACCCCGTTAAGCTTTTCGGGAGCACGGCATGCAATCTTCATCCTGACAGGCCCCAACCTGATCAGGGAAAGTTCGTCCACCACGATAGGCCGCCCCAGCATACGTAAGCCTTCCTTGATCCGATCCTCGCGACGGTGTTTCTTAGGGATGCCGTAAAGATGCACCCACGTCTCCGGCATGAGCATAGGTGCAATTTCTTCATGAAGCATATCCCGCACCCTTGCGGTTATGTCATGGATAGATAGAAAGACTTTTCCACTGGACTTAGCCATGTGCAGAAGATCAGCAGAGGGAAAAACCACCAGAAAGTCATCATCACCAACTTGCGTTACCTGCCAGTCCCAATCACTCGCCACCATGTGTTTGAGTTCTTGCTTGAGGATGCGGAGCGTCAGCTTCCCCGGTTCGGCCGAAAGGATCGCCGCGTTCTTGATGCGTTCGTCGATGGGAAGCTCCAGTGTGTCGTCGTCATCATACTCCAAACAAAAGAAACCTTCTCCGGAAATCGCACTCCCCATGATCTGCAGATGGAGCTGCCGACCCCGCGTCGGACAGTTGGCCGAAGCATGGCCCTCCTCCTTGCACAGCACGCATAGGGGCTTGTACTTGCACTTGGATTGGTAGTGTCCAAGCCTACCGCACTTGAAGCACTCCACCTCAGGCACCTCCTCCACCGGAATCGGCTCCGCCGCCGTGCCCTTGGAGGCAGCTGGGGGCCCCAAACCCGCCGGATCTGGAGTGGCCCGAGTTTTCGAAGGGAGAGGAGCGACCCCGCTGCCCTCAGCGTAGATCTCCCCCTCGGACTTCTTCTCCAACGCGCGCCGGCGCTGGATCTGGTTCTTCTTGTTCTTCTTGGCCTGTTGGTGGTTCCACCATGGGGGAGGGGGACCCCAGTCCCCCTCGCGCCCGCCATGGTCGCGCGGCCCGTCGGACCAGCCACGGCCCTCACGGCCATCAGATCGATCCCGCATAGGGCGCTTGATCTTGGCACGGAGGTCCATCTCCAAACGCCGCTCGTCCGCCGGATCCAGGGGCTCGAGCGGGCGCTTCTCCACGCGGCGGTCGCCCATGACCACCGTCGCGAAAGACTTGCGAAGAGGGGGAGGGGGAGGGAGAGGGAAGAGGGAGCGGGCGGAGTGAGCGAGGCGCCGAACCTCACTGCGAGTGGCAGGAAACCCTAAGAGTGGGTCAAGGCAGCCGCGGCGGAGCCATATATACCTGGACCCCGAGGCCGTCGCAGGCTTATGCGAGGTGGGCCGCGGGGGCCCAGGCGGGGCAAGGCCACCAGGCCCAGGCGCAACCACCCCCAGGGCGCGGTCACTAGACGGGCCACGCGCCAGAGAGGATGGGCCCGCCAGCCCAATGTCCCCCCCCCCCCGGGGCAGCCACCAGCCCAGCCGGGCCGCGTAGCCCGGAGAGACAGCCAGGCCCATCCTGACCGCCCGGCCCAGACCGGTCACCTGGCCCAACCCTAGGACCAGGCGCGGTCGTCGTCTCCGACCCGCCGCAGGATCGCGCCGCCGCGCGAGGGGGCGACGCCGGCGAGGGGGGCGCCGGGGCCAGCAGCTCCGGCCAGGCCAAGGAGGAGCATCCCAGCATCCGAGCACCCACCGGAGACGGGGCCCGGACCAACGGAACCACCGGAGCCACCCCGCCGCCGCAGTCCAACCCCGCCGGCGACCAAATCCGACGCGCCATGGCCCGAGGACCCTTGCCCCCAGGAGCGAAACGGCGACCCGAGCCCAGCTCCCGCTGACACACCGCGAAAGCCACAAAATCCCCCACCGTAGGGCCCGCCGGCACCCGCCTAGGGGAAGGCACATCCGGCGAAACTGGCAGCGCGACCACTGCGTCGTCCTCCTCGTCGGAATCCTCCCCCGCCAGCGCCGAGAAGCGGTTAGAACGCGGGGCCGCGGCACGCCGAGGCGACGCCGGCGTCCCAGCCCCCGACCGGCGCAGATCACCGCGGGGTGAGCCACCCGCATGGCTCACCACCGTCCATGCCCCAGGCCGCGGCGGGGACCGCACCACTCCCCGAACTCCGGCGACCGGGGGCCCAGCCCAGCACGAGACTGCGACCGTCGACGCCGCGCAAGGACCTACGCCGCCGGCGAGCAGGGGGGCCCCCACCTCCCCGGCAAGGAGCCCGGCGGCGGGAGGGGATGCGCCCACCGCACCACCCAAGCACCCCAACGGTGTGTTTTCAAACTGAGCCATCACTCCGACGGAAGCTATCTCTCTAACAAAACCAAAAGTATCGGAACACTGATTACTACGGAGTACTCCTTAGTACATTTGTGCTTTTGACTAGTTTCTACCAAAAATTTGGACCATCCTGCATCCAGCTGGTTTGGACAAGTATTTCAGAGGACCAATTACTGCAGAGAGTGATCTCATACTTGAGCTTTCGTTTCATTGTCTGGTGGCAAACCCATAGGCGTCTTTGACGCTGCTCGCCGGAACTCCGGTCCATTGGCTGCATCTTCATTCATTTTCAAGCAGCACACTGCTGGTTACATTATTGTTTGCTGTTTGGGACCACCCCTGCTTCTTCTTGAGGTCAATGTCAAGTCTTCACACTAATTAGTCCTCCTTATTAAATTGGTGCTTTTGACTAGTCCCTACCAAAAATTTGGACCATCCTCCACCTCTGGTCTGGACAAGTAATTCAGAGGACCAATTACTGCAGAGGGTGATCATACTTGTGACCACAAAGCTGTCTTTAACGCTGCTAGGTGGAGCTCCAGCCCATTTACTACATCCGATTCCTGTCAGAAACTTCGCCCATCTTCGGTGATCGCCGAATAGGTTAGTGATGGAAGCTTCGTTTTATCATTCCTCTGGTCTGGAAGCTTCGTTTTATAGTGTCAGGTTTATCATTCCTCTGTACAACTTGTGTTAGTTCTCTGAACAGCAGGGCCTAATTCTTGGCTATATATGAAATAATGTGTGACAAATTGATGTGAAAGCTGGCTGTGTGAGATGAATATATACTGTGGGCAGGGGATGATCATGAAAAGGATACAGTTCTGGCTAATCATCAAAAGAATATCAGATGGTTTTCAGCAACATAGCCGTTTCAAGTGAGCTATACGAGTCGCGGGAGGTACCATTCCAAGGTGGTCTGTTATAAACGTTGTCGGGAACATCCATTTTGGAGACAGTTTTTAGACGAGTAATTTATATTATAATTATAATTTATTTGTAAAAATTAGACCTGGCAGCTGTTTAGAGGAATGCGTCAAATCCTGAAACTGAAATGTCTAGGTGGATCCTGACCTTTCATCGATGAATCTGAACTGTTCACACCAGGCCAGTCACCTAGAAAAATCTAAGATCCAGCTGGTCCTCAGTAGTGTCACATTTCAGGTATGGCCCATGAGAGGGGGGGGGGGGGGG
>LR738712.1:718295138-718328654 GCA_902687465.1 Secale cereale | reverse complement strand
CTGCCAGAGACCTCGTAAAATCTTGATATCGTCCAACCTTGACAAGTCTTTACATTGATTAGTACTCCCTCCGTCCCAAAATAAGTGAGTCAAAAGTGACTCAACTTTGTAACTAAAGTTATACAAAGTTGAGTCATTTTTGACTCACTTCTTTTGGGACGGAGGGAGTACTAATTTGCTCGTGGTTTTGATTTCGTCCTACCTGCTACCTTGGAAAAGAATTTAGAGGACCAAGCCAGGCACAACGACCGATCTCATACTCGCGACCACAAAGCTACTGTTCTGGCATCTCCGATACAAACCCACTGGTGACTTCATGTCTGGTACTGCTCGGAACTACGGCTATTTCATCTGGCTTCCTGTACGAAACTTCGCCCATCTCCAGCGACTGCTGTGTAGGTTTCGACAGGTCAGTACAAACTAGCACAAAGCTGTTTTTTTCCTCTGGAACCTTGATTTTTTAGCCTTAGGTTTATCGTTCCTCGTTCTTCTGTATAAAATGGATTGGTTGTCTGAACATCATGGCCTAATTCTCCCATGTCTTCTCCTGCCTAAAAAGCCTCAATGGTGATGGGGGGTGTTTCATGGGCCGTCGCAGACTGGATCATGTCGCCTGTCATCTCCAAGCTTCTGGACAAAACCTTGTCCTACTGCAAACCCGACAAACCGGAGACGCTTTACCGCCTGTTGACGGATGTTCTCCCTCGACTGACACTTAATCTAAAAGCAGCAGAGGCCCTTAATCAAAATAAAATCTCCGAGGAGATGGTGAGGGGTCTCAAATCTGCTTTCTATGACATGGAAGACATACTTGATTAACTGGAGTACATCCGTCACCAAAAGAAGCTGGACAAACAGAAAATTCTTAGTCAAAAAAGAGTGAAGAAAAGGCTCAAAATTACTTTGGATGCTGAAGCTGGCCCTTCAAACCAGGTCCTTTATTGCTATCCTTAATTTTTAGCTATATAAATGCACAATTACTGATCCTTGCATGGTACCTTTATCCTAGTAAAGTTGTACGTACTGTTTTCCCCCTTTATTTTTGGTAGAATGGATCGTGTTGATAGCATGGATGGATAGTTTTTCATTATAAAGAAGGCATTCACCCAAATTAATTCAAAGGTGAATTTTCTTCCTAAAAAGAAAAATTAGATTGCTTATTTTTTATGATATAATCCCTCCATTCCTAAATATAAGTCTTTTTAGACATTTCAAATGGACTACAACATACGGATGTATATAGACATATTTTAGAGTGTAGATTCACTCATTTTGCTTTGTATGTAGTCATTTGTTGAAACCTCTAGAAAGACTTATATTTGGGAACGGAGGGAGTATCTTGTGACAACATGCATTTCGTGCATGTGTGTTGTTGCTTGTTACACAAAACCATGTCTTGCCATATGCCCGGGCATGTATATGCCTTGTACATACTAGCTCAACTCAATAAATAAAATACTACTATTGTTAGAATAAATTCTACTTTGCACCGGGCGGACGCACTAGATTTCGCTCAGAGATACTCCCTTAAGTTAGTACAAAGTTGAGATATTTATTTTGGGAAGGAGGGAGTATCTCAAAATAAACCACACTATCAGGCTACTGTTCCAAAAATGTTTTAGTTGGACTATATTTTGAAATTCGGAATGCTGATTGCTTTTGCAGGATATTGAACCGAGTTTGACTCTCACAGGAGATTTAAGTCATCGTTTGAAGGATAATATGGTCAAGATAGAAGAACTAATTGTTGCAGCACAGGGGATTATTGCACTGGCAAAGCCGTCGAGCAAGAGCAGAAATGTTGCTGCCAAAAATATACGCACATGCACCACTTCAGTACCAATAGAAAAGGTAAATGGTCGAGATGAGGATCTTAAGGAGATAACAACAATATTTCGTAATGAAAATGTTGATCTCAATCCAAGTTCAAGTGACAGTAAATGTTTCTCAGTAGTTGGCATTCATGGAATGTCAGGATCTGGGAAGACAACCCTCGCACAACATGTTTGCATGTATGAGAAAGTTAATGGCTATTTCGATCTTGTTATGTGGATTCATGTTTCTCAGAACTATAGTGTGGGTGACATTTTCAAGGAGATGCTTGAGGCAGCTTCAATCGACAACAAATCATGCCCTCATTACAAGAGCCTTGATGTCCTTGAGAATGAATTAGAGAAGAAACTAGAGGGCAAGCGATTCCTCTTGGTACTAGATGATATCTGGTGTGATAAGGATGATGATAAGCAGAAGCTACCCAAGTTACTCTCTCCATTGAAGCTTGGAAATAGAGGAAGCAAGATCCTTGCGACAAGTCGCCACAAAGATGCATTTTCAGATCTTGGTCCTGGTGTGACACGCACTGTTATTCCGATACGCCCCTTGGATGATCAAGTCTTCTTGGAACTGTTCATGTATTATGCCCTTGAAGATGTAAATGCAGATGATCCAGATCAAATGGAACTCAAAATTATTGGGGCTGAAATTGCACAGAAGCTGAAAGGATCACCTCTAGTGGCGGGTACAGTGGGAGGGCATCTACGTAAAAGACAAAATGATGTCGACTTTTGGAGAGAAGTTCGAGATCGTGACCTTCTGAATGAGACGACGGGGGCCCTGTGGTGGAGTTACCAGCATCTTGATGAGCAGGTGAGGCGATGCTTTGCGTACTGCAGTATTTTCCCCAAAAGATACCTGTTGACGTATAATGTGCTGCCTAGTCTCTTCCATCAGATCGGTCTTTTGGTTGCATTGGCTAGAGCGTGCACTTCTACAATACCGTTTGAACCGTGATGAGTTAGTTAAACTGTGGGTGGCAGAGGGGTTCATACAGACCACTAATGCAGAGGAGGACATGGAAGCTATTGGTCAGGGTTACTTCCATGAGTTACTGGCAACCTCATTTGTTCAACATGGAGGATACTACCAAGGCAGTTTGTGCTATTTCGTCCATGATCTTATGCATGATTTAGCCAAGAATGCAGCAGGGAGTGATTGCTTCAGAATTGAGAATGGCTCGAGAAGGGAAGTTCCTCATGATGTTCGCCATCTTTTCATTGCGAATGGAGCAATGGTTACTGAGGAGATTTTTAAACTGAAAAACCTACACACTCTCATTATTGATCATATGGAGCTTGCACCAGCTAACAAAGAATTCTTTGAGAAAGGGTGTTTTTCACCCCGGAGTGGGAGGCCCTATTCCCTCTTTGCTCGCTGGTGGCAGAGACTCGCATCGGGTCGGACCACATTCCGCTAATCTTCTCCTCAGGGGAGGACTCGATTAGGCGTAGTCAACGTTTCTATTTTGAAACGGCTTGGTTTGAGTGCGAGGGCTTTGAGCTTATGGTTCGCAACCGCTGGATCGACATTGTCTCATCGATTGGACCTCAAAGATCCCCAGCGAATCTTTGGACCGCTGCGGCGAGTAAGCTAAGGGCCTTTCTACGTGGCTGGGGAGCTAACCAAGGTAGTGTGTCCAAAAAGGAGCGGGCTAGGTTGGTGGATGAAATAGCTTGCCTAGACTTGGAAGCTGACATTCGACCCTTCTCGGAGGCCGAATGGGCGCACCGTTATACCTTAGAAGACCAAGTCTTGCCCCTGCTCCGGGCTGAAGAAGAATACTGGCGCCGTAGGGGCAGCGTCAAATGGGTAACGAAAGGCGACGCGAACACTGGATATTTCCACGCTTATGCGAATGGTAGAAAGCGAAAAAGTACTATCCTACGCCTTCAATCCGATTCGGGCCTGTTGCTCACTCAGGAGCAAATTACGACCCACATCTATGAGTTTTTCATTGGCCTTCTGGGGACGGCCAGTGAAAAACCTCTTTGTCTCCGCTCGGATTTGTGGAATCCGGAGGAGCAGGTGTCGCAGGAGGAAAATGATTGCCTGGCGCTCTCTTTCCTTCCGGAAGAGATAGACACGGCCTTATTGGATATGAAGAATGACACGGCGCCTGGTCCAGACGGCTGGCCCGTGGAATTTTTCAAGAGATTCTGGCCCTTGCTAAAGCACCTCTTCTACGACATTATTAACGGTTTTGCCCTAGGAACCGTTGATATCTCGACCCTGAACTACGGTGCCATTAGTCTTATACCCAAAGTGAAAGGAGCGGACAACATTCGTCAGTTTAGACCAATCACTCTCATCAATGTGCCTTTCAAGCTCTGTGCTAAAGCATATGCGTCTCGTCTAGCCCCTATAGCGCAGCGCACTATTAGTCATAGCCTAACGGGCTTCCTTAAACATAGAAATATCTTAGAAGGCCCGATTGCTTTGCTGGAAATTGTCCATGAGCTTAAAAAGAATAAAACTAAGGGAGTTTTACTCAAGCTTGATTTTGAGAAGGCATATGACCGTGTGAACTGGGACTTTGTCCAGGAAGTCTTCCTCAAAAAGGGTTTTGAGGCAGGCTTTGTTCACCGCATTATGCACCTCGTGTCTAGTGGACACACGTCGATCACCATAAACGGAGAGATGGGCAAGTACTTCCGCAACAAGTGGGGACTCAGACAAGGGGATCCGAGCTCGCCTTTAATTTTCAACTTTGCGGCGGATGCACTTGCCGCGATGATTCGACGTGCGTGTGCTGCTGGCCACATTTCTGGTCTTGTACCGCATCTCATACCAGGCGGTGTATCTCACCTTCAATACGCTGATGATACGCTCCTCCTCTTCGAACCCAATGACAGTAGTGTGGCCTCTATCAAACTCATTCTCCTGGCCTTCGAACTCATGTCGGGACTGAAGATAAATTTCCTCAAGAGTGAGGTCTTCACCATAGGGATGGATGACCGCTCGAGCTCTCATGTGGCTAACCTTCTTAACTGTAGACGTGGCTCCTTTCCGATCAAATATTTGGGCCTTCCAATTTCTTACCGCGGTCTCACCATCGTGGAGTGGGAACCTCTTTACGGGAAGGTGGCCAATCGTGTTAGCCCTTGGCGAGGGAGATTTCTGTCGTCTGCGGCAAGACTCATCCTGACCAATTCGAGTCTGTCCTCTCTCCCTATGTTTATCATGGGTATGTACCTCCTAGCGGATGGGGTTCACGCCAAACTAGACACCCCCCGATCTCGTTTCTTTTGGGAAGGAACGGGAGACAAAAAGAAATATCATTTGGTCAAATGGGCGGCAATCTGCCGACCCAAAAAGTTTGGGGGGCTTGGAGTTACCAACTCCAAGCTTATGAATGTTGCACTTTTATCCAAGTGGTGGTGGCGACTTGCGCAAAACGAATCTGGCCTCTGGGCCCGCATCCTTAAAGCCAAATATTATCCGAACGGCACGGTTTTTCAAGCAAAATCATCAGGATCAGCTTTCTGGAAAGGGATCCAGGCCGTGCGGCCGGCTTTCGCTCTTGGGGCACATTTCTCTATTAAGAATGGTGGCTCTACCCGCTTTTGGCTCGACCATTGGTGGGAGCATGCCCCTTTGTGGGAATCGCATCCAGAGTTGTACCATCTTGCCATCGATCCCAACCTTATGGTTGCCGATGCTCTTCGTGTTAGCCCCCCGGCAATCACCTTCATCCACGCGCTTGGGCCGGTGGAGGCTGCCATCTGGGATCACTTGGTGGTGGCTTGGAGAGATTTAGAGCTCTCCTCCGAACCTGACGCAATCTCGTGGAAACTATCGTCCTCTAAGTTGTTCACGGTCAAATCATTATACTACAAACTGTCCGACGGACCGGTGCTCTCCATGGTTAGGGGACTGTGGAAAGCAGGGCTGCCTTTGAAGATCAAAATCTTCATGTGGCAGATGATGAGAAATAGGCTTCCTTCCGCTGATAACGTGGCCAAGCGTAACGGACCGTCTGATGGCACTTGCACGCTGTGTGGGTTGGCCGAAGACGCTAACCATATTTTTTTCCAATGTGTGCTGGCCCGTTTTGCGTGGAGTACGGTGAGGGATACTTTCGACAAAAATTGGCAACCCCACACTTCGAAAGACCTCTTAGAGATCCTGTCGGCCCAGAAAGGACCATCTGCTAGAGTCCTGTGGCGTTGCGTAGGGGCGCTTCTTTGGTCTCTTTGGTCCGTGCGTAACAAGTTTACGATCGAACATAAGTTCCCAAAGCACCCAGCTGATACATTATTCAAATGTCATATTTTTCTCCAGGTGTGGATGCCGTTGGGGAAAGCGCATGATGATCAAGTCATGAATGCTGTCATGGAGAAGATCAAAAGGATGACTTGCCAAACCAGACGAGATGATGGGACTACCTAAGCGACTGCCTGCTACTATCACTCGTGTTCTCCATGTTTTATCTTTTGTGATGTGACTTTGTTGATGCCGGTGTGGCCTAAACTTGTAGTTTATCTACTTTTGGTCTGTAACCTTAACTGTTGTGCGATGACTTGCCCTGGTGGCTTTATTAAGTTAAAGCCGGACGCACTCTGCGTCTCCGTTCCAAAAAAGAAAGTGTTTGAGAAGCTGCAGAAATTGCGAGTACTGGACATTGATCGATGAAATAAGTGTGTTTGAAATCCCAGCAGCTATTGGTCATTTAAAGCATCTTCGGTATCTTGCTTTAGTGTTCTACGAAGCAGCACTATATTTACCAAAACCAGTAGACAGTCTTTACCATCTACAGTTGCTAATGTTTGGTTATGCAAGTGATGTAGAAGTTTCATCTGATATAAACACGGGTAACCTCACCAACTTGAGGCATATCATCGGCGGCGAAATAACAATGCATATTCCAAACATTGGCAGGTTAACATCACTACAGACATTAGAAACTTTTGACGTAAGGAGGGAACATGGACTAATTACAGCCTCAGGATGAGGACCACTTAATTTGATCTAACCATTAAAATTAGACTAATCCTCGACCTAAACTGCGCTTAGCAATTTATCCAGACGGACGAAAACTCTGCCCACGACCACGACCGCACAAGTCGTGCACCAGAAAAACAAGTTTCCGTCCGCTGACAAAGAAAAACAAGTTCCCGACCCTTCGCCGCCGCTCGCCTTGCCTATGTTTCTGCCGTCGCCGCCGCTCGCCTTGCCTATGTTTCCGTCGTCGCCGCCGCTCCTCGCCTCCCTTTACGGGACCGTCGCCGCCGTCCTCCTCCTCTCCGCCGACGCCTCCGGCCCACGCCCACTATCGCGGCCCACCTCTAGCCGTCGGGCTCTTCTTTCACGCGGGTCTCCGCCCGCCGCTCCTTTGCTCGGTCGCCATCCACCTCAATCCGTCGGGCTCTCCTGACGGGTGGGTCTTCGCCGGCCGCCCTTCGCTCGGCAGCCGACGCAGGCATGCCCAGGCTGCAGGAGGCCGCCTCCTCCACACCAAGCCTTCGGATTTCTGGCTGCCGAGGCCGACGCCCGTCTGCTGCCCTCGAATCTGCGGGTTGAAACGCTGCCATCTTTTCCCGTGAGCAATCTTCGTTTTCCTTCCCCTACAAAATACTATTGTTGTATCATGTGCGTAGCGCCCCAATCTCAATTAATCTTTTTATTAGTAATGGTGTTTCCCCATTGATTGGTTATTGGATTTTGGGTATACCAATTCCTGCACCGTATGATTCTGTACGACGTTGGCTTTGCACACACTTATTTTCCTACGTCAATGTGAGCTAATTGGGCTCTCCGTTAGTAATAGATGGAAACGCTTGTGAAGAGATCGAGCAATCACCCAGCGCGGCCGCCACTTCCCTCACCTGCTCCTCTAGATCATAGTTCGTCTCTTGTCTCGCAATTGCTGTTGCAGTTTTTGCCCGCTTTGACACCATCAATGGAGGAAGAGATCCCGATCTGCTCATACCCAACAAATTACAAATCATGTAGTAGTGTGCAATAGTTGGTAGAAATCCCCTTCTACATAGCACTCGGATTTATTTTATATTCCTCATTCTATTTGATGTGTCGTTCCGATCTTGTGCCTTCTGGTGCTCATGTTCCTGTGCTCCTGATTCTCCAATCTACATTGGCTTCATACATCATATGGATTCGGGAGAAGGTTAAAAGAGATTGGTACCAGGCTTTGCGCCACCGCCCACTTTCCCTGATTGTTAAATACATTTTATGCTTCTGTTGACATTACAACAGTCAACAACAGAGCAGGGAAGCAATCCAGCTTCAAGCATCCAAGTGCTTTTGTTTCAGGATCATGCTATAATCAATAAATTGTTTGTGTGCTAAGGTGTCATCTAGCTAGGAAATATTTGTCTAGGAATGACAAGCAAGAAAAGAAAAAAATTGCGAGGAGATGCGTTGATTGAATCCCACATCATAGAAAATTTAAGGATAAATAGTAATACAAGTTCCAGTAGCACTTCTCAGGAAGTTTGCATCCAAAAATGTTATGATAAATTGCTTTACATGCACTGTTTTGCCATTGTAATAGAAAAAAATGGTTCTGTAATTATATGCACAGAAAGGCCACCTTTTATTAATTTGCACAGGGCCCCTAGATTATCAGGGCTGGCCATGATCGCTTTGTTCTTTGGGTCTGATTGATCTTCTCATTATCTGATAATATGACCGGAGAACAATCGTGTAGGTCGATTAATGCCAATTTGAAAGTGTCTTAGCACTGCTGTTGTATTTATTATTATCCATGAAAGTTGCTTCTTTGTGTCCATTGTTGATTCACATCTGCATATGATGTCCTCTCAGAGTAATGTGTTATGGACACCAGTTCAGGAGCCAATAAACAACAATTCAGGTAAATATCACCAACTCTTGCCTACATACATCATGCTTGATAATTCTGAAGATTTTATCTGCATGACAAAGGGTAGATCTTAAGGAATTTAAGAGACAAAGGGAAATGGAGAGGTATGGACTAAACAGATATGTGATATTGAAAAGGAGGCGTGAAGCCTGAGATCATAAGAAAGCTATAGATGTGCTTCAGAATGTAAAGTAGACTCCATCTACCTGGTGTTGACGAACACAACTTCAAGCCTGAAACTGCAGCCGCATAGCCCGGTTAATGATAAGCAACTGCTACTCACATGTCACTCATATTATTCCAACAATAATTTTTTGTATCCTACACATGAAGAAGCACCAAAGAGGCAAAGGGAAAATGCCTGGTATGAGCAGAATAAAGAAGGGATATTAGAAAAAGTATGCGAGAAACAACGCCGAAAGAAAGCTAGAGTTGCATACACCAAACTTCTGTCTCAGGTTCTATATCACATGGAATGCACTCAGACCCAGTTTATAACTCTATATGATGTTATGATTATTGCATTTACCCGCATACCTTTCAGTTCCATGGTTATTGTAAAGCATCCACTATTGTTGTACACATACAAGTAGATGTATTCATAAATCATCTTTTTTCCCTATTATCCTTAGGATGTTATTTTACGTTGATCGAGGTTAGTACTAATACACAACTTTGGTAGTCTGCAGAATAAAAATCCGTTGACCTCTCTTTTGTACGTGACAATTTTATATTTTACTATGCAGATGTAGAATTGGCTTTTGTACAAGGAAATAAGATTCGAGAGGAAAGCAACTACAACAGAGCAATTGAAGATTTCCAAGTCAGATTTACCAACTTCAACAGAGAATTGGCTTTTGTAGAAGGAAATAAGTTTCAAGAAATAAGATTCGAGGGGTAAGCAACTGAAGATTTCTAGGTCAGATTTCTACATGCCTAATAAGTTCATTTTGTTTTTCCTTGCTACAACTACTTCCAAGTCAGTTTTACCATGTCCAGTTGAGAACCAACCATGCTTGTACAGAGGAAAAATTGAGCAAGTATTGCAGAGTCGTTAATAGAATTGAGCAAGTAATGTGTAACTTTGATTCATTGTTTGCATGTGCTCAGAACTGACCCATTGATTATGTGTAAACGCATAGTCATCTTGGAATTTGGTTTGTTTTAAAAGGTTGGTGGTACAGTTGATTTTGCACCTAGTTGCTGGATCTCAATTTATGAAGAATTGAGTTCTCCACACTCAAGGCCGGATCATGCGCCACATTCGATTTTCCATGTCCTACTATAGTTGTAGCTAGATTTATATCTAAAACGAGCATGAAACTGACAACTCACTAATAAATCAACTAGACAGCTCATTGCATATCATACTTTACATTTTCAGATATCAGGGCGTATTTAGTACTCAGATATCAACTAGCAACCTGGTTGCTAATGTCGTTACACAATAGTATTTTATTTGGAAAACTATTGTGCGTCATTGTTGCTGTAAAAGGCCTACTCTTGGTCTTGATTTTTTAGAAGCTAACTCACTACAAAGAGAGGCTTGGAATACCTTATCCTCAGCATTGATCACCAGGAAGGCTGACAACTAAAAACACGTCCATGAATTATGATGATTTGGGCACTGCAATTTGCAACAATAGACGTTGAGACATCTGGCCAGTTGGGCATTGTCTATTTGTCTAAACCTGAAAAAAGTTTGCTCTGCATACATGCCTAAACCTGAAAAATCTTGCTCTATATATACATTGGTGTAGAAAATAAAATTGATGTCACATTAGTTTTTACTAACATAGATTGGCCAGGCCCACTCCCCTATCAGGTCAAGATAACCTCAACAACGGATGTGGTGGTGGATCAGTCGCATACCAACCATACAATGAGCACTGGTGATGGACTGCCTCATAGTATCATGTCAAAGTGTGTGCTATCCTTATGCATGGTAGGAATAGGAATCATTTGTCGTTGTATCATCGGTATTAGTTGCCCTTCAACTAGACCATGGTGGCTACCACCGAGGCGCCGTGGGGATGCACTCTCATCAAGGTCTCCTGCCATATAGGCCTACATGGGATCCATGGTGTGTTATTCTGTGCAACAAATAACCATAACTGTAAAATGCATTCACAACATTTTGTATCCATTTGATGTATATATTTCTTGCAATAATTAATTTAATTTAATACCATGCATGTGAATCTCGCTTGGTCAAAATTTGAGACGTGCATTGCACGTGCACATTTACTAGTTAGAGTAGGGAGATCAGCAGCGTCACCCTTTTTTTGTTCGGAAAATAAACGGCTCGTCGCGAACGCCTCTCCGGTCTGATCCTCTTCCCCCACTGCCCATTCTGCATCCCACCCATCTCTCACCTCCCGCACGGGCCACACTCAGGAGAGCGACCATGTGGCGGTGAAGTCGGAGAGGAGGCAGGTGGCGGCGGTGACGTCGGAGAGGAGTTCATTGTCTCGCAGCTCCACTGGGACCAACGAGCGACGGAGACGAGCGGGCTGTGCCGTCTCCGAGGGCGGGCGGCGAACTCGACGACGAGGGCGTCGAGCTTGAGCCAGGCGAGCGGAGGCGGCGCTACGTGCGGCGGGCGGCGAACTCGGCGACGAGGGGCGTCGAGCTTGAGCCAGGCGGGACGAAGGCGGTGCTGCGCGTGGCGGGCGGCGAACTCGGCAATGAGGGCATCGAGCTTGAGCCAGGCAGGGCGGAGGGGGCTCTGCGCGCGGGGGTGGCCAATTCACAGGTACCATTTCTCCCCTGTAATCACCTATGCTGTCACCCCGTAGTGTTAAGAGAAATGGCTCATTCAGGGCGCTGCGAGTTGCCAGATTGATTGAGGTTTCATTCCAAATGTGTGTAACTGATGGTGGATCTGTGTGTTGACATATAGGAGGTGTTTGGTTCAGAAATGGAAACGTAAACGTAAATGGAATCAAATGACACTGTGACTGTAAACGGTATCGACAAAAAACCAAAACTGTTTGGTTAGTAACTGTAACGTTAATCAATACAGCAGCGCTGCGCCTGGTCCTACATTTCCCCGGTCAGCTGCTTCCCGGAGGCTTACCCAGGCGGCCGCGTCCACCGTCGCTGGCTGCATGCCGCCCTTTGCGCGTGCAACATCCAGACCAGTACATTACGGGTCCCTGTGCCATCGTCGCATGCCCATGAGAGCTGCTCGCGGACGCCATTGTTCCGCAGTGATCTCTTCCCGTTCGTCGGGCAGCCATCACTTCCGGCGAGGGAGTCGACAATGGCACGCTTCCGGTGGGCGTCGTCCTCAGCCACGGGGATTAAAGTGCTCATGCCATGGGGAGTGGTGGGCGGAGATGGAGATCATGGCATGGATGTTTAGGAAGAAGACAACAGGGTCGACGGTAGATAGAGACTGCTGTATCGTTTTTTGATTGCGCCTGATTTCTCGGGTATCAGTTTTTAATAGGGCGGGATCTGTTACCAGAGTTATCAGATTACGGAGAAATCTAAACAAACAAGATTTAACGTCATCTGTTACCATCGTTATCAGATACCGTTACATTAGCACGAACCAAACACCTCCATAGGATCACGCGGAGAAGGTTGGTGGTATGAAAGTTTAAGATGATGAGCTCGACGTTGCTATCGTTGGTGGAGGCATGGTGGGCTTGGCTGTTTGCTTGTGTGGTGTGTAAGTATTGCTGCCTTCATGTACTACTTCCCTTCCTTCGATTAAATTGTTCTTGAGGTCAACTTAGTGTTACGCTTAGACTGAGAATCGATCCCAGCATTAGTTGTAAAAGGAAACTTGGCACCATTGGAATAAAGTTCTCAGAGATTCTTCCAGCCATTTTTACTAATAATATTGGTAGAATGGTAGTTGCAGAGGAGTTTGGTGGCTGTATATGGAAACCCTCACTACAATTTTTCCATTTTTATATGCTTTTAGCAAGAACAAAATTTACCATGGCAATTTCATATGCTCTGTCACCACTGCATAGAAGATCTTTGTGATTTAATCTTCTTACAGTGGTAGAGATCTCATGGCATCAGTCTGTAGTTTTTGCCATGTTGTTTTTGTGCTAGAAATCTGACCCCCACATTTACCTTGGTTACTTCCAATCTGTAGTTTTTGGAGTTAGCATATGGAGTTAACATATACATGGCATTTTTCCTTACAAAAAGCATGACATCTATAATTAAAAGACAATGCTAATTTATAACATACATCTGTCATGGCAAATTTTGTTCATAACTTGTGGAATATGTTAATTAAAATACCATGGCAATTTTTGACATGAATTTGCATACATGATTTACATGCATGAATTTTTTTCTCATATAGAATAATAGAAGATGGAAATTTAATTAAAATACCATGGCAATTTTTGACATGAATTTGCCATGGCAATTTTTTGTTCGTAATTTGTGTTTGCTTTACAAAGATGGCATTTTTCCCCTATAGAACATGGAAATTTTAATTAAAATAGCATGGCAAGTTTTGATATGAATTTGCCATGGCAATTTTGTTCATAAGTTGAGTTTTACTTTTTCGTACATGCCATTTTTTCCCCTACCAAACATGGCAAATTTTTATTAATTACCATGGCAAATTTTCATATGAATTTGCCATGGCAATTTTTTGTTCATAACTTATGTTTGCTTTACAAATATGGCATTTTTCATAGTAAAAAAAGATGGCATTTTTCTCAAACAGAACATGCAAAATTTAATTAAAATACCATGGCAAGTTTTTGATATGAATTTTCCATGGCAATTTTGTTCATAAGTTGAGTTTTACTTTACATACATGGTAATTTTTTATATGAATTTGCCATGGCAATAATTTTTGAAATACCATGGTAATTTTTATATGAATTTGCCATGGCAATAAATTTTGTTCATAATTTGTGTTTGCTTTACAAAGATGACATTTTTCTCATATAGAACATGGCAAATTCAATTAAAATAGCATGGTAATTTTTATATGAATTTGCCATGAAAATAATTTTTGTTCATAATTTGTGTTTGCTTTACAAAGTTGATATTTTTCTCATATAGAACATGGCAAATTCAATTAAAATAGCATGGCAAGTTTTGATATGAATTTTCCATGGCAATTTTGTTGTTTTACTTCTTCGTACATGACATTTTTTCCATACTAAACATGGCAATTTTTTATATGAATCTGCCATGGCAATTTTCTTGTCCGTACTTTTCTGCTTCAACTGTTCACTCTACATATGAACATGGCAACTAAAATTCATATGTTCCATGTGGTTGTTTGTATTTTGTGCATTCTATTTTATTTTCCTGGTAATTTTTGCCATGTCATATTTCTGAACATAACTTTTTCCATGGCATTTTTTTATTTTTTTTGCCATGCTTTCTTAGAAATCAATTGTGTTGTAAACCTTGCCATTGTAAAATAATAATATCATGTCAAATTATGAAATAGTTTGGTCACTAGGCGCCGGTCGACCGGCCCAATTTCGGCCGGTCGCCGCGCGTACGTTGGATTAAGTTGCTCTGTGTCGTTAGACTTCTCCGTATCTTGCTGGCTTCCTCTGAATCTCTTTGGACTAAACTTTCGATCTAAACGCACGCATATAAAGGTACCCTGCGACCTGCGCAGCTCGCCGGCACTGGCCGGCCACCGGCGTCGCCCGCGTCCCTCGACGACCACCCAAGCCGCCCATGTAGCATACGAACGTGCATGCGCCTACGACACCCTACGTGCAAAGCTAACTTGCTAGCAGGCAAGCAGCTTAATTGATCGACAGTAGCAGACGCACGTGCACATGCTGAATTTGATGACCTGAGCTAGCTTAAACTTAGTCGATCTCGACAGAAATTCTCATAGAGTTGCCACCGGCGAGCTCTCGTAAATAGACCCCGACTAGCTGCATCGAAATCATAAATTCCAGCAAATCAATTCTTTGGTTGAAAATTGTTGTTCCACCGATTCCAGCAAAAAAACATGCAGCTTCTTCATCCGGGCCACGCCCTGGCCGCCGGCCGCAAGCTTTTTCTGTCGCCGGCCGGTCGCCCGTTGAAGCTTTTCCCATATAAGGATGAAGTTTTTCTTGTCAACAGCTGCAACTTTTCTCTTGTTGCACGGTGTCTGGTTGAAGCTTTCTCTCTCGCAGGTTGAAGCTTTTTCCATATACAGTTGAAGCTTTTTTTAAATGGTTGTAACTTTTTTCGCTTGAGTAGTACATGGTTAAAGCCTTATCTATCGTCTGGTTGAAGCTTTTCTCATCTAAGGTTGAAGCATTTTCTGTCAACAGTTGTAACTGGCGCGATCTGCAACGGCGCGCCGGCCCAACTGTTGGGCCGGTTGAGTCCCAGCCGTGCGATGTAGATGGTGAGGGCCGTCAGATCTGCGCACGCGAGGCTCCACCAAACCAAACGTTGCAGCAATCGTTCTTCGACCCAAACCGGAACCGCCGCCGTCGCTGTCGCCATTGAAGCTCGCCGTTGAAGCTCGCTGACGTAGTTGTTCGCAGCCTTGCCGTCGCGCCGCCCACGCTCGTCCTCACCCTCGTGCTCGCCGGCAACCTCCGCTCGCCGCCGCACCCTTGGCCGCAGGCGCTCGTCCTCGTTCTCGTGATCGGCATAGGATCCTTGGCCGCCCGCGCATACCTCCATGTTAACTCCGGTGGAGATGGCCGCAGCACCCCCGTCGTCAAGTTCGCCCCGTACCACGTCCTCAATTTGCTGGTCGCAAAAACAAAAACAAAATCATGGGTCGTAGCAAAAATTATGCCCTTCATGGATGTAGCAGAATAAAACGCCGATGGTAACAAAAACGTATGACGGTTACAGCAATCTGGCGTCGTCGCCGTCGCGGGTTGCGACTCCGCCATGATGGATGTAGCAAAATTCCTTGCTGGTAGTAGCACAATCTGAGAGCGGTTGCAACAAAAAAAGTCACGGCCGTAGTAGGTCGCAGCTCCGCCCATGATGGATGTACCAAAATCCGTCGCAGGTTGTAGCAAAAAGTGGCGACGGTTGCAGCAAAAAACTAGGCCACTTCCAACAAAGTTCTTCTCGCCAGTTGCCTCATTTATTTTGCTTCTCAGTCGTCGCCGTTAACTTGGGAAAGAGGGTTGAAAATTTTCAATCCAATGGATGAAACTTCCCAAAACAATGGTTGTAGCTTTTCTTTTCTTTTCTTTTGTAGTGGTAGGATGAAACTACTCTTTCGCCGGTTGAAGCTTTTTCAAACTATGGTTGAAGCTTTCATATGAACTAGTAAGCTTGCACGTGCAATGCACGTCTCCATTATAAACACAAAAATCGTAAGATTTTTTTGTTAAAATTGAAAATATATTATATGATAGTATACTCTCTATATGCATCTATATGTATAACTAATTGACATAGAAAAAACATCAGATAGGAACATCTTTTGAGGATGGTTAGGTTGGAACGGGAACCACTATCAACAAGCTAAAAGAAAGTCATGTTCTCAACTCAGGTTCAGTGCAGACATTGTTAAGAAAACTATTGCCATTAGTACCGGGTAAAACTTCAGATAATCTTTCAATTGTAAGCTTCATTTTTTCTGGAGCAAGTACTTCTGATGTCAAGGAAAGTATACACAACCAAGTAAGGACTGATGTATTTATTGTTGCATAGAGATATGCCCATACACTTGTTTTTGTCATTAAACACATCACAACTACACAAGGTAGCAATGGAAATTACAGCAATCGCTTGATGTAATTCTTAATTTGATGTTTAAAAAAAATCATTCTTAAGCCAACCAGTTATGAAAAAAATGGTTCCGAGACAAATTAACATAATTTTGTCACTCCACAGAAAATAGAAGTGTAATTTATGGCACGGAATAAGGTGGTGCAACCAACAAACTGGTACTTACAGGTGACTGCTATGTACAAAGGCATGGATCACAATTCACATCTCGATAATAGCATTTTGGCACATTGTTGACTTTTGTATTCACTACCAATTCTCACGTACAATATTTGCCTTCTCAAATATGAACTTCCATTCCTTATACTTCTGCGATTCCTCGTAGTCCCTCTTGCACTTCCACAGGAGCGGCTCACAACAATCTCGGTAGTGGATATCGGTGACCATGTGAAGCCCCCTGATGAGCTGGATGTTCTCCTTCCCTCTAGTAGCTACATTCATGGCGTGAGGGACAACCAAAAGATCAACGGAGATAGTATTAGTATTTAAGTAACAAGTTCTTCATCTGAATGGACAGCTCATAGCATATCGAGTTATCGACAGCTCGTGTGACAGCCTCAAACATGCTGGTATATACCACAATATCTCTAGTTTACTTAAACTCCGCTATGCACCTTCAAATTCATTGAAACAAATGCTAAAATCGACTAAAGAAACATAAATGCATGGCTACTGTAATTTTTCTATAGAAAATGGCTGCAGTCCATGCTACGAGGAAGATGCTTGATGGTGTAATGATCTTAAGAGACGAACTGATACTGAATCACTTTAAACAATAATTCATAGATCAACCCATTGTTTTGTTGAGTTGGCACACATTATATCATGCTTCTGCATTGCATCTTGTACATAAATTGTAGCTAAGCGAAGGTTATGCTAGAATCTGTATCACATTTAATTCTAGAAAATGAACTCTGCTCATTATCTACAACATGTAACTGAAGTACAGACTCCATTTCCCGGATCACTCGCCATAAATATACAGTCTTTATTTTTTACGTAACTGAAAGACTCTTAACTTGCCTTTACTGCCTTTACCACGATTTGGGCATTTGCGAGAACCAGTTCCCTACCTGAATCGTTCGACAAAACGCTGCTCTCAGTTCTTCATCCATATTGCCCTGCAGTGAAGTAAATCACATTGGACGCTTTAGATGTATCAGAAAATAAGAATGCCATAGCAATTATTAATCAGTAGTCATGCTACTGAAAACTACACTTTGTCATGCATGCAACTGAACACAACAAAAAAGTCCATGGAACAAATAACCAGCGCCTCTACCTCAGGCACAGCAGAACTGAAATGTTAAAAGCTGCACACAACCAAAATGATAAAATAAAACCAATGTTATCGGAATCCAGTATGGGCTTTCAATGTTGGCTACGAAGTTTCATACTGTACTTGGGTTTAACGAACCAAACTAACCAGTGCCAAGCTATAACACGACGTAAGAGAAATTTCCACTTCATATGTGATAGCAAATTAATCTGCCAGGCTAGTACTGGAATTTTTCATGTTACATCGTCAGCTAAAATAATAAAAATGTGATAAGTACTGCAACTTTTCAATCTGAAGATCAGTGAGCAACGTTTCAAAATTAAGACCAGTGACGGCGGAGAATATTCACATGGTCCAATTATATCTCTTGTGTTCCTACAGACCTAAAGTACAATCCATGCTAGTATCTTCCTTTAGACAAGCATCATTTCTGAACCTTTAGTGACATGAAAAGTTTGACAGAAAGCTTAATTAATGGAATTTCATTGTACCAATTTTTTTTATAACTTTCCAAACCTCCCCTCTGCCTATTTTGTTTCATACGTTGTCATTTCTTATCAGAAGATGCAGCTGGAACCGATACTATGTCAGTAAACTAAAAAGGATATGGAATAATAATTCGAAGAAATGAGTGAACGATGACTCATCTGCATACCTAAGTTCGGTAGATAGGTTTCTTGGCCATGCATCCCTTCAGTCACTGACATGTGAGATACATCTCGAATATCTATTGTTTGTCATTGGTAATGGGATTAGTGTGCAGCCAATCAATATCAGAATCCTCGTGCATAACAGAACCAGTAGATAGCGTGTTAAGCATCTGGCTGACGTCGGATTGTGCTGATTCAAGTTGATCAATACCTACAAGTGGTCATTGCATCATATGTTGTTCACAATGTTAGGTAAAAACTAAGTTTGAAGTTACCAGGTGCTAGTTGGACATCGATGTCTGCAACTTTGTTTTGTAGACGGGCCATACAGAGCTGGTCGCAATGCTCTGCTTTCTTCTCTTTGGAGCGACGTGCGTACCACCCCTGACCAGTTCGCTTCTTGCATCCAACATTCATATCTTCGGTCTGTTGGTCAATACTCGCCGAGGCTGCGGCCGTAGATATAGCTATACCACATAAGAGGAAGTGACACACATTACTATTAATATAATCACCATCGATACAGTAGGCTCGAGGTTAACGAACTCACCATCGTCGATTGTGTTGGTTATGTTGCTCAAAGGGGTACGTTGAACACCCAGCAAGGAAGAAGCATGTGCTTGCGGCACTTGCTTCTGGTTGTATTCCGATCTTTTCTTATCGGAGAGTCTGGCATATCAACTTTGAGCACCCTTTGATTATTGTTCCCGCAAAATTTCACACATGGGATTTTCATTCCCAGGCGTGTTCATCGGATCGAGATGCGTTTGGATTATGATTGTCCATGTCCATCTGTACATAGAAATTTGTAACAAGAAACATATAGTTAATGGAACACGTCACACTCCAAATTTTTGGAACATGTAACATATAGCTGAGCACATAAATGAAGGCCTGGATAAACTCTCAATTTATAGTTGAGCCTCTTTCATGTTTGGAACATCAGCAGAAGATGGCAGCTTCTCTTACAAGTTATCATCCAAATTATCTTCCTGGTGAAGCCATAAAACTGAAAGCACTATGCTATTAGTATATATATATATAGTCTGAATAGATCTATTTTCATATATACAATCTCGCTGCTAACTGCTAAGCAATTGAAACATCATCATGGCACGTCCAAATAGCAGCAGAACTATTTAAGCAATAGCAGTAGAACAATTTCTTGTCTTTCTTGCGGCACTAACAGGGACACTGTTTGAAATCAAGTTATCAACCTCTTGAAGCTAACAGTTGAAGAACCGAAACAATTGGCACTCTGCAGTACAATTGAGAGGCATTGTGCTTAATTTCAGTTTGTACTGAGAGGCATTGTGCTTAATTTCAGTTTGTACTCATCTTGTATATGAAGAGAAAAGAGATAGCAAGGTGGCTCACTGAGCGGAAAATCTAAGGGCGGAGACCACTGGTCGGCCGGCGTCAGGGGTGTGTGCAGCCTCTGCTCACCGCGGCATCGCCATTGTACTTGGTGTGCCCCTCCTCGGCGTCGTCGTAGTCCCCTGGCGAGCAACAAATCGGAGGGCGCCAACCTGCTTCACTGCTTATTACGCCGGGCGGCAGCGTACGGGCGGCTAGGGCCGAGCGGCAAGGGGCGGCGGGGGACGGTCGGCGGGGAGCGAGTGGCAAGGGGCGGCGGGGGGCGGTCGGCGCGGAGCGAGCGGCAAGGGGCGGTGGGGGAAGAGCGGAGGCCGAGCAGAGCGGAGGATGCGGTGGGTGCGCGAGAGTGGGCAGCGGGGGCGGATGTGGCCGAGTAGAGCGGTTGTGCGGCTGCGGGTATTTTTTTTTCTAATGGGGTGCGGGGTTCTCGTTTCGTTAGCGACGATCATTTTCGTTAACACTGATTTGAGGCCATTAGATTGCATGATTAGACGGTTAAGATTGTGAGTTGGATCTGCCCTCTCTTCTTTTTATAGGGGTAGTAGATGAATGTAGCTTTTTTAGTGCACAGTGTCTAGTAGAAAATTTCATATGCCGGAGATTGAAGCTTCTGAATCAAACTGTTGTAGCTTTTTAGGTTGTCAGTTGTAGCATCTTCAGTAGACGGATCTAGCGTATGAAATTGTGAGTTGAGCAGCAGCTCACGGACGGCATGTCCATGGCGGCTTCCCAACTCCGGCTTGCCGGGGCGGAATGAATCCGCAAACCAAGGGCAGTGGAAGAAGTGTTTGTGGGCGCTGGTGGTGGAGATGGGGACCTATGTGGGATTAGGGCTAGTCGGCGGCGGGATTTGAAGGAGGAAGACGAGGAGCGGCTGACAGAGAAGGGGATCGAGAGAAAGAATACATCGGCTGAACGAGAGAAAGGCCTCGGGAGGTGGGCCTGATGTCTCACGAGGCCCATGCGCTGACGATTCGCCTGGAGAGAAAAAAATATGCAACGCTCGATTGCCCTGTATACGAGCCACGCGAGACCGGCCGAAGTTCCAGCCGGTCCGCCGGCCACAAACATTTGGCAATTTTTTGGAATTTTCATGTGTTATATAAGTATCATGTTTTAGTAAAAACGAATTGAGGGGTATTGTTTTAGTAAATGGCTGTAATGTAGTCACGTGGGCAATTCTTTCTTCCGGTAGTCCTTTTTATACCTTTTCGGTCTTTATAAAGTCCTTCTACTGTATGTGCTCACATATGGGCCTGTTTTGGCCCGTATTTCCTTTTCCTTAGCGCTAAGTTTTCTCGATTGAGGTGGAACGGGTAGTTCGGGCTAGAAGGTTCTCCAGATCGAACGAAATCGTTCGATCGGTACCTAGTCGCCTGCCGAACGATACGTTTTTTTTTTTTTTTTGAGGGTATACGTTCGGGAACATGGTTCCCGAGACCGCACGTTCGGCCGTTATTGACGTCCTTTTTTTTACGGATTTGCTATTTTACAGTCGAATGTTTTGTAATTCGTCATCATTCAAATCGGTGTCCGTCCGTTCTTGCGCGGAGATTCGTGCTGGTTTATGGTTTTGTTCGGCCTCGTTCCTGGGTCTGGATTTTTGTCGGGCGCGGTTTTCTCTCTGCCCGTTACCGGCCCGGCTCTGTTTTGTCCTGTTTGAATTTGGGGGCAGCTCGAGCAGCGCTGGAGCGGCTCAGCAGAGGAGGCGATTCTTCCCGTCCATGGCGATTTCGAGATCTTCCGCTGCTCAACCTTGATTTCTCTTCCCTTTCTCTTCGATCCCTGGCTGTCGCGGTTAGTTGCTCCTCTCTCTCGCCCTCTCGCGTGTGCTTTTTGCTTCTGTTGGTTCCAGATCTAAGTGAGTTCATGTTGCCCTCTCGCCCTGTTGGTCGCTGGAGATATGTGATTTGCTGTGTTAGCCATCTGTTGTAACCGATGCTAGGTGTGTTTTCTAGGTCTTCTGGCTGTTTGTAGCTGTAGATGCAGCAGTTATTTTCCTTTGTCTCCTGTTCGCGGTTTGTCGGAGTTTTGTGGGATTTTGTAGATGTAGCGTGCGGGATTCTGTAGATGTACCTGTAGGTGCGGATTCCGCGGTTTGTTTCCTGCTCTCTTATGTTTTGATGCTCCCTGCTCATATATAGCTATTTTTAGTCCTTGTATTCTCTCCTGAAGATGTAGTTTTGAGATGTAGGTGTGCAGTTTCCCTTGTGCCATGTGTTTTTACCCTAGGTTTTTGTCTGATTTTGTCTTCAAGCAGGCATGTACTTTCAGTCTGATTACAGTGTAATTTGTCCCAGCCTTTTCAGTGTAATTTACTCAGTACTTCAACTGTAATTTGTCATGGGGTTTGAGTGGATATACAATGTTATTCTGAATGTAATTACAGTGTAATTTATCTCAGCATTCCAATGTAATTTGTCCCAGCCTTACAGTTTACCCAAGTGTAATTTGAATCTAGTTACAGTGTATTTTGTCCCAGTCTCACAGTGTAGTTTACTCAATATTTCGAGTGTATTTTTTAGTCTAATTACAGTGTAATTTGTCCTAGCTTTTTAGTGTAATTTACTCAAATTTTTACTGTAATTTTGTCGTATGATTTGAGTGGATTTACAGTGTAATTTATCCCAGTATTATAGTGTAATTTATCCCAGTATTACAATGTAATTTGTCCCAGACTTAAGAGGGTAATTCAACTAATATTTTTCCAGTGTGATTTGTCATAGAATTTGAGTGGAGTTGGAGTGTAATTTTGAATGTAATTGCAGTGTAATCTATCCCAGCATTACAGTGTGTCCCAGCATTTAACTGTAAAAGGATTTGAATGTAATTACAGTGTAGTTTATCCCAACATTACAGTGTAGTTTACCCAATAATTCTAGTGTGATTTGAGTGGATTTACAGTGTAATTTGTGCACATTAATTTTGTCTATATTTTCAGTGTAATTAAGTCCAGTTTGCTCAGTAATTTTCTTGGTTTCCATGTATTTATTTAGCTAGCTTTCACTGTACTTTGCTTGGTTCAGTAATGTAGGGCTTTTCTTCAGCAATTTTTCACTGTAATTTGTATGTTTCAGCACTGTAGTATAGTGGATTTTACCTTTTAATTGGATGACTTTTACCGTTACTTAACTTCTTTTCTTTTTCGTTCTCCTTGTGTTATGTTTATAGGTTTTTAATGGGCAGGCTACGGAAAGTCTCTCATCAGGATGTTCCATTAGTATCATCTATCGATAAAGCAGATTATGTGAGTGAACCTTTTGTGCCTAATGATTTTGCAGAAGATAGTTCTTATCCTAAGTCTCCGGTTGTTATTTATTTCTACTTCTCTTCTTTATTTCTATAGTTCTTTTTGTCTTTTAGTTTGATTGAATTATTTTGGTCTGTCTTATTTCTTATTTTGGTTTTGCAGGAACTATCTGGTGATGAAGGAGGGGTTAGACAAAGTTCTTTTGACGTTCTATCTGAATCAAGTGTGTTTTGTGTTTTCTTGCACTTTTTAATAATTTTGATTTTTTGTATTTACTTTTGGGTGACCCTTAAGTTTTTGTCATTTCAGATATTAAATGCTTGAAGAGGAAATTATCATCTGCTTCCAGGAGGAATGTGGTTAGGTTCCCTGTAACTGTTAATTTGTTGTGTAATTCACGTAGTCAGAGAATGTTAATATGCTTGTAGACGATATTACCTGTAGTAATTTGTTCTATATTTTAGCTTCCTGGCATGTAATGTTTCTATTTGTTTGTTACTTTTTAGTGATGTAGGTACTTATGATTTTTTTTTAGTTATTTGCTATGGTGTTCTAGTTGTTGTCTTTGTATTTTTCCCATATGTGTTTCACTTTTGTAATTATATCAGTTTTCTTCAAATTTACACTAGAATTTCCTGGCATTTACACTGGAAATTTCTTTGATACTTACAGTGTAGTTATATCAGTTTTGTAGAAGTCTAATTTACACTGGAATTTCCTGGGATTTACAGTGTAAATTAATAGGTACTTACAAATACAACAATTTTTAGAAGCCTAATTTACATAGTGATTTACACTGGGATTTCCTAGGATTTACACTGGAAATTACTAGGTAACTACAGTGTAAATACAACATATTTCAAAGTAGACAGCAAATTTTCTGTAATTTCGGAGTTTTACATTTTTCTAGTGATCAGCATAGTCTCCTGTTGTCTCTGGGTTTCCTTTTGTAAGTAGTTTCTCTAATGTACTAGGTGAAGCAGGGTCAAGGGATGAAAAATTGGTGAACATGATGAAGGGGATCAAGATTATTTGCAGTAGGAATTTTTTAAGAGTGTTCCTTGCCTGTGAATCCGGTGATCCTCCTTGCTCCTGTCCAGGCACCTCCCCACACCTTCTCCCATGGCTATAAGATTCTGGATTTGCCGTGGTACTGTTCTTTCATCTTCCTCTCCCGCTTCTCCCATGGCGGCGTCTCTGTTTTAGGATGTGCTAGGTGAGATCTGTCCAGGGAGAAATGTATGTGTAGGGCTGGGATTTTTTCAGGGGTTTAGCCCTTGCCTGAGACGCAAGTTCAAGGACAGCTGTGCGTTTTGTTTTGTGTTCAAGTGCCGGGTTCTGGTCCAGGTTGTGTTTATTCGGGTGTATTTCCTGACCCGTTTACTTTTGAAATACAGCTACATACATTTTGGACCGGGGTTGGTCTTGGACATACAAGTGGCATCTCCTTATTAGTCAGAATTTTTGAATGTTTTCCAATTGTAAAACAGTCAGATGCTAAATAGACACTCCCTTTTTTTAACTTGAGAAGCAGTTAAGAAGGCATTGTATATACGGCAATTATTACTCGCCTTTTATATAGTCCTGATTGTCCCTTTGTTTTTGCATGGCATTAGCATTTTTATCTGGACTCATATTGGAAGTGTGGATAATTTCCAAATCTGTTTTTTAGAACCGTAGTTTCCAAATCTCGTTTGCCATCTTTCACCTTAGGAATTTCCAAAACATGGCATCGCCCCCTCCCCTAATCTTTTTCTGAACTGTAGTTTCCTAATTTCGTTTGCCAGCTTTTCTTGAGAGTTTTTAAATCATGGCACCACGTCTCCTCAACCTGGGTTTCTGTCTAGACACGAGCTCCCCAGCTCACTACCGGAAAATGGTCCTACGCCGACGGCCAAAACAATGCCGTCGGCCTACTTTGAGCTATGTCGACAGCCACGCCATAGCCGTCGGCTTAGACTGGCCGTCGGTCTACACGGAGCTACGCCGATAGCAACCGTCGGCATATATCAGCCGTCGGCATACTAGTGGGCCCGGTGACCCCGTTCGTGAGCAGCGGTTAACGCAGTCAAATTTATGCCGACGGTCGGGACGGGCGGCCGTCGGCATATCTCCGCAAGCCTCGTCACCGATCCGCGGCATAGATATGCCGACGGCGGCTGTCGGCATAGACGCCACGTCACCGATCCGCGGCACGCCGCCCCCACCTAAACCCTGCCATATCTATGCCGACGGCATAGTTTTTTTTTATTTTTTTATTCTTTTTTATGTACTATTATATTAACTAACATGTAGCATATATATATTTTGTATTTTTTTTCGAGCACGTTAATAATGTGTCGTCATGTTCTTTTGAATATAGGTGCTTATATTTTATTAAAATCAAAAACAGCTATGCCGACAGAAGTTTTGTGGCGGTTGCAAAACGCCCAGCAACCGTCTCCGGAGTGTGACCCTCTCACGTCCGCGGCGTGCCCCCGTCCCGAACGGCGTCGCCGCCGGCACCTGGAGGGTGGAAACAGCCGCACATCCGGTGTATACGGAGGGGACATTGCTCCCAAGTGTTTCTATCGGATGACCTACCACAACCGGTTGGTGTTGTGGCATGTCCGAAGAGGCAGCACGCGTCTCCGGGACGTGGCCCCCCTCACGGACGGCGCCGCCGCCGGCATCTGGAGGGGGGAAACGGACGCGCCGGGTCTACACGAAGGGGATGTAGCTGTGGGTTTGGCCCGGATGTTGCTCCCAGGTGTCCCTCTGTGCTGACATGACACAACCGGGTGGAGAGGTCCACTGTTCAAAGCCCGTCCGTGGAAAGTCAAAGGGTTAGATCTCGTGGTTAACCGCACCAAGGTTAGGCGGGACGGGGGCCCTGGGGGTAGCAATGCCACCGGAGCATCGCACCGACCCTTCATACATGTACGGTGGTGTTGTCGCATGTCCGAAGAGGCTGGACGCGTCTCCGGGACGTGGCCCCCCTCACGGAGGGCGCCGCCGCCGGCGTCTCGAGGGGGGAAACGGACGCGTCGGGTCTACACAGAGGGGATGTAGCTGTGGGTTTGGCTCGGATGTTGCTCCCATGTGTCCCTCTGTGCTGACATGACACAACTGGGTGGAGAGGTCCACTGTTCAAAGCCCGTCCGTGGGAAGTCAAAGGGCTAGATCTCGTGGTCAACCGCTCCAGGGTTAGGCGGGACGGGGGCCCTGGGGGGTAGCAATGCCACCAGAGCGTCGCACTGACCCCTCATACATGTAGGGTGGTGTTGTGGCATGTCCGAAGAGACGGCTCGACCCCTCATACACTATCATATCATATTTATCGTTAGAATCTTCTCTCATACATGTAGGGGACCGGTGGCTCGACTCCTGCTTCATCGACCCCAATCACTCCGATCTCGCAGAGTGGTGGTTTTGGCGGAGGTGGTTTTGACGGAGGTGGTCTTGGCGGTGCTGGTTTGGCGGGGGTGGTGGTTTTGGCGGTGGTGGTCTTGCTTGATGTCGATGATGATACCCGTGCATGTGGCTGTCGTGCCATACCTTTCATGTTCCTACTTTTATGATGTTCCATGTCTTGCACTACTTTTATGTTCATGAACTTTCGCCGGTGATGATCTTTAGATGATGAACTTGACTATGTTTAAATGATGATGATGTACTTGAGTATGTTTAGATGATGAACTGTCATATTTCTGCATAATCCCATATTATTCTGTTTTGAAATGCTGTCAAATGAATTGAAAAAGAAAAAACAGGAAAAAAAACTATGCCTACGGCAAAGCCGTCGGCATAGATGAGCCCAGGACTTCCCAGAGCGCGTCACGTGGCAGGCTATGCCTACGGCAAAGTCGTCGGCATAGATTTCAATCTATGCCGACGACTTGGCCGTAGGCATAGCCTTGCCGCCAGAAAGAATCAGTTGACGACACGTGGCACGGCTATGCCTACGGCAAAGCCGTCGGCATAATTTTCATCTATGCCTACGGCAAAGCCGTCGGCATAGATTCCATCTATGCCTACAGCCGTCGGCATAGATTCCATCTATGCCTACAGCTTTGCCGTAGGCATAGCCGTGCCACCAGGAGGCACCACGGGACGGCACGTGTCGTCCCGTGTATCGTCACCGCTTTTGACGGCGCCGTCCGTTGCCGTCAGGCGAAATACACTACCGATGGCTGAACTATGCCGATGGCCGAGCGGCCGTCGGCATAGGCCTCTATGCCGACGGCTAAACTATGCCGACGGCGAAACTACGCCGACGGTCTGACAAGACTACGCTGACGTGATCTACGCCGACGGGCCTATGCCGACGGCAGCCATCGGCATAGATCTATGACGACGGCAAAGGACCTATGTCGACGGCCCCTGGCTGTAGGCATAGCCCCCGAGTCCCGTAGTGGCTCGAGATCGGAAAGATAACGTACGGTCACCACGTCATAGATCAGGATAGAAAAGAAGGGAACGAGTCGATGTTTTATTATATACGGAGTATATAGGAAACCCCTACTTTCTTGACTGATGATTTCAGAACGAAAACGGACTGGCCCTCGTCTTCTATGCCCTATTTATATGTAGTTTCCTGGATGCTAAAAAAATGTAGTTTCCCGGTCCCAGACAACCCTGTTCATTCTCTGCGAGATCTCCCAAGAACGCGCGATGACTCGTCCTGCGGCTGCGGCTGCGGCCGTCGGCTTTGGTAAGTGGCCTCGACTATACCCTCCTCCTCCTCCGCCTCTCTCCAGCGCTCATCCATGCACACTAGTAGAAAACAGGGCTTTGGTCCAGGCCTGTCCAGCCCATTAGCCCCGGTTCAATCTAGAACCGGGTCCAATGGGGGCACTGGACCCGGTTCGTGAGCCCAGGGGGCCGGCCGGGCCACGTGGGCCATTGGTCCCTGTTCTTCTAGACCTTTTGGTCCCGGTTAGAGCGACAAACCGGGACCAATGGGTCTTGCTCCTGGCCCACCACCATTGGTCCCGATTGGTGATATGAACCGGGACCAAAGGCACCCCTTTAGCCCCGGTTCGTAGCACCAACCGGGACCAATGAGGTGCCTATATATACCCCCTCACTCAAGAGCAGAGCACACTGCTCTGTTTTTTTTTTCTGGCCGAGGGGGAGAGGGGTTAGTGGTGCTCTAGCTCACCTCCTATGCACACAACGTGTTCGATGGAATGCCCGAGCCACACTAGTTAAGCTTTTCTCCTCTCGAAGCTCTATTTTCTCCGAGATTTTTCTAGGTTTAGCGGTCCGTCATGTCCCGTCCCTGTCTTCGCCGCCGTCGATCGCCCCCGCCGATCTCTTCACCGGCCCCACCGTAGTGAGCCTCTTGTTATGTCCATGCTTTTCTTACTTTTATTATTGCTTGTTATTATTGCTTTAGATAGATATTTGTCTAATTTTCTTACGTTTATTACTGCTTGTTATTATATAGTGCGATGGTTTTGATATCCGTCCACGTGGGCCCTCGTCCTGTCTACGATTCGGATGTGGTATATTATCTTTAATTTATAACTATTTGCTTTAGTGTTTATGATAGTTATGCCGACCAACCTGACATGCATAGATGTTTTATTATGTCTAGGAGGTAGTTGAACCGGAAATTCCAACCGACCCTCTTGTGGAGAGGTTAAATTTAGTTGAAGAGGAAAACATTTCCTTCAAGAAAAAATTGAAAAAAAAATGGAGAAGGAGAAGATGGAATTGGAGTTGCATGTTGCGTAAGTCATCGATGATCACAAGATCAAGATGGACCCTATTGTCGGGAGGTTAAATTTAGTTGAAGAAGAAAACAAATTCTTGAAGGAAAAAATAAAAAAAATTGTGGACGAGAAGATGATATTGGAGTTGCATGTTGCGGATGTCGTCGATGATCACAAGATCAAGATGGATGCAATGCGGTTGAAGATTAGAAAGATTAGAAAATATGCCATTCATACCGAGGCTTGGTATCATTATGCCGTTGGATCAATTGTTACCTTGGTTGCGATTATGATCGCATTTGTTTTCGCATTGAAATGTTTTACATAGTTTTGATGTGTATGGAGAGCTATATGTTGTTAGATGAGAACTATATATGTATGTACTTTGGTTTTAATGTGATGATGAACTTTTATGCATTTGGTCACTTAATTATCTATTTATGATGTTCTGTAATGGTTTTTGACACACTTAATTATATATAATGCACGCAGATGAACCGGCAATGGATGTACGGTGACAGACACACCTCCGAGTACATTAAGGGCGTGCATGAGTTTCTAAATGCGGCTGAGGCAAACAAGCAGAATGGTTTTATGTGTTGTCCATGCACTAAATGTGTGAATATGATGTCTTATTCTAACCGGAAAATCCTTCACTCCCACCTGCTTTACAAGGGTTTCATGCCACACTATAATGTTTGGACGAGGCACGGAGAAATAGGGGTTATGATGGAAGACGGCGAAGAAGAAGAGTACGATGACAACTATGTGCCCCCTGAATACGGTGATGCTGCAATGGGGGGAGCTGGTGAAGATCAAGAGGAACCAGACGATGTGCCCAATGATGCTGCAACGGGTGAAGCTGCTGAAGATCAAGAGGAACCAAATGATGATCTCCGCCGGGTCATTGTCGATGCAAGGACACAATGCGAAAGTCAAAAGGAGAAGCTGAAGTTCGATCGCATGTTAGAGGATCACAAAAAAGGGTTGTACCCCAATTGCGAAGATGGCAACACAAAGCTTGGTACCGTACTGGAATTGCTGCAGTGGAAGGCAGAGAATGTTGTGGCTGACAAAGGATTTGAGAAGCTACTAAAAATATTGAAGAAGAAGCTTCCTAAGGATAACGAATTGCCCGACAGTACATACGCAGCAAAGAAGGTCGTATGCCCTCTAGGATTGGAGGTGCAGAAGATACATGCATGCCCTAATGACTGCATCCTCTACCGCGGTGCATACAAGGATCTGAACGCATGCCCGGTATGCGGTGCATTGCGGTATAAGATCAGACGAGATGACCCTGGTGATGTTGATGGCGAGCCCGCCAGGAAGAGGGTTCCTGCGAAGGTGATGTGGTATGCTCCTATAATACCACGGTTGAAACGTTTGTTTAGAAACAAAGAGCATGCCAAGTTGATGCGATGGCACACTGAGGACCGTAAGAAAGACGGGAAGTTGAGAGCACCCGCTGACGGGTCGCAGTGGAGAAAAATCGAGAGAAAGTACTGGGAGGAGTTTGCAAAGGACGCAAGGAACGTATGGTTTGTTTTAAGCGCGGATGGCATTAATCCTTTCGGGGAGCAGAGCAGCAATCACAGCACCTGGCCCGTGACTCTATGTATGTATAACCTTCCTCCTTGGATGTGCATGAAGCGGAAGTTCATTATGATGCCAGTTCTCATCCAAGGCCCTAAGCAACCCGGCAACGACATTGATGTGTACCTAAGGCCATTAGTTGAAGAACTTTTACAGCTGTGGAATGGAAACGGTGTACGTGCGTGGGATGAGCACAGACAGGAGGAATTTGACCTAAAGGCGTTGCTGTTCGTGACCATCAACGATTGGCCCGCTCTCAGTAACCTTTCAGGACAGACAAACAAAGGATACCACGCATGCACGCACTGTTTAGATGACACTGAAAGTATATACCTGGACAAGTGCAGGAAGAATGTGTACCTGGCCCATCGTCGATTTCTTCCGACCAACCATCAATGTCGAAAGGAAGGCAAGCATTTCAAGGGCGAGGCAGATCACCGGAAGAAGCCCTCTATGCGTACCGGTGATCACGTACTTGCTATGGTCAATGATTTACACGTAATCTTTGGAAAGGGCCCCGACGCACTAGCTGTTCCGAATGATGCTGAGGGACACGCACCCATGTGGAAGAAGAAATCTATATTTTGGGACCTACCCTACTGGAAAGACCTAGAGGTACGCTCTTCAATCGACGTGATGCACGTGACGAAGAACCTTTGCGTGAACCTGCTAGGCTTCTTGGGCGTGTATGGAAAGACAAAAGATACAGCTGAGGCACGGGAGGACCTGCAACGTTTGCACGAAAAAGACGGCATCCCTTCGAAGCAGTATGAAGGTCCTGCCAGCTATGCTCTAAGGAAAGAAGAGAAAGAAATCTTCTTTGAATGCCTGCTCAGTATGAAGGTCCCGACTGGCTTCTCGTCGAATATAAAGGGAATAATAAATATGGCAGAGAAAAAGTTCCAGAACCTAAAGTCTCATGACTGCCATGTGATTATGACGCAACTGCTTCCGGTTGCATTGAGGGGGCTTCTACCGGAAAACGTCCGATTAGCCATTGTGAAGCTATGTGCATTCCTCAATGCAATCTCTCAGAAGGTGATCGATCCAGAAATCGTACCAAGGCTAAGGAGTGATGTGGCGCAATGTCTTGTCAGTTTCGAGCTTGTGTTCCCACCATCCTTCTTCAATATCATGACACACGTCCTAGTTCATCTAGTCGACGAGATTGTCATTCTGGGGCCCGTATTTCTACACAATATGTTCCCCTTTGAGAGGTTCATGGGTGTCCTAAAGAAATATGTCCGTAACCGCGCCAGGCCAGAAGGAAGCATCTCCATGGGCCATCAAACAGAGGATGTCATCGGGTTTTGTGTTGACTTCATTCCTGGCCTTAATAAGATAGGTCTCCCTAAATCGCGGTACGAGGGGAGACTGACTGGAAAAGGCACGCTTGGAAGGGACTAAATAATATGCAGGGACGGATATTCTTGGTCTCAAGCACACTACACAGTTCTACAGAACTCTACATTAGTGACCCCGTATGTCGATGAACACAAGAACAGTCTGCGCTCCAAACACCCGGAGCAGTGCAACGACTGGATTACATGTGAACACTTCAGGACTTTCAGCAGTTGGTTGGAAACACGTCTCAGAGGTGACAACACTGTTTGTGATGAGTTGTACTTGTTGTCTAGGGGACCATGTTCGACTGTATTGATTTACAAAGGATACGAGATAAATGGGAATACATTTTACACGATTGTCCAAGATCAAAAGAGCACCAACCAAAACAGCGGTGTCCGCTTTGATGCAACAACCGAGAGGGGAAAGGACACATATTATGGTTACATAGTGAACATATGGGAACTTGACTACGGACATGATTTTAAGGTCCCTTTGTTTAAGTGCAAATGGGTCAATCTGTCAGGAGGCGGGGTATAGGTAGACCCACAGTACGGAATGACAACAGTGGATCTGAAAAATCTTGGATACACTGACGAACCGTTCGTCCTAGCCAATGATGTGGCACAGGTTATCTATGTGAAGGACATGTCTACCATACCGAGAAAAAGAAAAGAAAAGGAAGCGAATACATCATACGATGAGCCAAAGCGCCACATAGTTCTTTCAGGAAAAAGGGACATCCTGAGAGTGGAGGGCAAGACAGACATGTCTGAAGATTATGAAAAGTTTCATGAAATTCCTCCCTTCAAAGTCAAGGATGACCCAAGCATCCTCATAAACGATGAAGATTATCCATGGTTACGGCGCAATAAGCAAATGACACAAGCGAAGAAAAAGTGAAGACTTTTTTCCGCAACTATTATGATGATACCATGCCAACTTTGTAACAAACGAGTATGATACCATTGTCGGTTTGTACTATTCAAATTTCGATACTACTTGCACTAACAGAAAGTTTGTAATTGGTTTTACCAGAAAGAATTAAAAAAAAGCAAAAAACAAAAGAAAATAAATAATGCAGAAAACAAAAAAAAACTTGCAAAAAAATAAAAAATAGGAACAATAAGTATTTCATTGTAAGTAGAAACAAAATAAAATAAATAAAGCAACAAAGAAAACAAATAATTTCAAATTTAAACTATTCAAATTTGAATACTACTTGCACTAACAGAAAGTATGTAATTGGTTTTACCAGAAAGAATTAAAAATAAAGCAAAAAACAAAAGAAAATAAATAATGCAGAAAACAAAACAAAAAAACTTGCAAAAAAATAGCAACAATAAGTATTTTGTTGTAAGTAGAAACAAAATAAAATAAATAAAGCAACAAAGAAAACAAATAAATAAAAATAGCAACGGTAAGTATTTTGTTGAAAGTAGAAACAAAACTAAAAAATAAAGCAACAAAGAAAAAAATTAAAAAATGCCACCTACTGGGCCAACACGGCCTGAATACGACTAGAAACCCACCCATGGGCCAGGATTCAGGCCCGTAGAAAGCCCAGCAAGCCCACAGGCAAAGCAGTGTCAGTTTAGGCCCTTAGGCCTGCAGTTAAGAGGAGTTCGAGATGAAGGAGGCAGCGGGGCTTATAAACAGGTGATGGGCGCTCTCAGCTAGCGAGGTGAGACTAAACTCCCACCACCACGCCGCTGTGCACAGGCTATTGGTCCCGGTTGGTGGCTCGAACCGGGACCAATACCCACCTTTGGTCCCGGTTCGTGGCACCAACCGGGGCTAATACCCCACCTTTAGTCCCGGTTGGTGCCACCAACCGGGACCAAAGGCCCCTCCTTCCCGCCCTTTGGGCTGCTGAAAAGGGACCTTTGGTCCCGGTTGGTGGCACCAACTGGGACCAAAGGGGGGTATTAGCC
>LR738712.1:718241092-718289874 GCA_902687465.1 Secale cereale | reverse complement strand
CAGCAGAAACCTGGAGGTGGTTGTCGTCGACGCACAACCTCCCTACCGCGGGCTGGGGCCTCCCCATCGGCTAGATCCGGCAACGAGAAGACGACCCCCGCCACGGTCTCAAGGCCTTGGAGCCAGCCTCTGGTGGATCCCATAGCCGCCGCTTCATCTGGATGCGCGTGGGAAGCCGGCAACCCCGCCAGCCGTCGACCCCCTGTGCCGACCACCGCGGCCGCCACCCCCTGTGCCGGCGCTGGGCTTGATGCGGGGGAGGCAGGACCCGAAGGCGCGTCGACGTGTTGTGGACTGTGGTGCGGGCCGCGTTGCCGGGGGTGGGGAAGTGGTGTGGTGGTTTGCTCGTGAGTGGGTCACTGGGGAGAGGAGTAGTGCGGCTGTGGAGAGACAAAACGTTCGTGCCGAGCTCCTGCTTTTCCGATCGATAGAAATCAATGTCGTGGCTGGTCAGACCTGCTTTAAGATTCGTGATTCGTTCCAAATATATCTATACCTAATAATAAAGCACGGAACGAGTCCGTCGGGTTCACCGTCACAATATGCTTTCTTCACTTTCAATTAAAACATATACACGAGGTGGTACTAAAGTAAAGTTCCCGCATACTGGCTCTTTTTCCTCAAGCACCCACCATCGGTTTCCCAGGCACGATCGATTCTTCCTGACCGATGCCTGGTCAAATTGTTCTGGCCCATGCGGCCCAATGAAGCCTGACGGCCCAGCTGAACAAGGATGGCCCAGTACAGTCTGGAGGAGGCAAAAAATAATGGCTGGTTTAAAAAACGTCTTCCTCTTATCTTCTGTCCTGCGCCGCCGGCTGCCCTCTTCGCCCTCCACTGGTCCTATCCATGCAGTTCCTCCGGCACGGCGACGCCCTTGTCAGCGGCGGAGACGGCTATGGACACGGCAACAGCAGAGGATGAGAAGGTGGTCGCCGTGCTCACGCGGAAGGATGGAGGACGCCTCGCCAGGGCGCGTGCTCGGGTGAGGGGTAGCGCCCTTCCCGACGGCGGAGGATGAGAAGGTGGCTGCCGTTCTCGTCGCGGCCGCCGATGTGTAGAGGAGGGGCGGTTAGCACAGAAGCCCAGCTCCAAGGTTGAAGGGGATCCCGTCCCCTTCCCTACCCAGCGGACAGCCAGAGGAGGAGGATATGCCGTCTCCGTCCTTCCCGTACATCGAAGTTGAGATCCACTACACCCAAGAGGACGCAGACTCGCCGTGCACAACGACAGAGCAGCAGCCCGCGCCCCTCCTCCCCACAATGAAACATCTTCCCCGGTCGTCAGATCCGGCCGAGATCAGATTCGTACGTGCTACCATTGGGGTGCGTCCCTTTCTCACGCCCCCACGTCGGCCTCCACAGTTGTTGTCCTCCTCTTGGCCATCTTCTCATGGCTTGCTTCAAGGATTACACTGGGAGGTGTCTTAACTGAATTCAGAGAAGTTTGGACATATACAATTCCACAATCAAGCATGTGTATGTGTTTGATAAAATTCCTAAATGCACTACCATCCTTTTTGTTGCATTGGTTGTTGGTGCATAACTAATGAGTTGATGATCTTAATTTTCTATAAGGCTGATAATCCTGACTCTTATTTTTGACCTTCCTTTACTGTGTATAACATGCTAATTTCAACTGGATAGACTGCCAATTTGTCGATCAGTTTGTGTTACTTTCACTGAATTGTTTGTAGATGTGCGGGAAAATGTTTGTGGTTGTAGGCAGATCTTGAGTGGATTTTGTCCTTTAACTCAGATTTGTTCATTGCTCTCGGTGGATACTTGCTCCGAGGGTGTGATCTGCATCATCGTCATGTAATGTGTCAGTCATAAGGATTGTTGTTGTCGCAGTGCTTCGGCGCCAAGGGCATGTTTCCATCAGAATGTTGGAGCAGCTAGCTCAACCAACATGGTGAGGGTGTCTCCCAAGACCTGTGGATGGGATTGGCATTCCACAAATGTTCAATACCTGATATATTTCGCAACAATGAGATGATGTGTTGATTTCTCATCCAGCGTAAAGAGAGAGAATAATATATATGACGTTCTTAATTACCAGAGTCAGGGTCCTGCTCAAATTGTGGTCCTTCTATTTTATACTCCCTCCGTCCCAAAATAAGTGACTCAAAAATGACTGAACTTTGTACTAACTTTAGTACAAAATTGAGTCACTTTTGATTCACTTATTTTGGGATGGAGGGAGTACAATTTTATTTTCTTGATGATGTCATGTTCTGCCATTCATTCTCTGTTATGCCTGATACGTGTATCTTAAGCCTATTAATAACTTTTTGGATCAATGGTAAATTTATGGAGCAAACTCCTGTCTTATACCCATTGTGTGTCTTATTAAGGTTAATCTCTTCATGGTTACTTTTCCTTACTATACAAAGGTCATACCTTTTTTGTATATTTTTTCTTCTCTATCATTTACGGTAACATAGATCGTGCTCACATTGTTGCAACTTGCAATTTGTTCTAGATTTGTTCATGATTGTCATTCGAGGTCAGAGTAAATATTTGGGCAGAGTAAATACTGATGGAAGTGTGATACATATAACCGTTTTATATTTGGGTAGAGTAAATACTTGCAATTTCTTCTTAATATAGATATAACAGTTTTGATACATATATTTTATCTGATTAACTTGCACTTCTGCACCATCATAATAAGCAGTGCAGATCTGCCTCTTTATTTTCAATTAATGTTAGAACTTCAAGCCTTCTAGAATAAGCGTGGCAACTTATTTAACTTTGTTCTAACAAATACCGTATATGGTCAGTGTAGGATAAAAGTCTACTTATCGACTTTGTTAATCTGGTTACAGTCAATCTAGGGGGTGCTTCTTTCGCTTCAGTACTTATCAGTGATATTGGTAGTTCTCTGTAGTACTCTGCTTGTATTAGGTTTACATTTTTTTCCATCACGATTGCTTAGTTGCATTATTTTCGCTTCTGACTATACTGCCCTGCTGCAGATGATAGCGTCTCAAAGTGGACTTTTTGATCATTTGATAAACATTTGGAAATTCAAGCCTGGTCCTGTTCTGCAACATGTGACCTATTACTTCTTAATTAATGGACTTTAAGTTTCAGTCATCCCTATATCGCCAGGTAATATAACAAGGTTATTGTTTAGATCATATAATCAAGCATGTCTTCTTATCGGAATTAGTGATTGTCATATTTGCTGAATTAAAGTTTCACCTGTCAGACCAGTTTACACACATTGAATTTTACTTAGTGTACTTCTAAGGTTTTACCTTCTGCAAAGGTATAACACCTACAGATGATCCGATTTTTCTTCTTCTAGATCCCCATGTGTGTGTGTATATATGACATACATTGTCCTTCTGATTTATTTTTCCAGTAGATGATTGTGGACAAAGTTTTCAAATCCATGCCTTTTTGCTATACTATTTTTTTGGGTGATGCAACCTAAGTTATATAATTGCTGCACTTATGTAATTGATTTATCTAGCAATAGATTCTCACGATGATAGCTGTAACCTCTGTACCAACAATCTGAAAAATTGTAGCATTATCATTTACAAATTTTAAATGTTTTTTTGTTGTTTTTCTCAGAGGTAGCACACTTTGCATAGCTTTTCAGGAGACAACAATTCAGTAGGAAGCAGATGAATGAAACATTTTCATTGTTTTTTTTCTGGTGCATTTTCATTGTTTTCTACTCCATTGTTATGTACAAACACACAAGTGGTGCATAAACGTTTTGTTGTTATTTATCCTTTCATGAGCTGGATGTGCCATTGATGGCGGTGGCAAGCTTGGATTAGTTGCATTCAGAAGGTGGAGATGATGAATGGTAAGGAAGCATTTTATTTAAAAAAAGCAGATGATATGCATGTCGATTCTCTGGTTCTGAACATATATTGACACAGTACATGCTTAAGAAGATATACACGTTCAATTTGAGCTATTTTAAAAAGTTTATTAAATCAAATTATATTTAAACAAAGTTTCAGTTGGCTCTCATCAGTGGGTTAATTCTATACAAAAAACTAAAAAATACTCCCTCCGTTCGGAATTACTTGTCTCGAAAATGGATGTATCTAGAACTAAAATACGTCTAGATACATGCATTTCTGCGACAAGTAATTCCGAACGGAGGGAGTAACTGATAAGGAAATTTCTTAGCAGTACTTTATATGTCTGGAGCTATGAGATAATTTTATCCTATGTGACGTTCTTTCTCTTGCATTTCCTGATTTCGTTTTTGTCTCTCCATTTTTCAGGTTCCAAGGCTGGGCTGCAGCTAGCTTGATTTGGAGACATTCCCTGTTAGAAGTTTAACTTTGGTTGGAGGCATTGAGCTTTGGCTGTAACAATCTTTGTTACTTGGTATACTTTTGTTAGCATTCACATGATCAACTATCTACCACACTGTTTAATCTGGGATTTCGTTCGGTGCCAAATGTACCAAATCGTGGTTTGAGTGGAGATTTGATCATTCCTATATTGCTAGATTTAACTTCAATCTATGTGTTGCTCTGTATGTATCTCTGCATAAATGGTTCGTCATGGTATGCATTACATTGTATTTTCATGGAAGCCTTGTCTTTCCCCTCTCTAATCATACTACTGTTGTTATCATTGCCTCTATATATGAACCTAGAAATATTAGGACGGTCATAATGATACTCTCCCTCAGCGACATCCCGACACATAATGATACCCACAAGCAACATTGCCTTTTGTTTTATGTAGAAAATTAATAAATTTTGGCTATTGCGGAGGGCGGCGACGGTGGTGGATCCCGATCAATCGAGTGAGTGGAGGGCATCATCAAGGTCTCCGTTCATGGCATCTCCCATTTTATGCTGGCCAAGCACCATGTGAGATCTCTACTTACTATTCTTTGTTTGTTCCTTTCGCAAATGAAACATAAAATTGTTTCTTGGGTGAAAAGAGAATTACTATGAATAAATGTTTCGTCCATGCATCATGTTGCTTGATCAGTTGGGTAGCCGCTCTAGCTTGAAAAAAGAATTGATGTTATATAACAATAACCAACACAAACGAGACACCAACACAAACGAGACACCATGTTGAAACGAAGAATGTGGGGTGTGGACTAGGTGTGTGTGATATTTTCTCCCGTTGCAACGCACGGGCTCTTTTCCTAGTATATATATATATCTCTAATATATAATGTAAATTAATATTAGAGTGAATTCCGGTTTTTACCCCATATTTTGACATTTTTGACACTAATTACCCCATTTAGCGAGATTTCATCCGTTTTACCCCATTTAGCAAAAGTGTTGCCACAATTTACCCTGTTTTAAATTTTTTATATGCGTTCTGACTGGCTGGCATCCCACGTCCACAGTGTTTTCCTGTGTATTTTTCTCCCTACTCAACTCGTTTCCAGTTTGAAGTATTCTGATGGGATGACTATACTTGATCATCATGGCATATTACCATTGAATAAATTATTGAAGAAATTGTTATTGATATAATTTGAAATCATGTATGTTTTTCTTCAGTTATCATATACGGCCCTAAGTATGCATGGTTCTATGGATTATTATAAATGGTGTAAATATACTACTTTACTAACTCTGATACACCTACATATCTGAATATCTAGGTAGCAAATATGTTGACCGGTAGAGTGTTAATACATGCACAAGTGATAGCATATGTTGCTACTTGCTAGCTGTAAAGATATTTGTATCTTACAATGCATGCTGAAACATGTGTATTTACCTTATTAGAGTATATTATGATTTATGATGATTGCAGCCACTAGTTCATTTTTATTTTTCTTGCACAAAACGGATGTCAACCAAGATGTGGAGTGTTAGGCATATTTTACATGTCCGTGGATAAAAGAATCCAAAGCCAGAGATGATTGAGAGGGACTTCATAAGTTATTTTTATATAAAGGAGAAGATCAAGGAGTTGGCTTCCAACCCTTGGGACAACGTTTATTATCAGAAGAAGGTGGCCAACGGGAACTCCATGGTTGAGTTAACAAATGATGCAGGCATGATGAACATGCTGTAGGAATTTGATGCTTATCCGGAAATCAGTTTGCATGTTTGATTGGGGGTGAGCAACGCAAATAAGAAGCTACGGGAGGCGAGCGTGGCGCGCGGCCGACTTGGGCGTTGTGCGTTGGATGTGACGTGAGCGACCCTCATCGGGCCGAGCCGGTCGGGAGAAGCTACACGGCACTATTCGGCAGTGAGAAAAATAGTCATGAAAAAACAATGACGTGGCATGTCTGTTGGACCTAACAATTGTGACCGACCGGTTAGAATGCGCAGAAAACTTTAAACAGGGTAAATTGTGTCAACAATTTTGTTAAATGGGGTAAAACGGATGAAGTTTCGCTAAATTGGGTAATTAGTGTCAAAAATGTCAAAATAGGGGGTAAAAAGCGGAATTCACTCTTAATATTAGAGTTGTAACCAAAGTTTTAAATAGCGCGCTAAGCCTCTTAGCGGCGGACCTCTTCTAAATGCTATAGCGGCGCTATTTAAAATGTTCGCTCATGTGGTTGGACAAAATACATTTAACGCGGAACCTCTTCTAAAAGCTATATCATGCTATATATAGCGGAGCTATAGCGGGCTATTTAAAACGTTGGTTGTAATATAAATGTACAATCTAGAACCTCCCAAGACTTTCTAGTATATATTCAAAGTATACTACTCCCTTCATCCCAAAATTCTTGTCTTAGACTTATCTAGATACGGATGTATCTAATACTAAAACGTGACTTGATACATCCGTATTTAGACAAATCTAAGACAAGAATTTTGAGACGGAGGGAGTATATTCTATCGATAAAGTACGTTGCAACAAGTAATATTTCCATGCTAAGCATGTAAAATATTTCCATGCCCAAATAAATTTAATAGTGATATTTTGAATATTATTAGTTATAGTTCAATATTGATGTGGGACACATAATTCCAAAAGTATATGCTTGGAGCAATGAGATAATTGTATTTAATTAATATTCCCTCCATTCCTAAATACGACGTCTTGATAGTTTAATTTGAACTACCAAAACATTGTATATTTAGGAACGGAGGGAGTACCACTTAAAAACTACACAAATGATGGTCTTTGGCAGTTGCCAAAGACACGTTAGTCAAAAAATCTGCTCTCCTATAGAATTTTGAAAAAAAATCTCATACTAACGTGCGCAAGCCTATAGCCACACCATGCCAGTCTTGGTCATTAGGCGCGTCGCAAGATGAGTAGTCTCTTTAAAGAAATCAAGCACGTAATTGTTGTACTCAACATGTCCCATGGAGACCACTTTGAGATTAGCTCTACTAAAGGGCGACACAGGAAATTCACCGAAATGAGAATTATAGCCGGTGTGATCGAATTAATAGTGTAAAGTAAATTATTATTTAGTCATTGGAGAAGCATGACATTCTTCAATGAAGCATCACTAGTGATTCCTACTTCTCCCAAACCCAATATCAAAATGTGTTAGCGGTCTAGATGCCCTTTCAACACCCTCTTTGGACACTTTGGAGATCAAGAGCAACCCCCTGTAGTTCCGGACCCCGGAGATCCGATACATGCCCGGAGATCTGCGCTACCCAAAGATTTTCCGATCTTCTTACGTGCCCCAAAGTAAACTATGCGTGGCCGTGTGGGGTTCCGAACCCTAGTCGCTGCGACCAAAGCTTTTCTACATGCCGCTGCCTCAGTCACCCACGTAGTTTTCTTTCCTTCAATTTTTGATTATCTGGCAACATACAAGGTGATGGTAGCCATGTCATGTTGGAATAAGGTCTGCCCGGGCTTTTCCAACCTTCGATCCTGCGCCGACGAAGGGCATTTGTTGACTCCCGTCAAATCTTTTACAGAGAGCAATTTGATGTTGTAGTCTGTGTGAGTGGGAGAGAATTAGAGCAAGTCACCTTGGGTGATGCTGCTGTATTCATCCAGTATATATGGTGTTACAGGTGCATGAGAGAGCGCGGTGTACAAGGGCGATTGTGCGCCGGAGGTGGAGATCGTGCGCTAGCGCACGTCCAGGACAGTCTACGTGGGTTGACTAGGTAGTTACGTCTGACACCCCGCCGCAGCTGAAGCGTCCGAAGGGCGGATGCGCAAGCTGGACCGAAACTCCTGGAACACCGGCGTCGACAGTCCTTTCGTCATGACATCCGCGAACTGCTGCATTGTGGGGACATGTAGAACCCGCAGCTGTCCCAGAGCGACCTTCTCGCACACAAAGTGTATGTCGAGCTCTATATGCTTCGTGCGGCGATGGTGTACATGATTAGCCGCCATGTAGACCGAGGAAATGTTGTCGCAGTAGACCACGGTTGCTTTGGGCAGCGGGGCATGCAGTTCACCTAGGAGTTGGCGGAGCCAACAACATTCGGCAACGGCATTCGCGACCCCGCGGTACTCAGCTTGAGCACTTGATCGCGAGACGGTGGGCTGGCACTTCGATGACCAGGAGATGAGGGAGTCACCGAGGAAGACATCATAGCCCGATGCCGAACGGCGCGTGTCCGGGCATCCAGCCCAGTGGGCGTCGGAGTAGGCGACGAGGTCGAGGGAGGATGAGCTGCTGATGTGCATCCCATGCGTCGAGGAGCCGCGGACGTACCGGAGGATGCGTTTGACGAGTGCCAGATGTTGCTCGCACGGGTCATGCATCGAGAGGCATGCTTGCTGCACCACGTACGCCAAGTCCGGCCTGGTCATGGTCAGGTAGTGCAGCGCGCCGACGATGCTATGGTAGTCCGAGGGATCGTCCACCGGCGCCCTGGCATCGCCGGAGAGTTTGCTGTGCGTGTCCATGGGCGTGCTCACCGGCTTGCACCCGGCCATGTTGGCGCGATCTAAGAGCTCGTCCGCATACTTGCTCTGTGAAAGGAAGAAGTCAGCGCTATCGCGCTAGACCTAGATGCCGAGGAAGTACTGCAGCGGGCCGAGGTCCTTCAACGAGAACTTGGCAAAGTGCTGGCGCTGGAGGTGTGGCAAAAGCGTGGATGTCAAGGCCGTGATAACGATGTCGTCCACATACAGAAGAAGGTACGCCACCTGCGCACCGTGGCAAAGAACGAACAGGGAGGGGTCTGCCCGCGCCGCCACGAAGCCCATCGTCCGGAGGAAGGCAGCGAAGCGGTTGAAGGAGGCACGAGGCGCCGGCTTTAGCCCGTACAACGATCGATCAAGCAGGCAGACGTGGTTGGGCCGGCACGCGTCAACGAATCCAGCAGGCTGCTGGCAGTAGACCCGCTCAGTGAGGAAGCCCTGGAGGAAGGCATTGTTCACATCCATTTGATGGACGGGCCAGTCCCGTGTGGCGGCGATGGCGAGCACAGCTCGGATGGTGACGGACTTGACCACCGGTGAGAATGTTTCGTCGAAGTCAACGCCGGTGCGCTGCGAGAAGCCACGGACCACCCAGTGCGCCTTGTACCTCTCCAGCGAGCCATCAGCTTTGAATTTGTGGCGGTAGAGCCACTTCTGGTGACGATGTTGGTGCCGGCCGGCCGTGGCACGAGGGACCACATCTGGTTCGTCATTAGGGCCCTGTACTCCTCATGCATTGCAGTTAGCCAATGGGGATCCCGCAGCACAGCGTGCACACTCTTAGGGACGGGGGAGATGTCGGCAGTGGTGGTGGTGGCTAGGTTAGCATCAGCATATTTAGGGTTTGGGTGAAACTTGCCTAGTTTTCCGCGAGTGATCATGGTGTGCGTAGGGACGAGGCTACGAGTGGATCGACAGGTCGGAGCAGCCGGCGGGTCGACATGCGCTGGTGGATCGGTTGTCGCCGATGGCCCGGAGGCTGGAGTCTCGTGCGAGCACGGATATGTGACAGGGGAGGTGGGTGAGGTTTGTGGAGTGGCCATGGTAGCTGGGTTAGATGGCGATTATGCTGCTGAGCCAGTTTGGTTGGGCACCGCAGCCGAGCGGGAAGAAGATGGGCGTGGCCGTGTGGTTCGAGGTTGATGTGGGAAATGGAGCGGGAATGGTGGTGACTGGTCGTTGTCCGGTGATGCAACGGCGGCGGACTTGTCGGTTGAGAAGGGAAAGCGGTGCTCGTCAAATACCACGTGACAGGAGATGATCACGCGACCAGTGCTACGGTTCAAACATCGATACGCTTTCTGCTCCGACGAGTAACCAAGGAACACGCAGGGGTGAGAGCGCGGCGCTAGCTTGTGGGTGCTGGTGGCGGTGAGGTTTGGGTAACAAAGGCAACCGAACACACGGATGGCAGAGTACGTGGGATGTTCACCGTAGGGGAGATGGAATGGTGTGTGGTTGTGGCGAGCACGGCAGGGACGATGGTTGAGGAGGAATGTGGCGGTGTTGAGAGCTTCAACCCAAATTTATAGGGCATGCAAGCATGAGTGAGAAGAGAGCGTGTGATGTCCTTTAGGATGCGAAGAACACGCTCTGCCTGGCCATTTTGGGGCGAGGTGTAGGGACATGACATGCGGAGTTGGATGCCCTCAGCTGAGAAGAACGCGCGCGCGGCAAGGTTGTCAAATTCTCGACCTTTATGGGTTTGTATTGTGAGGAGGTTCACGTTAAAGTGGCCGTGCACAAACACATGAAATTGCTTGATGGTGGGAAGCAAAGAAGATTTATGTCGTAGAGGGAAAGTCCATGCAAAGTGGATGTAATCATCTAGAAGCACGAGATAATATTGATAGCCTGACACACTGATTATAGGGGAGGTCCATACATCACAATGCGCAAGTTGAAACGGAAAGTACGACACATGACTGGAATCACTAAACGGAGACAGTGCTCCATGGGCGGCAATAGACCAAGAGCGGAGTAGATGAGTGAGGGTGTCATAGCCAGGATGCCCAAGCTGTTGGTGCCAGACGTCGGTGGTGACTACGGTGAACGTGTGGTGCTGAGCATTGGTGGTGAGCGTGTGGTGCTGAGTGGGCTTGGTCACGGGATAGAGGCATAGAGCTTATCACCAGAGTCCTCACATCGGAGGATCAACCGCCTCGTCCTTCGATCCGTGACAGAGAAACCAAAGTCGTCAAACTCGACATTAACAGGGTTATCACGTGTTAGTTTCTTGACAGAGATAAAGTTTTTGGTTAGTGGGGGAGACAAGAATGCTGTTGGGGGAAAGAGGAGTAGTGGTGGGGGGAACTGTAGCGGAGCCAGTGTGTGTGACTGCGAGCGAGGTCCCATCACCAACTAAATTGCTAGAAGAAGTGTATGGTCGAGATGTGGAGAGAATACCAGAGGTGGAGGCCATGTGTGTGGACGCTCCGGCGTCAAGGTACCATTCAGCGGACAGCAGTGACAGCTACTGCTGCTCCACGTGCATGTGGTTGAGGGCGTGCACGAGGGCAGACTCATCCCAGGTTGGAGAGGAGGAGCTTGCATCGGGGCCAGACAGAGCGCCGTATGGTGGGTGAGCAGGAACGATGCATGCGGGCCACTGCAGAGGAGGGGGCGCGCCGTAGTGCATGGCAGCGCCGACAAACGGAGCAGGCGCACCAGGGCGCGGGCCAAGAACGCCTGCACCAGGGGCATGGGGGTGCCATGGCATCGGCCAGGCGTGAACCATGCCTGTCCAGGGCGTGGTGTTGGTAGGAGGAGCCGGCGTGGGCACACGAGATGAGGATGCCCCGCCGTGGTTCGAGCCACCCGAGTGGTCGACAGCCTTGCCCTTGCCTCGGTTGCGACCACCGCTCCCACCAGAGCCGGAGCCACCTCTATTGCATGCGTGCGCAGGGTCCACTTTATTCTCCTATAGATTAAGCTTGAGCGGGGAGTAGTAACAGTCTTAGACTCTAGACGAAAAAATGTCGAGGACTATGCGGACATGACTCAAATACTCCAGAAGTAAGTTCAATCGATCATTATCGCACCATCAACTTTGTTCATTTCCTGATATCAAGTAATTATTTTTTTTGTCTGGCAGGGTTTGGAAAGAATTCACCGCAATTACTCCGGGACTGCAGAGAAAGCTGCGATTTACACACCCAAAAGTAAGTACTACTACCTAGTTCTGCACATCTCCCATTGATTCTAGCTAGTTTCATCAATACCATTTAACATGCTTGATTGACCTTTATTTCTCATAAAGTGCTTGTGGCAGGAACAAGGGAATGATTTTTGTGGATACTACGTTTGCAAGTTCATCCGCCACTGGACCTGTGAGCGGGGCTACTCTAAAAAAACAATTTGAAGTGCGTAAGCAAAAATATTCATAATTTTATTATATTACCATCATTTTTGTTGAGTTTCATTCATATACATGTATTGACCCTCTTCTTCAATTTAGATCTGGCAGATGCGGAATGAACTCTTACCACAAGATCGCATACGAGCAATTCAAGATGAATTGGCGGAATTCTTTCTTGACCACGTCATCGATAAAGCCGGAGAATACCATGTGGAAATTGATATAAACATGAGATATTAGGGATTGTAAGAGATCTTGTATTGTATATAATGTAGCTAGTACCATTGGATAGATATACGAAAACTTGTTGTTCGACAAATCTTTCAGAGAAAAAGAGGTGCACTCCTCTCTGTATATGTTCATGACGATCCTGTGTCACTAATGGTTCCTTCATTTGCTTACCAGCTAGCGTGTCGAGTTCTCTCTATACGTATAGTAGGTAGCATTGACCAAGCATGAAGATAAGAGAGATCACTTCTCTCTATTATCTAGCTAATAACACAATATATGAAACCCCTAAATTAACCCTCCAAAATCCCCTACCCCCTTCAAAAAAACAAAAACCCCTGCTCGTGCCAGCTGCTAACGCGTGGATGCCTTTTTATCCCGGTTGGTAAGACCAACCGGGACTAAAGGTGCTCCTGCCTGGGCGCCCCGCAGCGGCCACGTGGAGCCCTTTCTGTCCCGGTTCGCTTACGAACCGGGACAAAAGTTTTTGAGTTTTAGTCCTGACACTTTAGTCTCAGTTTCAGAACCGGGACTATTGGGCTTCTGGAACCGGGACAAATGGGCCGTTTTTTACAAGTGCCGCTGGAGGAGCAGGATGGTAATGGTAGGTCAGCCGAACTCGTCTCGGCCCACCGAGGTCTCCTCCTACTCAGGATCACCTCTCCCACAGAGCCCGGCCAGGAAGATGATTACGTGCAGGACTACTTCGTCTTCAAAGCCGCCGCCTCCGTCGGGGCTAATTCGCGGCTCAGACGGGTCCCGGCATGCACACAACCCATAGTGCTACCTTACCGGGAGTCGGAGGTGACTATGGAGTGCTGGTTTCACCAAAACACGATCGGTATCGTCTCTCTTTCTGTGGTTGACGGCTCTGTTATGGTTGGTAGCTATTGCTGAGAGCCCGCACTTTGGTGCTCAGAAATGAATCAGATCCATGCATAATTCAAGCGAAATGATGTTATTTTTCCTTTGCTATTAATAAAAAGTAGCCTCCTCTTATTTGTTTCCCATGTTCATCGCCGTCTGCAAAGTGGTCAATCTTAATTATGAGTTTGCCATTTCATAGGAGTGGTAGCTTTCTTTCATGGAGTTTCTTCATACGCAAGAGTGCTCTAAGTAAATGTTTTAATTAGCCAGCTACAGCTGTTTGTGCAGGGTGCCCCTAAATGACAGGCTATATGATTCATGTACAGTTATCAGAAGAAAAAAAGTCTTGAATAGTCGGTTATAGCTGATTCAGAGGATCCTCGCTATTTGACGTAGCCTGCTATTTAAAACATTGCTCTAGGTTGGAGTGTAAAAGAAGTAGATTGTTCAGGTTCTAGGCTACCAGGGGTGAATATAACTCGGCGGCATGCCCGATCCAGCCGTTTAAAATCACGAAAAATTATATGATGCCAAAATTCCTCTCGGGACCTAGCACGGTGTCGTCACATGTCCTGCGATGGCGGGAGCATCATGACCAATGTCACGTTGATTTAACCAATAGGAATAAGGAGGGATGGGGAAGCGAGGAGGACGAGAAGAGAATTGCGGACCTATGGATAGGAAATTGTTGTCATTTTTTCTGCTTCTTGAGTGCATCGCGCTGCAGCCTCAGGAAGTGTATCAGCCTAGTGATCACATCTCATGGTATTTTGAGCCCTTGGGCTGGTTCTCCACCAAATCCCTCTACCAGGCCATTGCGGCCGCCCCTGCCCCCGAACCATTTGTTCAGATTTGGGCGATTAGACTCCCTCTGAAGACTAGGATATTCCTCTGGCAATGGATCTAGGGTCGAGCTCCTTCTGACAGGGAGGTACTCAAGTGGAATAGCCCTGGTGATGGACTCTACCCCCTATGTGGGACAGAGGAGTCGAACAAAATCTTCTTCACTTGCATCTCGGTGCAATTCCTTTGGAGTTGCTTCCACAAAGTGGTTGGTGGATAGTGGTACAAGACCAACTATCATGACCTCTTTGCGGAAATCCGGGCTTCAAATGACAGCGTCTGCCACAATAGGTGCCTGGGTATCAGGGTTCTTGCCTAGACGCTCTATATTGGGGAACGTAGTATTTAAAAAAATCCTACAATCACGCAAGATCTATCTAGGATAAGCATAGCAACGAGCGGGGAGAGTGAGTCCACGTACCCTTGTAGACCGAAAGCGGAAGCGTTTAGTAACGCGGTTGATGTAGTCGAACGTCTTCATGATCCAACCGATCCAAGTACCGAACGTACGACACCTCCGTGTTCAGCACACGTTCAGTACGATGACGTCCCTCGAGCTCTTGATCTAGTTGAGGATGAGGGAGAGTTCCGTCAGCACGACGGTGATGATGAAGTTACCGGCGCAGGGCTTCGCCTAAGCACTACACCGATATGACCGAGGTGTGCAACTGTGAAGGGGGGCACCGCACACGGCTAAGAAATTGTCTGCTGTGCCTTTGGGGTGCCTCCTGCTCACTTATATAAAGGAGGGTGGGAGAGAGGTCGGCCCTCCTAGGGGCACGCCAAGTGTAGGGAGTCCTACTAGGACTCCCAGGTCCTAGTAGGATTCCCTTTCCTTTTCGGAATAGCAAAGAAGGAAAGGAGGGATAGGGAGAAGGAAAGGGGGGCCGCGCCCCCACCCCTTGTCCAATTCGGTTTGGGCAGCGGGGAGGCGCGCGCCACCTCGTGGCCCTTCTTCCCTCTCTCCACTAAAGCCGAATAAGGCCCATTAACTTCCCCCGGCAAATTCCCGTAACTCTCCGGTACTCTGAAAAATACCCGAATCACTCGGAACCATTCCGATGTCCGAATATAGCCTTCCAATATATCGATCTTTACCTCTCGACCATTTCGAGACTCCTCGTCATGTCTGTGATCTCATCCGGGACTCCGAACCAACTTTGGTCATCAAATCACATAACTCATAATACAAATCGTCGTCGAACGTTAAGCGTGCGGACCCTACGGGTTCGAGAACTATGTAGACATGACCGAGACACATCTCCGGTCAATAACCAATAGCGGAACCTGGATGCTCATATTGGTTCCTACTTATTCTACGAAGATCTTTATCGGTCAAACCGCATAACAACATAGGTTGTTCCCTTTGTCATCGGTATGTTACTTGCCCGTGATTCGATCGTCGGTATCTTCATACCTAGTTCAATCTTGTTACCAGCAAGTCTCTTTACTTGTTCTGTAATACATCATCTCGTGACTAACTCATTAGTCATTTGCTTGCAAGGCTTATTATGATGTGTATTACCGAGAGGGCCCAGAGATACCTCTCCACACTCGGAGTGACAAATCCTATTCTCGATCTATGCCAACTCAACAAACACCTTCGGATACACTTGTAGAGCATCTTTATAATCACCCAGTTATGTTGTGATGATTGATAGCCCACAAGGTGTTCCTTCGGTATTCGGGAGTTGCATAATCTCATAGTCTGAGGAACATGTATCAGTCATGAAGAAAGCAATAGCAATAAAAATAAACGATCATTATGCTAAGCTAACGGATGGGTCTTGTCCATCACATCATTCTCCTAATGATGTGATCCTGTTCATCAAATGACAACACGTGTCTATGGTCAAGAAACTTAACCATCTTTGATTAACGAGCTAGTCTAATAGAGGCATACTAGGGACACTCTTTTTGTCTATGTATTCACACATGTATCAAGTTTCCGGTTAATACAATTCTAGCATGATTAAAATACATTTATCATGGTATATAAGGAAATATAAATAACAACTTTATTATTGACTCTAGGGCATATTTCCTCCAGTCTCTCACTTGCACTAGAGTCAATAATGTAGATTTCACAGTAATGATTCTAACACCCATGGAGTCTTGGTGCTGATCATGTTTTGCTTATGGAAGAGGCTTAGTCAACGGGTCTGCGACATTCAGATTCATATGTATTTTGCAAATCTCCATGTCTCCTTCCTTCACTTGATCGTGGATGGAGTTGAAGTGTCTCTTGATGTGCTTGGTTCTCTTGTGAAACTTGGATTCCTTCGCCAAGGCTATTGCTCCAGTGTTGTCACAAAAGATTTTCATTGGACCCGATGCACTAGGTATTACACCTAGATCGGATATGAACTCCTTCATCCAGACTCCGTCATTTGCTGCTTCCGAAGCTGCTATGTACTCCGCTTCACACGTAGATCCCGTCACGACACTCTGCTTGGAATTGCACCAACTGACAGCTCCACCATTCAACAAAATTATGTATCCGGTTTGTGACTTAGAGTCATCCGGATCATTGTCAAAGCTTGCATCGACGTAACTGTCTATGACGAGCTCTTTGTCACCTCCATAAACGAGAAACATATCCTTCGTCCTTTTCAGGTATTTCAGGATGTTCTTGACCGCTGTCTAGTGATCCACTCCTGGATTACTTTGGTACCTCCCTGCTAGACTTATAGCAAGGCACACATCAGGTCTGGTACACAGTGTTGCATAAATGATAGAACCTATGGCTGAAGCTTAGGGAATGACTTTCATTTTCTCTCTATCTTCTGCAGTGGTCGGGCATTGAGTCTGACTCAACTTCACACCTTGTAATACAGGCAAGAACCCTTTCTTTGATTGATCCATTTTTAACTTCTTCAAAACTTTATCAAGGTATGTGCTTTATGAAAGTCCAATTAAGCGTCTTGATCTATCTCTATAGATCTTGATGGCTAATATATAAGCAGCTTCACCGAGGTCTTTCATTGAAAAATTCTTATTCAAGTATCCTTTTATGCTATCCATAAATTCTACATCATTTCCAATCAACAATATGTCATCCACATATAATATCAGAAATGCTCCAGAGCTCCCACTCACTTTCTTGTAAATACGAGCTTCTCCAAAAGTCATAAAACGATATGCTTTGATCACCACATCAAAGCGTATATTCCAACTCCGAGATGCTTGCACCAGTCCATAGATGGATCGCTGGAGCTTGCACACTTTGTTACACCTTTAGGATCGACAAAACCTTCTAGTTGCATCATATACAACTCTTCTTTGAGATATCCATTAAGGAATGCAGTTTTGACATCCATTTGCCAGATTTCATAATCATAAAATGCGGTAATTGCAAACATGATTCAGACAGACTTAAGCATCCCTACGGGTGAGAAAGTCTCATCGTAGTCAACTCATTGAACTTGTCGAAAACCTTTCGCAACAAGTCGAGCTTTGTAGACAGTAACATTAGCATCGACGTCAGTCTTCTTCTTAAAGATCCATTTATTTTAATTGGCTTGCCGATCATCGGGCAAGTCAACCAAAGTCCATACTTTGTTCTCATACATGGATCCCATCTCAGATTTCATGGCCTCAAGCCATTTTGCGGAATCTGGGCTCATCATCGCTTCCTCATAGTTCGTAGGTTCGTCATAGTCCAATAACATGACTTCCAGAACAGGGTTACCATACCACTCTGGCGTGGAACATACTCTGGTTAACCTACGAGGTTCGGTAGTAACTTGATCTGAAGTTTCATGATCATCATCATTAGCTTCCTCACTAATTGGTGTAGGAATCACTGGAACTGATTTTTGTGATGAACTACTTTCCAATTCGGGAGAAGGTATAATTACCTCATCAAGTTCTACTTTCCTCCCACTCACTTCTTTCGAGAGAAACTCCTTCTCTATAAAAGATCCATTCTTAGTAACAAAAATCTTGCCTTCGGATCTGTGATAGAAGGTGTACCCAACAGTTTCTTTTGGGTATCCTATGAAGACACATTTCTCCGATTTGGGTTCGAGCTTATCAGGTTGAACCTTTTTCACATAAGCATCACAGCCCCAAACTTTAAGAAATGACAACTCGGGTTTCTTGCCAAACCACAGTTCATATGGTGTCACTGATGAGGTTACAGACCTAGGGTAGGGTCACAGGCCTGACCAAGGTACCCCACCCAAGGTCACTACCCCAGAAGATCAAAAGACAAAACCAATGACGATAAGGACAGTCGACTGAGACGGCCCAAGAGGACATCCCACTCGACTGAACACCACGTACCAGACGACTCTACTTCACTCGACCCATCCAAGGCACTCGACCCCGAAGGTCAAAGGTCCCTTAGGACAGCAACGGTCTGGAATTTACTCGCTGCAGTGAATGCCTTTATTACTCTTTACTGCGGACGTTATCAGTAACGTCCGCCATTATGTACATTGAACCCTTAGTAACGTGGGAGATGGCTGGGGTCCTGGCGCACTATATAAGCCACCCTCCTCCTCCAGTACAAGGGTTCACACCCCCTGTAACACACACCTATACATACTTCAGTCGTCCGCCTCCGGGCACCGAGACGTAGGGCTGTTACTTCCTCCGAGAAGGGCCTGAACTCGTATAACACCTTATGTACAACTTCACCATAGCTAGGGCCTTGCCTCCTCATACGTATCCCCTACTCGTATTGTCAGGCTTAGAACCACGACAGTTGGCGCCCACCGTGGGGCAAGGCGTCTTAGCGACTTCTGGTGAGGTTGCAAACTTTTCTCCGACCTCCTTCGTCATGGTTTCCAGAGGTGGTCTGGCGCTGGGCCGCGAGATCCGACTCGGCGCGCTCGTCTTCGTCGCCGACGACTCCGCTTAGCTCCAGGAGGCTCCTCTCGACGTTGAGGCGCTGCCCGTGTGCGGGGCTGCGCACTTCCGCACAAGCGCCTGTGGCGTCCTTCTTCGGCAGCCGTCGACTCATTACCTGCCGATCCCTACATCGTCCTCCATCCCCGCCGGACACCGTCGCAAGCAATCCGGTCGCTCACGGCTCCAGCGGTGGGTAAAATACGCAGTGGCCCGCCAGGCGGCCACCCCTCAGGCCGCGGCCATCGAGTCCGACGGTTACCTCTACGGGCCGGTCGACCCGTCGGTCGAGCTCGTGGATTCAGTTTTGGAGTGCGGGTGCAGCGATCCCGCAGCGGAAGTCCTCATGGTCGACTCGCGCCGCAGCCCGCCAGGTTTTCCTCGCGGTGGTGATGGCGGCAGCGGTGGCGGCCATTCATTCGACAACGACGGATACATTCCTCAACCCCTCACTGTCGAGCAGAGGGACGAGCAATGCCGCCACTATGAGGACGCGCTCTTCACCCCCATCGTGGGAGATACTCCAGAGGCTCTTGCCCAGGAGGCCACACGCTTGGCCACCGTGGCTGAGCTCGCGCGCTTGGAGAATATCCAGCGTGCACTCGACGAATTGGCCCACCGACTGGTCCCCGAGTCCAGTCGACGACCGCGGCAATCGCACCCGCGTGAGACTCAGGTGTTCCGTACACCAGTCCAGAACCTCGAAGCCGCGGCTCGTATCGCGGAGTCTATTCAACCATCTCAGTCAGAGGCTGGGAGAGGCCTCCAGCAGATTCGGGCATTGTTCCGGACGACCGAGGAGCAAAACGTGGCTGTTTCTCAGTCGCGCAACAAGATTGACAGCAGGTCGGTGGCTGCAGACACCGTTTGGTCAGCCCACACTCCAAGATCGCCCCTGAGGTGTGGGGATTGTGGCCCATGGCAAGACCGGCACCTAGGTCGGAATGGCGACTAATATGACCGTCGACCCGGTCATCACTACCGCCGTCGAGTGACTACGCCTCCCCCGGGAAGCGGATCGTTCTCGCCCAGGTGGCATGAGGGCAGATACCCGGAGGATTCCCCCAGATCCCCGAAGGCCGCTAATAGCGAAGAGGCCGATCGACTCCGCAGTGGCAAGAAACTAGTCGGATAAGATGATCAGAACTCCAGTCGGAAGCCCAAGCGCAAGGCCGAGCCAGCCGATCAGGGCGAAGCTGCAGTGGTCAACCAAGGGAAAGGCAAAGGAAAGCCCAAGGGCCCCTGGGTCCCCAAGAAAGTAAAAGATAAAGCTGGGAATGATGTACTCGACCAGCCGTGTCCTATTCACACGAAGAAAGATGAAGAGGGAAACTTGGTATATCCCAAGCACACCACTCGACAGTGCCGGCTCCTGATCCAGAACTTCCAGAAAGATCAGTCGACTGAGAAGGAAAAGGAATCAGAGGAGACCGAGGAAAAAGAAGGGGATGGAGGTTACCCCCAGATCAACTGCACGTTGGTGATCTTTGCAGACGTTGAAAGCAAAAGTCGACTAAAAGTCATCAACAGAGAAGTCAACATGGTTGCCCCGGCAACAACCACGTTTCTGAAGTGGTCCAAGACCCCCATCACATTCGACTAGTCTGATCACCCTGCGCACATTTCTACCCTTGGGCGGCAAGCACTGGTGGTCGACCCAGTGGTCGAGGGCACACGTCTGACCAGGGTCCCGATGGATGGAGGCAGTGGCTCGAATATTCTGCATGCAGCAACCCTCCGGGATATTGGCATCCCGATGTCCTAGCTGAGCGAAAGCAACATGAGGTTCCACGGGGTCATCCCTGGGAAGAAGGCTGACTCACTTGGCCAAATTACACTCGACGTAGTCTTTGGCGACTCGAAGAATTTTCGCAAAGAGAAGTTGACGTTTGAAGAGTTGGACTTCAACATCGATTATCATGCCGTTCTGGGTAGGCCTGCCTACGCCAGGTTCATGGCTCGACCGTGTTATGTATACCTCAAGCTGAAGATGTAGGGAGCCAACGGTGTTATAACCGTCACAAAAAACTGTCAGAAAGCGGAAGAATGCTTCCAGAAAGGCTCCAAGATCGCTGACGAGTGCTACCTCTTGAGCTTGCGTTGTATTTCCTCGAAGAGGAAAGGGAGATGCAGCACAGTAGCGTAAGTATTTCCCTCAGTTTTTGAGAACCAAGGTATCAATCCAGTAGGAGACCACGCGCCAGTCCCTCGCACATGCACAAACAATTAAGAACTTCGCAGCCAACGCGATAAGGGGTTGTCAAACTCTTTACGGCCACTTACGAGAGTGAGATCTGATAGAGATGATAATTATAATTTTGGTATTTTTGGTATAGAAACATAAAGTAAAGAAAGCAAATAAACAACGACGGCAGAAATTAATGGGAAAGTAATATGATAAAGATAGACCCGGGGACCATAGTTTTTGCTAGTGGCTTCTCTCAAGATAGCGATATTCTACGGCGGGTAAACAAATTACTGTCGAGCAATTGATAGAAAAGCGAATAATTATGAGACTATCTAGGCATGATCATTGTATATAGGCATCACGTTCGAGACAAGTAGACCGACTCTTGCCTGCATCTACTACTATTACTCCACACATCGACCGCTATCCAGCATGCATCTAGTGTATTGAGTTCATACGAACAGAGTAATGCCTTAAGCAAGATGACATGATGTAGAGGGATAAACTCAAGCATTATGATGAAAACCCCATCTTTTTATCCTCGATGGCAACAATACAATACGTGCCTTGCTGCCCCTACTGTCACTGGGAAAGGACACCGCAAGGTTGAACCCAAAGCCAAGCACTTCTCCCATTGCAAGAACTATAGATCTAGTAGGCCAAACCAAACCAATAATTCGAAGAGACTTGCAAGGATAGTATGAGCACACATAAAAAGTTCAGAGAAGAACCAAATATATTTCATAGATAATCTTGATCATAAACTCACAATTCATCGGATCTCGACAAACACACCGCAAAAAGAGATTACATCGAATAGATCTCCTCGAAGACCGAGGAGAACTTTGTATTGAGATCCGAAGAGAGAGAAGAAGCCATCTAGATACTAGCTATGGACCCGAAGGTCTGAGGTAAACTACTAACAACTCATGGTGAGGGCGATGATGATGATTATGAAGGCCTCCGTGATGGATCCCCCTCCCGGAACAGGCTATAAGATGGGATCTCCACGGGAACAGCAGCTACGGTGGTGGAATTAGGGTTTTCTCTCTGCGTATGGAGTTTCTGGGGTACGTAGGTATATATAGAAAGAAGAGGGGCACCAGGGGACACAGGGGCTGCCCTCGAGGCAGGGTGCACGCCCTGGGAAGGGGGCGCCCCCCCACCCTCGAGGGTGGGTCCCCTGTTCTCTGGCTTGGCCTCGAAGTCTTTCGTGCGTGATTTCCTCCAAAAATATCTCCTGCAAAGTTTTATTCCGTTTGGACTCCGTTTGATATTCCTTTTCTGCAAAACCCTGAAATAGGCAAAAACAGCAATCTGGACTGTGCCTTTGGGTTAGTAGGTTATCCCCAAAAATGATATAAAAGTGCATGATAAAGCCCATTTAACATCCAAGACTTCATAAATAATAGCATTGAAGAATAAAAAATTATAGATACGTTGGAGACGTATCAACGAACAGATGGCAGCAGTAGAGATGGATGAGTACCAGAAAAACGTGGATCCGAGTGACTTGCTGCGGGCCAAGAAGCCGGCTTCCGAGTCAGCTTTTTAGTCGGCTGGGAAGACGAAGCCCGTGCACATCCACCCCACCGACCCCAATGCAGCACCGACCCACATTTCCACTACACTCGACAGCAAATAGGAAGAAGCGCTCATCCAGTTCCTCCGTGAGAACTGGGACATCTTCGCATGGAAACCATGAGACATGCCAGGTGTACCCATGGGACAGGCTGAGCACCATTTGCGAGTCGACCCAAAAGTGAAGCATGTGAAGGAACATCTCCGTCGGTCCGCTGCGGAGAAGAGGAAATCAATTGGCGAGGAAGTGGCTCGGCTTCTGGCAGCTGAGTTTATCCGCGAGATCTACCACTCCGAGTGGCTCGCCAATGTCGTCATGGTCCCCAAGAAGGACAAGTCTCTCCGCATGTGCATCGATTTCAAGCATATCAACCGGGCCTGCCCGAAGGATCATTTTCCTCTCCCCCGCATCGGTCAGATAGTCGACTCGACCGCGGGATGCGAGCGTTTGTCCTTTCTGGACGCGTATTCTGGGTACCATCAGATCCGACTGTTTGGACCCGATGAAATCAAGACAACTTTCATCACCCCGTTCATGTGTTTCGATTATGTCACCATGCCTTTCGGTCTCAAGAATGCCGGCCCTACCTTCATGCGCATGATCCAGAAGTGCCTGCTGAAGCAAATCAGTCGGAACATCAAAGCATACATGGATGACACTGTGGTCAAGTCGCGGAAAGGTTCCGACCTGTTGACTGACCTCGCTGAGACATTCGCAAATTTGAGAAGCTATGATATCAAGCTCAATCCATCGAAGTGTACGTTTGGAGTTCCGAGCGGCAAGTTACTCGGTTTTCTCGTTTCCGAACGAGGAATCGACGCCAACCTATAAAAGGTCGGCACCATCCTCCGAATGAAACGCCCCGAGCGTCGATGTCCAGAAGCTTACTGGTTGCTTGGCCGCATTGAGTCGATTCATTTGTCATCTCGGTGAGAAGGCATTACCTCTCTACGGACTGATGAAGAAATCAGAAAAGTTCGAGTGGAATTCTGAAGCCGAAGCAGCGTTTGAAGAGCTCAAAGCCCTGCTATCCACCCAGCCGGTGCTTGCTGCCCCAGTCAGCAAAGAGCCTCTCTTACTATACACTGGTTCATCTTCAGGACCTTCATCACAGAAGCGTAGGATCTGGATCCCCAACAGCATGTACCACCCAACCGCACCTGCATCTAGGCAGTCCCATGCTGCACCTCACCTGCCACCTCCACCACCTGGGCTGCCGAGACTTCAAGCTGCACCACCCCAAGCTCCTGCTCCCCATCCAAATGATGGGCTATGCTTCAAGTGTGGCCAACCAGGACACCGTGCTAGAGATTGCTACCAGAATCAGAACCAGCTTGTACTTCCTCCAACTGGCCGTGGTGACAATCAGCCCTGCAACAACAATGCCATGCCTTATGGTCATGGTCAGGATAACCACATTGATCTGAATGAAGCTCAAGGCCAGCCTGCTATAGTGTTGGGTACTCTTCTTGTTCACTCAATACCAGCTTCTGTTTTATTCGATTCAGGAGCATCACATTCTTTCATATCAGAAGATTTTGCATTCATGCATGGCATTAAGTTCGAAGAGATGGACAACCCGCTAGTGGTACACACCCCTGCGGGCCAATGTCGAACCACCATGGTTAGTCACAACGTCACCGTTGAAATTGAAGGGTTGGAATTCCATGATTCTCCCATTGTCTTAAAGACATCCAATATTGACCTCATTCTGGGAATGGAATGGTTGAAAACACATACTGCTTCTATCATTTGCGCCACTAAGACCGTCCATCTGCTACATCCTTCAAATGAGATAGTAAGCTACCATGCTCATCTTATTCAAAATGCTGAAGCACGGATTTAAGCCTTGAATGCGTGCAATGCTTCTCATTTTGTGAGAATTGAAAACGCTAGCTCAAAGTCCGAAGAATCTGCCCGGTCCGTGTTTTCGATCAAGCAGAACGTCACACCGACAGAAAGCTATCAAATTTCAAAAATTTCAGTGGTTAAATCCTTCTGAAGATGACGCCACTTGGGAACTCGAGGATCGTCTTCGTGATGAATACCTCGTTTTTGTTTCCTTCTACCTCCTAAAATCTCGGGACGAGATTTCTTGTAATGGAGGAGATTTGTAACGCCCGGATAATTAAGCTACAGTAATCCTCTGCTAATGATGCCACGTCATCGCTTTTACTGTTGCTAGAAGACACTTTGGTTCAAACCGGTTCGAATTCCAAAATTAAAATAAAGCCAAGCAAATAAAGTTTTCGAAGGACAAAACTAAAATGTGCGAAGTATGCCAAATATTCAGTTGGTAATATTGGTGGTGGCCCAACACTTTTGTAAAGTGTTTAAATCCCTTTTTGTGGATATATCAGTAGCTTAATTGATCATTTAAATGCCCTATATATTTTCTAAAAATATTAAACTATTTTATTTGTGTGTGAAACTTTATGTGACATAGGGTTAAACTAAAACACAAAATTAGGTGTTGGTCTCATATTTTTACTAAACTAAAATCATGTGGGAATTAAGTAAAGTAAAATATACAAAAAAGTTAAAAGAAAAGAAAGCAAAACATAAATAAAATAAAAGGCCTCCCCACTCCCCTGGGCCTCGACCCATCCCAGCCCAACAGGCCAGCCCACCCGCGCCTCCTTCCCCATCCCACTGTTCACGGGAGATCGTGGGCATGCCCGATGCCCGCCACGGCACCGGTCGACGCCGTGGCGGCCATCCGCCGACGAACCCTCGTCTACAAATACTCGGCCCCCTCCCGTCGCCGAACCCTAATCCCCACTCCCTCTCGCTCCATCCACTCCCCCTCGTTAGATCCCTCCTCGCCGAGTACCGCCATGGGCTCGCTCGGGTGAAGCCCATGGCCACCGTCCACCCCTTGCCTCGCCGACGAGTCCAGGAACACCGTAGCGTCATCCTCATCATCCACGTCGATCCACACGGCGCCGGACAACCCCGTGACGCCACCGCAACATCGACTTCCTCATCGGGCTCCGGTGACCACCAAGTCGATCCGCGCCACCTCGAGCTCCTCGAGCGTCCTCGGGACTCCTCGTCAACGCTGTGAGCACACGCCCACGCTCCCCTCCGCCCCCTCCATTTTGCTGTCGTGGCTAGCTCCGCCGTCGCTACGTAATCGCCGTCCGCGAGATCCGTCCGAGCTCGCGTTCACCGCGCCTGGCCCGTGCGCAAGCGCCCGAGGGCCACACCCCGTCTTCTCGCTTGGCCGCCCCGCAGCACTGCACTCACCGCTGCAGCCTCGCCTCGCCTCCCCGCCGCCTTTCCCGCAGCAGCCGCTGCGCAACCTCATCAGCTCCGGCCGCCGCAGCTCCTCTCCGGCGCCGCCTCGCACCCATCCCCGCATCGCGCGGCCGCGCAGCCCACTCGTCGGCCTCGTCCGGGCCGCCGCGACCCCTCCCGCCTCCTCCACGCGCCCCTGGCCGCGCCTCTCCCGTCGGCCCCGGTGCACCCGCGCAACGCCCCGGCGCCGCCCCACCGTGGCCGCGGCGGTCGCCCCCCTGTCCGCCCCGACGGGCATGCCCTCGCCGGCGCTGCTCGCGCCTGGCCGTCACCGCCAACTGCGGCCCCGACCAGCTGGCAGCATGGGGCTCCGCCCGCCGGCCACGCCCAGCGCTCAGGCGCCCGTTCTAGCGTGCGCCCGCCCGGTGTCATCGCGCCCCCGCTCCGCCCCGCTAGGCCCTGGGTCACTGCCAGGCAGGGCCCAGTCCCCTGCAAAAAAAGAAAGAATAAAGTTTTTAAAAATAAATAATAAAAATATATTAATTAATTAAAACATTAATTAACTTAACTAATTAGGTTTAACCAAACTAGTTAATTAGATTAGTTAATTAAAACTGTAGTTAGTCAAAATGTGCCTATGATAGGGGGCCCCACCCCCTGTTGACCAGTCAAACGTTGACTGGTCAACTGGGACCCCCTGGCCCACCTGTCAGCCTCTGGTACACTTATGTGTACACAGAGCTGGGTACTCGTAGCTTTTTAATTTTATTTTCGAATTAATAATAAATTGCAGAATATTAATAAAACTTTGAAAAATCATATAAAATAATCCGTAGCTCGGATGAAAAAGTTTTATATATGAAAGTTGCTCAGAATTTCTAGACGAACCCGGATACGCGGTCCGTTCATCCGCCACACATCCCTAGCATAGCGAACATGGAACAATCCCCCTCCAGTTCGCGTGTCCGAAAATGCCAAACACCGGGACTGCTTTCCCGGGTGTTTTCCCCCTTCGCAGGTATCGTGTAGTACTGCGTTAGAACATCCCTAGCACCGCTTATTGCCATGTCGTGCATCTGTATTGCATCTGTGTGATATGTATTTATTGTTTCTTCCCCCTCTTCTTCTCCGGTAGACCCCGAGACCGCTGCTGATGCCCCTGTGATCGACTACGTCGACGAGGACCCTCCTTCTGTTTCAGCAGAGCTTCTTGGCAAGCCCCCCCTTTTTGATCATCCTGATATCGCCCATTCCATTCTCTCTTATGCTTGCATTAGATTTTGCTACTGTTATTGTTTGATCCTATTCTGTTGCATAGCCTGCTTTTGTACCTGCTATTGTTACCTACCATGCTATGCTAAACTGCTTAGTATAGATTGGATAGTGAACCATCAGTGACCCCCACCCTGTCCTTGTTGCCCCTGCTTCATCAACGACGACTCGACCAACGTGATCGAAGACCGGAGCCCGACTATCCTTGTTGCCCCTGCTTCATCATCGACGACTCGCGCAACGTGATCGAAGACCGGAGCCCGACACTTCACATCACATCACACCCCCCTTGTTGCTCAACTCTGCAGAGGTACTATCGGGTGCCGAGGGTGAAACCTCGTAACACCCTCATGATGATAACTCTGTAGTGTAGCTATTCGGTCGTGGTCATTGAGGGTGATTCCTCTTTCTCCATTCCCAATACGACTCTGTCGTGCAACCCCTCAAGTGTGAACCTCGGGGGTGATTCCTCTTAGTTCGCCTTGACGGACACATCGAGTGGAATTCGTCGGGGGTGATTCCTCGGGTTTTCCACCTTGATGTTTTGGTCACACAGTTACATGGACTTTACTTGAGACCTTTGTGAAAGGCGGGCGGGCCCGGAGAGCACCCGCTGGAGTTCTTACGATGGCGGCTAGTGATACGTCCAAAACGTATCTATAATTTTTGCTTGCTCCATGCCTCTTTTGGGTGATATTGCTATGATATTTATACACTTCCATACACTTTTGATCATATTTGGACTAACCTATTAACTCAGTGCACCCCAGTGCCAGTTTCTGTTTTCTGCTGTTTTTGTATTTCAGGTTTTCTCATTACGAAAACTGCCAGAAAAATCCCGGAAAAATTATAAAAAAAATCAGCGTTCCAGAAGCTTCCCGGCAGCCAAAGTAGAGCCGGAGGGGGGCCACCAGGGCTCCAGGCGCCCTGGTGGCGCGGCCCCCCTCCTGGCCGCGCCGGGGGGCGCCTGGGCCCCCCAGGCCTCCGCTGATGCCCCCCTTTGGCATATATTTAACACGCGTCCCGAAACCCTCGAGAGGGGAACCCTTTTTCGCGATCTCCCCTCTGTCCCGCCGCCGCCGCGCTTCCAAGATCGGGAGCACCAGGAGAACTCTTCCCGGCACCCTGCCGGAGGGGAGGATCACCACCGGGAGCCTCTCCACCACCATGGACGCCTCCCGGATGAGTTGTGAGTAGTCTCCCTTGGACCATGGGTACCATGACCAGTAGCTATGTGATGTTCTCCTCCCCTTCTTGTGCTTCACTAATTAGACCTCGTGAGCTGCCCTACATGATCGAGGCACCTATGTAATCCTTATGATGTTGCTATGATGAGTTTGCTGGGATCCGATGGATTATGAGATTATGTTCAGATTGTGTTTGAGTAATATATTTGATTTACCTCTTTTATATTTATGTTCGTAAGTAATTCTTGCATGTTCTCCGTTGCTATTTATTGCTTTGGCCAAGTAGTAGGTAGTGACTCCAAGAGGGAACGTTATGCTCGATTGTGGGTTCATGCCCCTCGATGACTAGCTTGAGTGACAGAAACATGAGTCTAGGGGATGTGCTGTTGCCACAAGGGGGAAAACAACGATGCTTGTGCCCGCAGGTGCAAGGATTGTTTACTTTAAGCAAAGTTCTTTTAATGTAGTTGTCTGTTGCTTTGAGTTTACACTATGGGTGGGACTCGCAACTTAATACCAGCGAGATGTTTTGGATAGATATCTCAAGGTGGATGATTAGTAGTAGATGCAGATGGATTTCGGTCTACTTGCCTTGGCGTACCGCCCATGCTTTGAACCTCTACCTTTCTTGCAACATAGTTAGCATTGGTTTGCGCACATAATTCTGTCAATTGCCCAGCTGTAATTCGTTCACCTCACATAGCTGTTTTATCGTCTTTTGGGAGAGAGACATCACTAGTGAACATCATGGGACCCCGGTCCATATTACCATCACTGATCACATCCTCTATTTACTTTCTATTTTTACTTACTATTTGCAGCAATACCTATCACTATTATCACTTGCGTTTGATCCTTTGTAAACGACAAGGCCGGAGGGATTGACAACCTCTCTGTACTCGTTGGGAGCAAAGTTATTTGTATCTGTGTGTAGGTCCACGTTGATTGCTAATATCTGGCGCCGTTAGCAGTTGACACCTTCTTGTTGAAACTAGGAGTCTCAGGGGAAATCGATCCTTGGTATCTTTGCCAAGGGAAAACTTCCGCTACACTGCATCTCAAACCTTCCACTTGGGGTAACCAACGAGGGGCGAGAAGCCATCAAGCAAAGTTTTCTGGCGCCGTCGCCGGGGACTCCAATCTTCAAGATAGGGGAGTTGCACGCTATCTTTTATGTTTGCTTTTTAGTCTTGTTAGTTTACCTTTCAGTTTTCTTTATGTCTTTTCACTAGTTTTGCTTAATGGAAAACAACAAAAATATGAGAGAGCTTTATAAGCTCTACCTTGCTTTGGGACATGATGTGTTTGAAGAGAAAATTAAAAAACCTATGAAACTTTATTATTTGCATAACAATCATGATGGTGGTAATGTTATTATTATGCTTTTTTTGAATATCAATATTGCTAATGACATGGAAAGATCTAAGCTTGGGGATGACACGTTTGATGAACATGATATTTTTAGTCCCCCAACTTTTGAAGAGAAAATTTACTTTGATGATACTTTGCTTCCTATATATGATTACAATGATGAATATGATGTTTTCAGTCCACCTACTATTGAGGATAAAATTTATTATGATTATGATATGCCTCCTAAATACAATGATTACCATGATGGTTATGATTGCTTTACTCTCACTATTCCTTATAAGAAAGATTTTGCTTATATGAAGAGTAATGATACCTTTTTGCATGTGGATCATGGTAACAATGCTTTATGTGATGCTTATATTGTTGAGTTTATTCGTGATCCCACAGAAAATTATTATGAGAAGGGAACATATGCTTATAGATATTTCAATAATATCAAGTTCCCTCTCTTTATGTTGAAGGTTTTGAAGCTGCACTTGTTTTGTCTTCCTATGATTATTACTTTGTGCTTCAATGAATTATTGTATTGCAATATTCCTATGCATAGGAAGCATGTTAGGCTTAAATGTGTTTGGTATTTGCTTCTTGATGCTCTCTTTTGTTCTTCAACTCTTATTCCTACAAGAGCATCATTAAAGTCTTAAGCCTATCTTTATGGCTATAAAGAAAGAGCTCTAGGGAGACAACCCTTGTTATCTTTGCTTTCAGTTTGTTCTTTCAGTTTTAGTGGTCTTGATGTTTGTTACTACTGTAGCAACATCATTGTATCTTTTCTTTTCAGCTTTGTGCCAAGTTTAGCCTCTGATTGCAAGAAAGTTCAAAAGTTGTGACGTGCTGTCCAGGAAACAGATTCTGTCCTTGGACAGAAAAATTCGTATAAAATCACCAGATCATCTTTTTGGTCTGAATTTTTTCGACAGCGTGCTCTATACAATTGGATTTTGGGTGTCTGTTCTGAGTTTTTTGATTAGAGTTGCCGAAGTGCCCCGAAAAAATCATTTACTACCTGTTGTTCTGTTTTTCACAGATTCTGTCCTGTTTTGCCTTTCCTTCATTTTGCAAACCTTGAGCTTGCTTTTTCTTTGCAAAAACCTTTAGGCAATCTTGAGAAACAGTAGACCTTCAAGAATATCCTTATTTCCAGAAAGGAACAATTATTTTATTAAGGGTACTAACCTCGCTAATCAGATTATGATGAGTTATGTATGAAGGGAGTTTTCAAGTGTGCGAGGGAAGATGATAAAAAGATTCAGGAGTGTCAAACGCTCAAGCTTGGGGATGCCCCCATGCACCCCCAAGAAATATTCAAGGAGACTCAAGCGTCTAAGCTTGGGGATGCCCCCGTGCATCCCCTTCTCCATCAACATTATCAGTTCGTCTTTCGTTCCACTATATTTTCATCACTTCATGTGTTATGTGCTATGCTTGGAGCGTCTTGCTTTTAGTTTTCCTTTTTAGTTTTCTTTAGCTTTTCATAACGAGTCGGAACTCAGCTTTCTTTGTGTGGGAGAGAAACACGCTCCACTTCTACCTAGAACATAACATAGAATTTTCATGACTATCTTTGCTGTGTGTGTTCTTTGTCTTTCAATAGCTACTATCATGCTTAGCTCTTAGTTTTCATGCTTATCTTTTTAAAGAGCTTTTGTCTAGTTGGTTGCTTGAACTCTCTTTAGTTATCATGCTTATCTTATTAAGAGAGTTTGCTTCTGTTGCATTGGTTGATATGTCTATGATAAAAATGCTACGTGCATAATGGTGCTTAGTAGTTCATGTTTTCTTATGGTTAGTCTCAAATAGCTGGGGGGTTCCCAATGTGTTATTGGAGTACCAACATGATTTGTTTGCCTATGATGTGGTATGGTTTAGTAATATCTTCCTTCAAGAATTTATTTTGATTGACTTGGCGTATGCTCACGCATATTTAAGACTGTAAAGAAAGTCTGTCAAGCCTTGATGATCTTTTGTTTCTGAGTAGCGATATAACTTCCATGCCTGATTCAATGTTGCTTTGTCGCTCTGCATGATTATGACCGTCATTGCTCTCTTAGTTGGTCGCTCCCAGTCTTTTGCTAACCTTCGCCTGTACTAAGCGGACTGACTGCTTGTGCATCCAAAATCCTTTAAACCAGTTATGCCATATGAGTCCACCATACCTTCCTATACATGGTATTTACCTGCCATTCCTAACGGAGACTTTCATGTACCATCTCGAAATTATTCAAAAATGCATTTCTGTTTTGTGCCTCTGTTTTAGTTCATGAGGAAGTAGTAGTTAATTCATGATCTTTTTAAGTTGGACAAGCTTCACCCCGGGATTGCATGTCTAATGTGCAAACCCATAATACGAGAAGGAACTGGCAAAGAGTGCGCCCGGCTCAAAAATAATATAACAAACAAACCCTCCTTCACGCTTTGTTCATGAGAAATCAGAAAACTTTGGCAGTGATAAACAAAGGAGATTAAGAGGATGTGATCGTCCTCATTTGGGAGCCGTTCCTCGAAACTTGTCTATCTCAAGAAGTGATTGAGTTGTCTGCTAGCATTCGTTGACGGAACATGCATAATCTAATAAAAATTATTACCTCTGCTTTTAAAACCAAGAGCTCTGGTACATGTTTTGTCTTTGTTTCCGACCACGGGTTTTCAACCTTGCCAACAAAAGCCACGGTTCGAGAGTCTCCACCTTCTTTTAAAGCACCAACTACTGAGAGCATGATTGTCATTCTGAGTGTAATGTGCATTGTCCCAAAGTAGCATTGTCTTTTGCATGATTGTGATATCGTTTATTTTGAAATCATTGTATCTAGTCATCACTTAAACCTTGGAGGTGCCCCTGCATTTAGGTTTTGCTTCACTAAAGGGGGCAAGCGAGATATCACTTTATCATATTTGCACACCATGCTCATTACAAATCTATTTGATGTTTCAGTATCATATTATAAAACTTTCAGTCCTTTGTGATTTTCTCATAAGGCAACTTAATTACTACAGATTCATTGTCTCAGTAAGCTTTTGTCATGTGACTATGAAAAATCCTTATCTGGTTAATATCATGTCACCACAGAAATTATGCTTGTTATCATTTACGTACTCGAGGACGAGCAGGAATTAAGCTTGGGGATGTTGATACCTCCAAAACGTATCTATAATTTCTGCTTGCTCCATGCCTCTTTTGGGTGATATTGCTATGATATTTATACACTTCCATACACTTTTGATCATATTTGGACTAACCTATTAACTCAGTGCACCCCAGTGCCAGTTTTTGTTTTCTGCTGTTTTTGTATTTCAGGTTTTCCCATTACGAAAACTGCCAGAAAAATCCCGGAAAAATTATATAAAAAATCAGCGTTCCAGAAGCTTCCCGGCAGCCAAAGTAGAGCCGGAGGGGGGCCACCAGGGCTCCAGGCACCCTGCTGGCGCGGCCCCCCTCCTGGCCGCGCCGGGGGGCGCCTGGGCCCCCCAGGCCTCCGCTGATGCCCCCCTTTGGCATATATTTAACACGTGTCCCGAAACCCTCGAGAGGGGTACCCTTTTTCGTGATCACCTCTCTGTTCCGCCGCCGCCGCGCTTCCAAGATCGGGAGCACCAGGAGAACTCTTCCCGGCACCCTGCCGGAGGGGAGGATCACCACCGGGAGCCTCTCCACCACCATGGACGCCTCCCGGATGAGTTGTGAGTAGTCTCCCTTGGACCATGGGTCCATGACCAGTAGCTATGTGATGTTCTCCTCCCCTTCTTGTGCTTCACTAATTAGACCTCGTGAGCTGCCCTACATGATCGAGGCACATATGTAATCCTTATGCTGTTGCTATGATGAGTTTGCTGGGATCCGATGGATTGTGAGATTATGTTCTGATTGTGTTTGAGTAATATATTTGATTTATCTCTTGTATATTTATGTTCGTAAGTAATTCTTGCATGTTCTCCGTTGCTATTTATTGCTTTGGCCAAGTAGTAGGTAGTGACTCCAAGAGGGAACGTTATGCTCGATTGTGGGTTCATGCCCCTCGATGACTAGCTTGAGTGACAGAAACATGAGTCTAGGGGATGTGCTGTTGCCACAAGGGGGAAAACAACGGTGCTTGTGCCCGCGGGTGCAAGGATTGTTTACTTTACGCAAAGTTCTTTTAATGCAGTTGTCTATTGCTTTGAGTTTACACTATGGGTGGGACTCGCAACTTAATACCAGCGAGATGTTCTGGATAGATATCTCAAGGTGGATGATTAGTAGTAGATGCAGATGGATTTCGGTCTACTTGCCTTGGCGTACCGCCCATGCTTTGAACCTCTACCTTTCTTGCAACATAGTTAGCATTGGTTTGCGCACATAATTCTGTCAATTGCCCAGCTGTAATTCGTTCACCTCACATAGCTGTTTTATCGTCTTTTGGGAGAGAGACATCACTAGTGAACATCATGGGACCCCGGTCCATATTACCATCACTGATCACATCCGCTATTTACTTTCTGTTTTTACTTACTATTTGCAGCAATACCTATCACTATTATCACTTGCGTTTGATCCTTTCTAAATGACAGGGCCGGAGGGATTGACAACCTCTCTGTACTCGTTGGGAGCAAAGTTATTTGTATCTGTGTGCAGGTCCACGTTGATTGCTAATATCTGGCGCCGTTAGCAGTTGACACCTTCTTGTTGAAACTAGGAGTCTCAGGGGAAATCAATCCTTGGTATCTTTGCCAAGGGAAAACTTCCGCTACACTACATCTCAAACCTTCCACTTGGGGTAACCAACGAGGGGCGAGAAGCCATCAGCTAGCTGTTTAGCGGTATCACCCAGGAGGGATGATAGCTCCGGACTTGTCCCGACAGCCGTCACTTCTATCAATAATGCACTAACAGATTTGGGTATTTTTCTGAGTTGGCCTCTAGCCTTTACGCACTAACCGCCACGCGAGAATAGTTATGGGCCTCGGCGTCGTGGTATCAGCCGAAGCTTTGTCAGACGTCTAGTTCAGCATTGCGGCACGGCTGGGCCGGTGCCATCCAGTATAGAGGTGGTGCCTTGTCCGCCCTGCTCGCAACGACCCGGAGTGCAACGGGCGATGGCCCATGACCCCGGAGTGCTTAGGATGTAGACCGGCGGGGACCTCTCTGCCGAGCCTAGGTAGGGCTGCGACGTGTTGATCTTCCGAGGCCGGACATTGACCCAGAAAGGTGTGTCCGGCCAGAGATGATCGAGCGTGAGGGTAACATGGTGCACCCCTGCAGGGAAGTTATCTATTCGAATAGCCGTGTCCACGGTAATGGACGTTCAGTCTTATATCCTGATCTATTATAACTAGAAATGGATACTTGAGATATGTGATGGATATGTGGCTGCGAGATTACTTTCTCGCAGGGAGTCGAGGAAGGATCTCTAGGCTGTTAATACCACAACATGCTTGTTAATTATAAACTGCTATTCTGTATTTCCTTCTACTGCTGCAAGATGGTGATTTTCAGAAGATGCTTGAAGATGCTAGTCTTCGATAGGCTAGGCTTTTCCCCTCCTCTTCTGGCATTCTGCAGTTTAGTCCACATATACAGCTTATTCCTTTGATATTGATGCATACTTAGTATAGATCTGATGCTTGCGAGTACTTTGGATGAGTACTCACGGTTGCTTTGCTCCCCCTTTTCCCCCTTCTTTCTTCTTTCTGGTTGTTGCAACCAGATGGCGGATCCCAGGAGCCAGATGCCACCCCGGTCGACTACTACTACTACCCCGACGGAGCCTACTACTACGTGGAGACAGCTGACGACCAGGAGTAGTTAGGAGGTCCCAGGCAGGAGGCCTTGCCTCTTCGATCGTTGATGTTTGTGCTAGCCTTCTTAAGGCAAAACTTGTTTAACTTATGTCTGTTCTCAGATATTGTTGCTTCCGCTAACTCTGTTGCTTTCGAGCTTCTGTATTCGAGCCATCGAGGCCCCTGGCTTGTAATGTGAAGCTTGTTTTATTTTATTTGCGTGCATGATTAGTGTACGGACAAATCGGGAGCGACACACTATATATGCATGATGAGGGGGGTGGGGGGGGGGTCCATATATACCCCCCTCCCCGATAACTTCGACATGAGGGGGCGGGGGTTGATATACCCCCTCCCCGATAACTTCGACATGAGGGGGCGCAGGTTGATATACCCCCTCCCCGATAACTCTGACATGAGCGGCAAAAGTTACATTTTTAGAAAAGTTTTATCTAAGAAGAGGAAAGAAAGAAGAAGAGGAGAGGAAGAAGAGGAGAAATAAACATAAGAAGAAGAAAAAAGAAGAAAAAGAAGAGGATAAGAAGAAAGGAATAGTGGAGAAGAAGAGAAAATAGAATATATTCTATTTTTTCTTCTTCTCCTCTATTAATTTCTCTCTTCTTCTCCTCTTTTTTTCTTCTTTTTTTCTTCGATCTTCTCCTCTAGCGCGCTATTGATACGTCCAAAACGTATCTATAATTTCTGCTTGCTCCATGCCACTTTTGGGTGATATTTCTATGATATTCATACACTTCCATACACTTTTGATCATATTTGGACTAATTTACTAATCCAGTGCACCCCAGTGCCAGTTTCGGTTTTCGGCTGTTTTTGTATTTCAGGTTTTCACGTTTCGAGAACTGCCTAGAAAAATCCAGAAAAATTATATAAAAAATCAGCGATCCGGAAACAACACTGTGTCCGAAGGGCAGACTGGGGGGGGCCACCAGGGCTCCAGGCGCCCTGGCGGCGCGCCCCCCTGGGCCGCGCCGGGGGGGGGGGGGGGCGCCTGGGCCCCCCGAAGCTCCCCCGATGCCCTCCTTTGGCATATATTTAAAGGGTCCTCTGAAACCCTCAGAACAGGAACTCTTTTCACGATCCCATCTCTGTTCCACCGCCGCCGCCGCTTCCAAGATCGGGAGCACCAGGAGAACTCTTCCTGGCACCCTGCCGGAGGGGAGGATCACCACCGGGAGCTTCTCCACCACCATGGATGCCTCCTGGATGACTCGTGAGTAGTCTCCCTTGGACCATGAGTCCATGACCAGTAGCTATGTGATGTTCTCCTCCCGTTCTTGTGCTTCACTAATTAGTCCTCGTGAGCTGCCCTACATGATCGAGGCACCTATGTAATCCTTATGCTGTTGCTATGTTGAGTTTGCTGGGATCCGATGGATTATGAGATTATGTTCAGATTGATCTTGAGTAATATATTTGATCTACCTCTTTTATATTCTTGTTCATAAGTAATTCTTGCATGTTCTTCGTTGTTATTTATTGCTTTGGCCGAGTAATAGGTAGTGACTCCAAGAGGGAACGTTATGCTCGATTGTGGGTTCATGCCCCTCGATGACTAGCTTGAGTGACAGAAACATGAGTCTAGGGGATGTGCTGTTGCCACAAGGGGGAAAACAACGGTGCTTGTGCCCGCGGGTGCAAGGATTGTTTACTTTACGCATAGTTCTTTTAATGCAGTTGTCTGTTGCATTGAGTTTACACTATGGGTGGGACTCGCAACTTAATACCAGCGAGATGTTCTGGATAGATATCTCAAGGTGGATGATTAGTAGTAGGCATTGATGGATTTCGGTCTACTTACTTTGGCGTACCGCCCTTGCTTTGAACCTCAACCTTTCTTGCAGTGTAGTCAGCATTGGTTTGCGTTCGTGGTCCTGTCAATTGCCCAGCTGTAATTTGTTTACCTCACATAGCTGTTTTATCGTCTTTTGGGAGAGAGACATCACTAGTGAACATCATGAGACTCCGGTCCATATTACCATCATTGATCACATCCGCTATTTACTTTCCGTATTATTTACTATTGCAAAACACTATCTATCACTATTATCATTGCTTTTAATCCTTTGTGAACTACAAGGCCGGAGGGATTGACAACCTCTCTGTACTCGTTGGGAGCAAAGTTATTTGTATCTGTGTGCAGGTCCACGTTGATTGCTACTAATCTGGCGCCGTAGCAGTTGACACCTACTTGTTGAACCTAGGAGTCTCTAGGGATTCGATCCTTGGCATCTTTGCTAAGGGAAAACACTTCTACTTACTGCATCTTACACCTTCCACTTGGGGTAACCAACGAGGGGTTCGAGGCCCATCAAGGAGTATTTTCTGGCGCCGTTGCCGGGGACTCCACTCTTCAGGATAGGGGAGTTGCATGCTATCTTTTACCTTTGCTTTTTAGTCTTGTTAGTTTACCTTTCAGTTTTTGCTTTAGTACCCTTTTATCGAAAATCACAAAAATAGTTATCTTGTTCTTTAGTTGTCATTATGTCGGGTCCTTTTGTCTTTGACGAGGCAGAAGTTCTCACCTTCAAACAAAGAGGTGGGGAAAGTTTGAAAGATGCTTGGTATAGAATTAATGATTCACAAAAAAGAGCCACCAAGAAGCAACCTACTACCATCTTGCTTAGAAATTTTTATGTTGGAATCACTTCTTGGAATAGGTTTATTCTAGATACTGCTATCAATGGGAATTTCTTAGAGGCCCCAGTTTGGGAGTCTCTTAGTATTATTGAAAATCTTGTTGGGAATCTCCCTGTTGTTAGCATTCGAGAGGACATCACCCTAGCTCACATTATGAAAAAACTTGAAAAGATAGAGCTAGAGATGCCAAGCATTAATAAGATGAATGAGTTGGATCGTAAGATCCAAGGGAATTTGAATAGACTTGATAGCTTCATGCATAAAATTTTCAAAATTTTGGAGACCGTCAAATTCCATGATTCTGACTTTTCTAGGATGGAAAAGATTGAGGAAATATTTGATACCTTAGGAACTACTTTCTCCTCGATCAAAACCAAAAAGGTAGAAACTCCGGAAAAGAGGGAGCCTAAGTTCGTTCACGTTCCAAAGGCTCCCCGTTCTAAAAGTAATCCACCTATTGCCAAAGGGGTTGAAACCGTAAAGACTTTGGAAGAAACACCTATCTTTGATGAATTTATAAATGAATCTTCCCTTGACTTTTATCCTTTTGGTCTTCTACCTAGAAGTATCTCTATGAGGCCTTTATTTGAGAGTCCTCTTAAGACTAGTTGTATTATTGAAGAGCTTTTTGATGATCTTGATGATGGTTCAATTGATACAACTTGATCTATGCATTATGCCTAGCTTAAAGGCATAAAAGAAAGCGCTTTTGGGAGGCAGCCCACATGAATAATTTTTTTGCTTTTGTTGTATCTTGATGATGTTTACTGCTGTAGCATCATCATTGTATCTTTGCTTTTCATATTTGTGCCAAGTATAGCCTCTGATTGCTAGAAAGTTCAAAAGTTGTGAGGTGCTGTCCAGGAAACAGATTCTGTCCTTGGATAGAAAAATTCGTATAAAATCACCAGATCATCTTTTTGGTCTGAATTATTTCGACAGCGTTTTCTATATAATTGTCTTTCGTGCGTCTGTTCTGAGTTTTTTGATTTGAGTTGCAGAAGTATCCTGAACAGATCAATTACTACCTGTTGTTCTGTTTTTCACAGATTCTGTCCTGTTTTGCCTTACCTTCACTTTGCAAATCAAGAGCTTGCTTTTTCTTTGCAAAAACCTTTTGGCAATCTTGAGAAACAATAGAACTTCAAGAATATCTTTATTTCCAGCAAGGTATAATTATTTTATTAAGGATACTAACCTCGCTAATCAGATTATGATGAGTTATGTATGAAGGGAGTTTTCAAGTGTGCGAGGGAAGATGATAAAAAAGATTCAGGAGTGTCAAGCGCTCAAGCTTGGGGATGCCCCCATGCACCCCCAAGAAATATTCAAGGAGACTCAAGCGTCTAAGCTTCGGTATGCCCCCGTGCATCCCCTTCTCCATCAACATTATCAGTTCGTCTTTCGTTCCGCTATATTTTTATCACTTCATGTGTTATGTGCTATGCTTGGAGCGTCTTGCTTTTAGTTTTCTTTTTAGTTTTTCATAACGAGTTGGAACTCAGCATTCCTTTATGTGGGAGAGAAACACGCTCCACCTCTACCTAGAACATAACATAGAATTTTCATTTCTATCTTTGCTATGTGTGTTCTTTGTCTTTTAAATAGCTACTATCGTGCTCTGCTCTTAGTAATCATGCTTATCTGTTCAAAGAGCTTTTGTTTAGTTGGTTGCTTGAACTCTCTTTAATTATCATGCTCACCTTATTAAGAGAGTTTGCTTCCGTTGCATTGGTTAATGTGTCTATGATAAAGATGCTACTTGCATGATGGTGCTTAGTAGTTCAGGTTTTCTTATGGTTAATCTCAAATAGCTGGGGGGTTCCCAATGTGTTATTGGAGTACCAACTTGATTTGTTTGCCTATGATGTGGTATGGTTTAGTAATATCTTCCTTCGAGAATTTATTTTGATTGACTTGGCGTATGCTCACGCATATTTAAGACTGTAAAGAAAGTCTGTCAAGCCTTGATGATCTTTTGTTTCTGAGTAGCGATATAACTACCATGCCTGATTCAATATTGCTTTGTCGCTCTGCATGATTATGACCGTCATTGCTCTCTTAGTTGGTCGCTCCCAGTCTTTTGCTAACCTCCACCTGTACTAAGCAAACTAACCATGCAATACATAGCTCATGGGAAAGTAGCCTAAAAACTATTGTGGTAAAGAATATGTTGCCTATGTATCTTATTTCTTATGAGTTGCTTGCTGAGCGGTAACCATGTTTCTGGGGACGCCATCAACTGTCACACTTTTGTTGAATATCATGTGAGTTGCTATGCATGTTCGTTTTGTCCGAAGTAAGGGTGATTTGCCGTGGGTTGAAAAACTATGCATATTGTTAGAGAAGAACATTGGGCCGCCAACCAAAGCCATGCATCATGGTGGAAGTTTTAGCTTGGACCTTAATCCTCAATCTCTTATGAGAATATGCTTATGCATTGAAGAGGAGTCCATCATCTATTTTCTATGTTGTCCCGGTATGGATGTCCTCAAGTTGAGATCTATCAAAAACAAGAAATCAAATGCGATCTATCTCTTTGGACCTTTGTACAGGTGGCATAGAGGTACCCCTTTGTGACACTTGGTTGAAACATATGTAATGCAATGATAACCCATGGAAATCCGAGCTAATTAGGACAAGGTGCGAGCACTATTAGTATTCGATGCATGAGGCTTGCAACTTATAGGATGTCTTATGCATGACACATATGAAGTACTACTACCGTTGACAAAATTTCTTCCATGTTTTCAAAATAAAAAGCTCTAGCACATAACCATTCTTTTACTTTTATGTTGAAGCACCAACTACTGAGAGCATGATTGTCATTCTGAGTGTAATGTGCATTGTCCCAAAGTAGCATTGTCTTTTGCATGATTGTGATATTGTTTATTCTGAAATCATTATATCAAGTCATCACTTAAACCTTGAAGGTGCCCCTGCATTTATGTTTTGCATCACTAAAGGGGGCAATCTAGATATCACTTTATCATATTTGCACATCATGTTCATTGCAAATCTTTTTGATGTTTCAGTTTCATGTTGTAAAACTTTCAGTCATTGTGATTTTCTCATGAGGCAACTTAATTACTATAGAATCATTGTCTCAGTAAGCTTTTGTCATATGACTATAAAAAGTCTTATATGGTTAATAGCATGTCACCACAGAAATTATTCTTGTTATCATTTACCTACTCGAGGACGAGCAGGAATTAAGCTTGGGGATATTGATACGTCCAAAACGTATCTATAATTTCTGCTTGCTCCATGCCACTTTTGGGTGATATTGCTATGATATTCATACACTTCCATACACATTTGATCATATTTGGACTAACTTACTAATCCAGTGCACCCCAGTGCCAGTTTCTGTTTTCGACTGTTTTTGTATTTCAGGTTTTCACGTTTCCAGAACTGCCCAGAAAAATCCAGAAAAATTATATAAAAAATCAGCGATCCGGAAACAACACTGCGTCCGAAGGGCAGCCTGGGTGGGGGGGGCACCAAGGCTCCAGGCGCCCTGGCGGCGCCCCCACTGGGCCGCGCCGGGGGGGCGCCTGGGCCCCCCGAAGCTCCCCCGATGCCCTCCTTTGGCATATATTTAAAGGGTCCTCCGAAACCCTCAGAACAGGAACTCTTTTCGCGATCCCATCTCTGTTCCGCCGCCGCCGCCGCTTCCAAGATCGGGAGCACCATGAGAACTCTTCCCGGCACCCTGCCGGAGGGGAGGATCACCACCGGGAGCTTCTCCACCACCATGGACGCCTCCCGGATGACTCGTGAGTAGTCTCCCTTGGACCATGAGTCCATGACCAGTAGCTATGTGATGTTCTCCTCCCGTTCTTGTGCTTCACTAATTAGTCCTCGTGAGCTGCCCTACATGATCGAGGCACCTATGTAATCCGTATGCTGTTGCTATGTTGAGTTTGCTGGGATCCGATGGATTATGAGATTATGTTCAGATTGATCTTGAGTAATATATTTGATCTACCTCTTTTATATTTTTGTTCATAAGTAATTCTTGCATGTTCTTCGTTGTTATTTATTGCTTTGGCCGAGTAATAGGTAGTGACTCCAAGAGGGAACGTTATGCTCGATTGTGGGTTCATGCCCCTCGATGACTAGCTTGAGTGACAGAAACATGAGTCTAGGGGATGTGCTGTTGCCACAAGGGGGAAAACAACGGTGCTTGTGCCCGCGGGTGCAAGGATTGTTTCACTACAACAAGAACCCCCCTACAGCAACGCATCGATGCGTTGTTGTATGTCTGTATAAGCGTTGCAATGGTCTACACCAACGGATTAATATGCGTTGTCGTTGGTGGCGTTGCAAGGGTCTACAACAACGTATATACATCCGTTGGTAAACAACGTCTAGAAACGTTGCTAGCTAGCAACGTACATGGTTAGAGTCTAACAACACTACATATGCGTTGCTGGTAACCGTGCACAAAGGCTTCTCAAATGGACATCCAACCCAATCCAGCCCAATATGGGTTAGGCTTTTCAAATGGGCCTACGTATAATATTGCCATCCGGCCCAATATGGGTTGATCAGCCAACATTTCTATTAGGCCGTTACCATCTCTGCTATTTTCTATTGGAAAAAAGATCTCTACAATTATTTGTTGGCCCAATTCCATAGAGGCTAATTTTTCCATTTACCAAGTCAATTACCCAACACAGGGTATTTTCATATCACATGACAAATAATTACTCTATAAACATCAATGCCAATTCCACATCATGTTTCATAGTTCACATTCCCCATAAGCCAACATAACACAAGCTATATATCAACCCGATACAACATGTAGCATCAACAGACACTAAAAAATATATTAACAAATGAGTGTTCTCTTGACCCCCAAACATTCCTCTTCAAGGTTACATTTGTTGGAGGCCCTTTCTCATGGCATCTTGAAGGTAGCTAGGGTTGCTTTGGTCTTTATTTGTCCATCCCAACTTCTTGAAAGATGAGCTGCATATCATCCCATCAGAAGAATAGGGCTAGAATCTGCAACAAAGATGTAAACATATCAGTAAGCACGAGTTGCAAAAAATATCTACCATTGCAAGAACATTCTGAGTTTAGTATTTACCATGTTCTCCCGACTGTAGCTTATATAAAAATTACCTAACAAAACACTACTTTTCATAATGTTCATGATGACATTTTACATATGCTGATAACAGAACCATATCCAAATGAAAATGATAAATAAAATTAGTGGCTCGAGATATCACCTTATCAGCTAATAAGAACAAAAGAAGCCATGATCTTCCACACACAAACCACCAAGATCATTACCATCAGCGATCTGCTTGTCAAATCGGGCTCTAATTTCTGACCACCCATTTGTTCAAAAGCAAGCATCACTCTGCCTCAATAACCATAGCTTAGCCCCCCAAAGACCAACCAAAAGATTTATCAACATGTATATGTTAAGAATATGGTCATCATGACAAAAAGGCAGTTTCTTTTTTGTCTGAACTCTAATACACACATATATAGTGAGGACAACAAATTTATTATTGTTGCAAATGAGGTGATCATTATTGATTGAGTAATACAATGAATTTTTCCATCGTCGTAGTCTTCACTGTAACTGACTCTTCCCTTGTCCTTGCACACTAAACATTGTGTGATTTATTATGTTATCTTGTCACAAGGTTTTTTTTGCTGTCTCTGGAGAAACAACCCATGCTCCATAACCTGCACTTGTATCAATAGTGCGTTTGTCATGTATAATGCAGTGTTGCTACTGTAGTAACTAATCAGTTTGTAACATGTTAGCTCTGAATGGTGATCAAAACTACTACTTGAAAATATGCTAAACTGGACATTTATACATTTAGAAATCAACCAAACTAGCTGGGGATTCCCTCGTGGGTTGGGTAGCATAGTTGGGAGAATAGTACATATTTCGACACTTACATTTACCATTGAGAAATCAATCAGATATGAATGCACCTTGTCCCTAGCTAGGATTAGACGCGCATAAATCAATCAGACAGACTAGCTACACCCAGAGTACAACATATACTTGTTGAGAACTACTACTACTTATTAGTACCTGGTGAGTATCTTGAGAGCACAATAATTCAGCCATCTCACACGAGTGGAACTGCAATGGTAATTCGTAAAATATCCTGAGCGGTTCCTCTGGCCAAATTTGGATTACCTTTGATTAAGCTAGTATTATGGATTTCACACCTCATTTACCCTGCGAAGAAGAACAGAGCAGATTTGATACATAAAATGGTTAATGAACTGCAAGCTTGCTTGGAATCAGTACTAATTAGTTGCTACTTGAGTAGAGGACAGCAGTTCTGCAGGGGATACCTATTAGTAGTAATTGAGTTGGCAATTAAGCAGATCCATGAAGTTAGCATAAGTATGAGGATGCTACGTATGGACGAGGAAATTGCATATCAGTGTGGAGCAGTTAACAAAGGTGAGTTAGCCTAAAAAAAGTTAACCAAAAAGGTTACAAAATGTTATGCCGCAGCGGGAAGTAGGCGAAGCGATTACCAGGAGGCATCGGCGAGGTGGAGATACCTGAGGCGAATGGACGTGCCACGAGCGGGGCTGCTGGCCGGAGACCATTGAGGAGGCGATGCGGAGGGAGCCCTCCCACATCGGAGGTGGCCCAGCGCCATGGACCTTGCCGTTACCGCATGATCCAGGAGAACCGAGGGAGATGGATAAGAACGGCGACAGACTTCCTCACGGTGCTCCTATTTGTCTCGTCGGCGCAAGGTAGACGAGCGGCGAGAGAACAACGGGGAGGGGTGAACCGGATGGAGAACAAAGTTTGTCAATTTTTCTAGATTTTTTGCCCTGAACTATGGGCGCTCTAAGTACACGCATCTATGAAAAATAGAGAGCACACATATAAGCTTAAATTGCCTTGCCGAGGTCGGATTAAAAAAAAAACAGACTTGTTCCTTGGTTGTTCTAGAAGTACATGGCCTAAGCTGCAGTTATTTTATATCTGCTATTTTGTATTGCCAGAGGTCATGTTCACCTCCAACCTGCATGAGCAAAATATGCAGGACTCATCATTATACTGGACAACTCCAGAGCTAATGGAACTGCATAAGGTACATATTCCTGCATCAGGCTTGCCTATCAATTACTCAGGTAAAAGTTGAAACTGAGCTCAACCAGTATGCAAAAAAAATCAGTTCAAGAAACACAGCGCGCCCTTGTCGACATTATGCAAGAATCATGCCTGAACATCATGTGCAGACATGGTGAGAGATGCTGCTACATGTCACGGCTGTAGACCACAAAACAGCTTGTCATTCCTATTTATTGTCCAGATATGCAAGTATTGGGCTGTGGTAAAATTCTAGGTAAGCAGGTTAGCACTGTCATACTTGTCATTTGGATCAAGATTACTGTTATACATCTCTAACCTCCACAGTCGTCTATCAGTAAAAGTGGAAATCATGTAAGGCTTTATCTGTAAGTACGGCACATACATGTTTACCCAGAGCAAATGAAATTGACATACATGATTTAGTAGTTAATTTCCCTGCACGTACAAAGAAAAAAAGAACATAACAGGCATATAAAGTAGTTAATTTCTCTGCACGTACAAAGAAAAAAAGACCGGGAAGCATGATGCTAGTATCGGCAGAGCGTCAAAATCATGCCTGGAGGATAGCCACGGAGTGGAGGGCAGGAGCGTCGGTTGTCGTGGTGTGGCGAACACGGACGGCGAGCTGCGATCCGGGAGAGCCCAACCTTTACAGGAACCTTCATGTTCACTGGCTCTAGGGCGACCCGTGCAGCCCTGCTGCACACCACCGGAGCGATTTGGAATCCATGATCAGGAAATTACTTTAGAAAGCATGCAGAAGAGAGGGCGATGGCGCCCGTTCCTTGGATGGATTAGCCTGGACCTTATTCAAGTGCTGAGCGCCAAAACTCCTGGTGATTGGGCAATTGATCCCCCCGGGTAGGTGGATCTTGCTGTTGCAGCAAACAAGACATGATTTAGTTCAGGACAAGAACGGAGGAAAGAAAAAGAGAACGGGGATTCGATCCTTGCACTGAGTTTCTTACCCGTGACGTGGGCGTGGACGACGTTGCCTATGCCCCCGAGCACCTTCCCGTTTCCTCACGCGCCGGGGCGGCCGGCAGCGGCCTTCAGCTTCCCTGTCGGTACTGTGGCACCAGGACACCATCAAAGAGAAACATGAGTAAAGATGCTCCTCCATGTTGTGGAAGAATGGCAGATCGATTCGCGTGGTGAGCAGTAGTCTGTGGTGGAGGCGATCCAGTGGAGGGGCGAGCGTTGGAGCCGGCGGCATTCATCCCGTGGAAGGCGAGCGTGGGCATCGGAATTGGGAGGGCCATGCTATTGGAGTGGACAGGGGAGCTACGGGTGAGATATGAGATGCGGCGGCGGCGGCGGCGGCGGCGATCAATGAGGAGACGGTTGCGGATGGAGCATGATGCACGGACCGAAAACTGGAAGCTGGATATAGGCTTTTGACGAAGTACACGGGCGGGCGTGCGGGATGGCAGAGTTTTCGTCCGCCTAAAAATAATGCTAAACGCACTTTTGAAGTGTGTTGGTGCAATTTTGACGGTTAAATCTAATTAAGTAATCTTATCAGGAGGCTGTAATTCGTCCGTGTAGTTCTGTGTAGTTTAGGCTAGGTGCACGTAGCGATGAATATATTTGCTTGTTTAATAGTAATAAGTAGAGATAGAGATAGAGATAATATGATCACCGGAAATTCCCTAGATCCCGCCACGCACGTCCAAAAGATCTCCCACCGTGCGCTCATTTTTTAGGTATATTGCACGATTTTTTTCTCCGTTGGATATCCACGTTCAATTGTTATTACTTTTGATGACTAATCCGGTTGGTTCGACTGGTTGGTTCGCAAATTCTTAGATATTTTTTTAACATCAGTACAGACACAAGCGATCAATACATACACACGTACACTCGTCTCTATGAACGCACACACGCACACTCTATCCCTATGAGCATCTTCGAGAGATTGAGTCGGTATATCATCTTGAGATTTACGAAGTCATCATAGACGTCTCATCATCGACGGAAACGTCTTCTCCCACTGAACTCGCATCGTCGAAAATCCTGAAATAAATCTAGGAATAATGCGAGAATCATGACTTGAACCTGGTGGGTTGAGGATACTACTGTCCCTCTAACCATCCAACCATAGGTTGGTTCGCAAAATAATAATTCTTAGATATACCACTTACTTTGTTCATCTCATCAAATTTAACAAAATATTGTCCGTATAAGATGCATTTTAAGCTTTGAACTACACAATTATCTTATATATAGATATAAACGAAGTAAATATTTAGGGTATCTTCGAATCGGACCCTTAAAATGCACATCCGAACGATGATGTCCAGATGTAGTTTGTCATCCAAGATGGACACCTATTTGTATGTGGATACATCAGCGTGTCCAGTTTTCGCAAGGCGGAAGGTTTGTGGGCGTCCCGACTGATGCCACATGTGCGTCTAACACCTCAGTCAACGAAAAATAATTCTGGTGCTCCTGCCCTCTCATACGCAACCGCCCTTCGCTCGTCATGCCACATTCATGATGGCACATCACGGACACAACCTGTCACTGGAGCCGTAATTGAAGTGACGTGCCAATCGAGAGCGTTGCCCGTGTCGCATCCCGGTCTCCGCGCATGTTCAATGCGTGAAGAACATCACTGGACGGGGCAACATAATGACTATCTAACTCATTGAAGTCAGATGCCTATCAATCCGCCCACCGACATTAAACTGTTGCGGAGATCGGAAAACCAACTCCGACGCCCACATTCAAACAACAGGCCGCACGGCCTAGCCGATATCCTCTATTCATGAATCAACGACGCCATATGTGGCTCCAGGGCGCTGGTCCTTACAGGCACGTGCACGTAGACTTCCCTGATATCATCAATGACGTCTAGCCGGCTTCTGTACGGGGGTGACGACAATAATGAGTCGGGGGCTTGTTATGTCGGTCGTAGTGGTTGTTCAATGGGCTAGAGACGTCAATGTCATTTTTGTTATGTTTGAGGTGTTTTGCACTCATAGTCTCTTCGTCGGTGCTAGACCTGACATCTTCGAGATAGGGAAAGGCCGAAAAATCCTTATCCCAATGCATCATTGCTGCCACCGCCTTGTCGATGTCACCAAGGAACCAATACCGAAGGGAAAGTGATGACATGCTAGAACTAAAAACAAAAGAAAGGGAGAGGTCACCACTCGTCAAGCCAACGACGAGGTTGTTGGACCAAAGAAGGAAAGGCGTCGAGAAAACGACAAGAACCGCTAGTCTTTTTGTATGTTTTTCATGTTTTCTTTTTTATTTAAAGTTTTTTTATATATGAAAACTTTTGAATATGTGATGAACTATTTTCTAACTGCGCTGTAACATTTTTAAATATGTGACGAACATTTCTATAACACAATAAACATTTTGAAATATATTAATCATATTTTAATACCCAATGAACATTTTGACATACACATTAAACACATTTAA
>LR738712.1:718125014-718240597 GCA_902687465.1 Secale cereale | reverse complement strand
ATTCGTATGAATCGATAGTTTAGTGAGTAAATTGTCAAGCGGCGGCCCATTTCGCTAGGCCCCGTACGCATGTTCCTGGGCCTGGACTTGCTAAGTCCTACATGCGTGCGTGCTGGTTCATTTAGAGGAAATCTTGTATCGAAAACCACGTGAGGTAGTTGTCTGAGTTGGCTTGTGACTCGTTTAATAACCGTGAAGTACCTGGTTCGAGAATCCTGTACCACTTTTTTCCTTTTTCATTTATGTAATGGAATAGCAACGCACATCGATCTGCACAGTGCACATACGGATTAAGCCTGATTGATATTACATTATATTGGATTTTAAAATAGCAACGCACATCATGCATCACATAGTATCCGTTGTTGTTCACAACACTAGCAACGAATAGAGGCCCAACACATATATGTGTAGCTATTGAAGATACCCGACAACACATCCTTAAAGCGTTGCAAATCATGCGTTGTTAAAGGGGGGTTCTTGTTGTAGTGTTTACTTTACGCAAAGTTCTTTTAATGCAGTTGTCTGTTGCATTGAGTTTACACTATGGGTGGGACTCGCAACTTAATACCAGCGAGATGTTCTGGATAGATATCTCAAGGTGTATGATTAGTAGTAGGCATTGATGGATTTCGGTCTACTTACTTTGGCGTACCGCCCATGCTTTGAACCTCAACCTTTCTTGCAATGTAGTCAGCATTGGTTTGCGTTCGTGGTCCTATCAATTGCCCAGTTGTAATTTGTTTACCTCACATAGCTGTTTTATCGTCTTTTGGGAGAGAGACATCACTAGTGAACATCATGAGACTCCGGTCCATATTACCATCATTGATCACATCCGCTATTTACTTTTCGTATTATTTACTATTGCAAAACACTATCTATCACTATTATCATTGCTTTTAATCCTTTGTAATCTACAAGGCCGGAGGGATTAACAACCTCTCTGTACTCATTGGGAGCAAAGTTATTTGTATCTGTGTGCAGGTCCACGTTGATTGCTACTAATCTGGCGCCGTAGCAGTTGACACCTACTTGTTGAACCTACACTAGTAGAAAACAGGGCATTGGTCCAGCCCATTAGCCCCGGTTCAATCTAGAACCGGGACCAATGGGGGTACTGGACCCGGTTCGTTAGCACAGGGGGCCGGCCGGGCCACGTGGGCCATTGGTCCCGGTTCGTCTGGACCTATTGGTCCCGGTTGGAGCTAAAAACCGGGACCAATGGCTCTTGCTCCTGGCCCACCACTATTAGTCCCGGTTTGTTTTATGAACCGGGACCAAAGGCACCCCTTTAGCCCCGGTTTTTAGCACCAACCGGGACCAGTGAGTTGCCTATATAAACCCCCTCACTCAAGAGCAGAGCTCACTGCTCTGTTTTTTTTTTCTGGCCGAGGGGGAGAGGGGTTAGTGTTGCTCTAGCTCACCTCCTATGCACACAACATGTTCGGTGGAATGCCCGAGCCACACTAGTTAAGCTTTTCTCCTCTCGAAGCTCTATTTTCTCCGAGATTTGTCTAGGTTTAGCGGTCCGTCACGTCCCGTCCCCGTCTTCGTCGCCGTCGATCGCCCCCGCCGATCTCGTCACCGGCACCACCGTGGTGAGCCTCTTGTTATGTCCATGCTTTTCTTACTTTTATTATTGCTTTAGATAGATATTTGTCTAATTTTCTTACGTTTATTATTGCTTGTTATTATATAGTGCGATGGTTTTGATATCCGCCCACATGGGCCCTCGTCCGGTCTACGATTCTGTGGTATATTATCTTTAATTTATAACTATTTGTTTTAGTGCTTATGATAGTTATGCCGACCAACCTGACATGCATAGATGTTTTATTATGTCTAGGAGGTAGTTGAACCGGAAATTCCAACCGACCCTCTTGTGGAGAGGTTAAATTTAGTTGAAGAGGAAAACATTTCGTTAAAGAAAAAATTGGAAAAAATGGAGGAGGAGAAGATGGAATTGGAGTTGCATGTTGCGGAAGTTATCGATGATCACAAGATCAAGATGGAACCTATTGTCGAGAGGTTAAATTTAGTTGAAGAAGAAAACAAATTCTTGAAGGAAAAAATAAAAAAAATTGTGGACGAGAAGATGATATTGGAGTTGCATGTTGCGGATGTCGTCGATGATCACAAGATCAAGATGGATGCAATGCGGTTGAAGATTAAAAAGATTAGAAAATATGCCATTAATACCTAGGCTTGGTATCATTATGCCGTTGGATCAATTGTTACCTTGGTTGCGATTATGATAGCATTTGTTTTCGCGTTGAAATGTTTTACATAGTTTCGATGTGTATGGAGAGCTATATATGTTGTTAGATGAGAACTATATATGTATGTACTTTGGTTTTAATGTGATGATGAACTTTTATCCATTTGGTCACTTAATTATCTATTTATGATGTTCTGTAATGGTTTTTGACACACTTAATTATATATAAATGCACGCAGATGAACCGCCAATGGATGTACGGTGACAGACACACCTCCGAGTACATTAAGGGCGTGCGTGAGTTTCTAAATGTGGCAGAGGCAAACAAGCAGAATGGTTTTATGTGTTGTCCATGCACTCAATGTGTGAATACGATGTCTTACTCTAACAGAAAAATCCTTCACTCCCACCTGCTTTACAAGGGTTTCATGCCACACTATAATGTTTGGACGAGGCACGGTGAAATAGGGGTTATGATGGAAGACGGCGAAGAAGAAGAGTACGATGACAACTATGTGCCCCCTGAATACGGTGATGCTGCAATGGGGGGAGCTGGTGAAGATCAAGAGGAACCAGACGATGTGCCCAATGATGCTGCAACGGGTGAAGCTGCTGAAGATCAAGAGGAACCAAATGATGATCTTCGCCGGGTCATTGTCGATGCAAGGACACAATGCGAAAGTCAAAAGGAGAAGCTGAAGTTCGATCGCATGTTAGAGGATCACAAAAAAGGGTTGTACCCCAATTGCGAAGATGGCAACACAAAGCTCGGTACCGTACTGGAATTGCTGCAGTGGAAGGCAGAGAATGCTTTGGCTGACAAAGGATTTGAGAAGCTACTGAAAATATTGAAGAAGAAGCTTCCGAAGGATAACGAATTGCCCGACAGTACATACGCAGCAAAGAAGGTCGTATGCCCTCTAGGATTGGAGGTGCAGAAGATACATGCATGCCCTAATGACTGCATCCTCTACCGCGGTGCATACAATGATCTGAACGCATGCCCGGTATGCGGTGCGTTGCGGTATAAGATCAGACGAGATGACCCTGGTGATGTTGATGGCGAGCCCACCAGGAAGAGGGTTCCTGCGAAGGTGATGTGGTATGCTCCTATAATACCACGGTTGAAACGTTTGTTTAGAAACAGAGAGCATGCCAAGTTGATGTGATGGCACAGTGAGGACCGTAAGAAAGACGGGAAGTTGAGAGCACCCGCTGACGGGTCGCAATGGAGAAAAATCGAGAGAAAGTACTGGGAGGAGTTTGCAAAGGACGCAAGGAACGTATGGTTTGCTCTAAGCGCGGATGGCATTAATCCTTTCGGGGAGCAGAGCAGCAATCACAGCACCTGGCACGTGACTCTATGTATGTATAACCTTCCTCCTTGGATGTGCATGAAGCGGAAGTTCATTATGATGCCAGTTCTCATCCAAGGCCCTAAGCAACCCGGCAACGACATTGATGTGTACCTAAGGCCATTAGTTGAAGAACTTTTACAGCTGTGGAATGGAAACGGTGTACGTGCGTGGGATGAGCACAAACAGGAGGAATTTGACCTAAAGGCGTTGCTGTTCGTGACCATCAACGATTGGCCCGCTCTCAGTAACCTTTCAGGACAGACAAACAAAGGATACCACGCATGCACGCACTGTTTAGATGACACTGAAAGTATATACCTGGACAAGTGCAGGTAGAATGTGTACCTGGGCCATCGTCGATTTCTTCCGACCAACCATCAATGTCGAAAGAAAGGCAAGCATTTCAAAGGCGAGGCAGATCACCGGAAGAAGCCCGCCATGCGTACCGGTGATCACGTACTTGCTATGGTCAATGATTTACACGTAATCTTCGGAAAGGGCCCCGGCGCACTAGCTGTTCCGAATGACGATGAGGGACACGCACCCATGTGGAAGAAGAAATCTATATTTTGGGACCTACCCTACTGGAAAGACCTAGAGGTCCGCTCTTCAATCGACGTGATGCACGTGACGAAGAACCTTTGCGTGAACCTGCTAGGCTTCTTGGGCGTGTATGGAAAGACAAAAGATACAGCTGAGGCACGGGAGGACCTGCAACGTTTGCACGAAAAAGACGGCATCCCTCCGAAGCAGTATGAAGGTCCTGCCAGCTATGCTCTTACGAAAGAAGAGAAAGAAATCTTCTTTGAAAGCCTTCTCAGTATGAAGGTCCCGACTGGCTTCTCGTCGAATATAAAGGGAATAATAAATATGGCAGAGAAAAAGTTCCAGAACCTAAAGTCTCATGACTGCCATGTGATTATGACGCAACTGCTTCCGGTTGCATTGAGGGGGCTTCTACCGGAAAACGTCTGATTAGCCATTGTGAAACTATGTGCATTCCTCAATGCAATCTCTCAGAAGGTGATCGATCCAGAAATCGTACCAAGGCTAAGGAGTGATGTGGCGCAATGTCTTGTCAGTTTCGAGCTTGTGTTCCCACCATCCTTCTTCAATATCATGACACACGTCCTAGTTCATCTAGTCGACGAGATTGTCATTCTGGGGCCCGTATTTCTACACAATATGTTCCCCTTTGAGAGGTTCATGGGAGTCCTAAAGAAATATGTCCGTAACCGCGCCAGACCAGAAGGAAGCATCTCCATGGGCCATCGAACAGAGGATGTCATCGGGTTTTGTGTTGACTTCATTCCTGGCCTTAATAAGATAGGTCTCCCTAAATCGCGGTACGAGGGCAGACTGACTGGAAAAGGCACGCTTGGAAGGGACTCAATAATATGCAGGGACGGTTATTCTTGGTCTCAAGCACACTACACAGTTCTACAGAACTCTACATTGGTGACCCCGTATGTCGATGAACACAAGAACAGTCTGCGCTCCAAACACCCGGAGCAGTGCGACGACTGGATTACACGTGAACACATCAGGACTTTCAGCAGTTGGTTGGAAACACGTCTCAGAGGTGACAACACTGTTTGTGATGAGTTGTACTTGTTGTCCAGGGGACCATCTTCGACTGTATTGATTTACAAAGGATACGAGATAAATGGAAATACATTTTACACGATTGTCCAAGATCAAAAGAGCACCAACCTAAACAGCGGTGTCCGCTTTGATGCAACAACCGAGAGGGGAAAGGACACATATTATGGTTACATAGTGGACATATGGGAACTTGACTACGGACATGATTTTAAGGTCCCTTTGTTTAAGTGTAAATGGGTCAATCTGTCAGGAGGCGGGGTACAGGTAGACCCACAGTACGGAATGACAACAGTGGATCTAAAAAATCTTGGATACAATGACGAACCGTTCGTCCTAGCCAATGATGTGGCACAGGTTATCTATGTGAAGGACATGTCTACCAGACCGAGAAAAAGAAAAGATAAGGAAGCGAATACATCATACGATGAGCCAAAGCGCCACATAGTTCTTTCAGGAAAAAGGGACATCCTGGGAGTGGAGGGCAAGACAGACATGTCTGAAGATTATGAAAAGTTTCATGAAATTCCTCCCTTCAAAGTCAAGGCTGACCCAAGCATCCTGATAAACGATGAAGATTATCCATGGTTACGGCGCAATAAGCAAATGACACAAGCGAAGAAAAAGTGAAGAGTTATTTCCGCAACTATTATGATGATACCATGCCAACTTTGTAACAAACGAGTATGATACCATTGTCCGTTTGTACTATTCAAATTTCAATACTACTTGCACTAACAAAACAAAACAAAACAAAACAAAACAAAACAAACTTGAAAAATAAATAGCAACAATAAGTATTTTGTTGTAAGTATAAACAAAATAAAATAAATAAAGCAACAAAGAAAATAAATAAAGAAAGTAAAATAAATAAAGCAACTCTAAATACAACAAAAAACAACTTAGAAATAAACGAAGAAAATAAAATAAATAAAGCAACTCTAAATACAGCAAAAAACAACTTAGAAATAAATAGCAACAATAAGTATTTTGTTGTAATTAAGTATAAACAAAATAAAATAAATAAAGCAACAAAGAAAATAAATAAAGGAAGTAAAATAAATAAAGCAACTCTAAATACAGCAAAAAACAACTTAGAAATAAACAAAGAAAATAAAATAAATAAAGCAACTCTAAATACAGCAAAAAACAACTTAGAAATAAATAAAGCAAAAAAGGAAAAAAAAATTGGGCGCTGCCCAGTGAGCCTGCAAGGCCTATAGCACAGGATCCACCTGTAATATAAGGCCCAGCAAGCTCACAGGGCAGCGCGCAGAGTTAGGCCCAGAAGCCTGCATTTGAGAGGAGCTCGAGATGGAGGGAGCAGCAGCCCTTATAAACCACTCTCGAGCTCCCTCAGCTAGCGAGGTGGGACTAAACATCCCACCGCACCCGCGCCAGCACAGGGCCTTTGGTCCCGGTTGGTGGCACCAACCGGGACTAAAGGGTGGCATTAGTCCCGGTTAGTGGCTGAAACCGGGACTAATGCACCCCTTTAGCCCCGGTTGCTGCCACCAACCGGGACTAAAGGCCCCACCTTCCCGCCCTTTGGGCTGCTGAAAAGGGACCTTTAGTCCCGGTTGGTGGCAGCAACCGGGACTAAAGGGGGGCATTAGTCCCGGTTTCAGCCACCAACCGGGACTAATGCCCCTCCTATATAACCAGGACTTGCGAAATTTTCGTCAGTTTCCTTCTTCTCCCCGCCCCGACGCCTCCCTCGATCTGCTCCGTCCCCGTCGCCGTCGCCGTCGCCCCCGTCGCCCCCGTCGCCCCGTCGCCGTCGCCCCCGACACCGCCTCGTCGCTCCGCCCCGCGCCGTCGCCGCGCCCCGCGCCGTCGCCCCGCCCCGCGCCGTCGCCGCGCCCCGGCCGGCCCGTCGCCCCGCGCCGCCGCGCGCCCCGCCCCGCCGCCGTCGCGCCGCCACGCCCCGACGCCGCCTCGTCGCCGCCCCGCCCCGCCGCCGTCGCGCCGCCCAGCCCTGCCGATGTGAGGGCCGGCTCCCTTTTTTTTTATATGTTTAATATTGCTGTATATATATATATATATAGTTGCTGTGTATATATATGTATATATGTGTATATTTTTTTTATGTTTATATAAATTGCAGTATATATAGTTGCTGTATATATAGTTGCTGTATTTATATGTATGTGTATATCTTTTTTTTTCTTAGGAATTTGCTAAATATATATGTTAAATATATATTTATGTGTATATAAATATATTTTTTCTTAGGAAGTTGCTGTATATATGTGATGTGTGTATATGTGATGTATATATATGTGTATGTGGCTATATAGTTTTTTGTTTATATATGCTAAATATATATAGAAAGTTATATATATATATGCAAAAGTTACAAATTTAGAAAAAGAAGGATAGGAAAGAAGAAAATAAGAAAGAGGAAAGAAAGAAGAAGAGGAGAGGAAGAAGAGAAGAAATAAATAAGAAGAAGAAAAAAAAGAAAAAGAAGGATAGGAAAGAAGAAAATAAGAAAGAGGAAAGAAAGAAGAAGAAGGAGAGGAAGAAGAGGAGAAATAAATAAGAAGAAGAAAAAAAGAAAAAAAGAGGAGAAGAAGAAAGGAATAGAGGAGAAGAAGAGAAATTTTCTCTTCTTCTCCTCTATTCCTTTCTTCTTCTCCTCTTTTTTTTCTTTTTTTTTCTTCGATCTTCTCCTCTAGCGGTTCCTTTTTTCTTCTTCTTCCTCTTTTTTTATCGGATATGTATACACCCTCTCCCCGATAACTTCGACATTAGGGGGGGCCGGGGTCGAGGGTCGTCGAGGGACCGAGGCCGAAGGTCGAGGGGTCGAGGGTCGTCGAGGGACCGATCGAGAGGCCGAAGGGCGAGGGGTCGAGAGGTTGCCTAGCAGTCGGGGGTCTAGGGTTGTGGATCGCCGAGCAGTCGGGGGTCAAAGTATTGAAGAATTCCATGACTTCATCATTAGCCAGAAGTAACCGGGGCATTTTGGTACAAAGTTATGCAAAGATATTTTGGAACGGAGTTCCTGATAGAATAATCCGTCTTTTGTTACGAATTATCCTATCGGGGACTCCGTTCCAAAATAACTTTGGAGAGCTTCGTACCATCATGCTACTGTTACTTTCGCCTAATGATGAAGTATTGGTTTTGTTGAATCCTTTGACACTAGCTAGACAAAATGTGACATGAGGGGGTCTAGGGTTTGTGGATCGCCGAGCAGTCGGGGGTCGAGGGGTCGAGAGAGGTTGCCTAGCTAGTGTCAAAGTATTGAAAAATTCCATGACTTCATCATTTGCCAGAAGTAACCGGGGCATTTTGGTACGAAGTTATGCAAAGATGTTTTGGAACGGAGTTCCTGATAGGATAATCCGTCTTTTGTTACGGATTATCTTATCTGGGACTTCGTTCCAAAACAACTTTGGAGAGCTTCGTACCATCATGCTACTGTTACTTTCGCCTAATGATGAAGTATTGGTTTTGTTGAATCCTTTGACACTATAGCTAGACAAAATGTGACATGAGGGGGTCTAGGGTTTGTGGATCGCCGAGCAGTCGGGGGTCGAGGGGTCGAGAGAGGTTGCCTAGCTAGTGTCAAAGTATTGAAAAATTCCATGACTTCATCATTTGCCAGAAGTAACCGGGGCATGTTGGTACGAAGTTATGCAAAGATGTTTTGGAACGGAGTTCCTGATAGAATAATCCGTCTTTTGTTACGGATTATCTTATCTGGGACTCCGTTCCAAAACAACTTTGGAGAGCTTCGTACCATCATTCTACTGTTACTTTTGCCTAATGATGAAGTATTGGTTTTGTTGAATCCTTTGACACTAGCTAGACAAAATGTGACATGAGGGGGTCTAGGGTTTGTGGATCGCCAAGCAGTCGAGGGTTGAAGCTAGTTCTACGTTTGCCATTAATATATCCATCTGTCATGTTTGAATAATAATTGGCATGTTGTAAATATTTGTAGAAACAATGGACGACAACACCCGAGACCTAGCACAAGAAGCGATGTTGATGGACATAATCGCAGACGGACAAAATGCCGTCAAGTCGTATCTCAACGACACCGATGAGCAGGTCGAACAAGAGCTGCGGCTGGAAGATCTAGGCTATGATATTGATGAATTCGGTGACCCAATGCACATGGAAGAAGTAGACCGTGAGGACGGCTCCGGTGACCCAATGCCGGTGCAAGAAGGAGACCGTGATGCTGGCTCCGGTGACCGAACCGAGTCCGGCCAGGAGGTATATATGTTAGTTAAGCATGTGCTGACTAGTTAATTGATTCATTCATTAACTCTCGTCTTTGTTCCTTTTCTAGCCCTCCGGATCGAGCAAATCTTCGGTAAAGAGACGAGGAGCGAAGAAAAAGTTGAGGCCGGATGAAAAGTTTGAGATCTCAGAAATCTCGCGCTCCGGCGAGCTGATTGCACCCATCCGCACAAAGAACGCATTTGTTAATCAGTGCGGGGTTCTGGTTAGGGACAAGATCCCGATCAGCATCCATCAATGGTTAAAGCCGGCTGCAAACGACGCTAAGGTGACTTATGTCACTGATATGCAGAAAGAAGATCTTTGGACTGAGCTGAAGTCAAACTTCGTCCTACCGCGAGAGGTTGATCCGGCGAAGCCAGTTAAAGAGGAGTTAATCAAGTCTGCTGCACTTTCGAAGATGGCAGACCAATTCAGGGCATGGAAGAAAAAACTGAATACGTTTGTCAGAGATAAAACGACTCCAGAATTCGTGGGCATATATGAGAAGATCAAAGATGACTGGCCCGCATTTGTGGCCCATAAGAAGTCGGAAAAGAGTCAGAAGATGTCGGAGACAAACCGGATAAATGCTGCAAAGAAGATGCATCACCATCGCACGGGGTCGGGCGGCTACCTCGTAGCCCGGCCTAAGTGGGCCAAGGCTGAGAATGATCTGCTTCAGAAAGGGATCGAACCAGAGACAATGCACTGGCCAGAACGTTGCCGGACTTGGTTCTTCGGGGCTGGCGGAACCTTGGACCCTGTAACAGGGTGGTGCATTTGGACGGACAAGCAATTGGAAACACCACTCAGGAAGATGCGGCAGTATATCAAAGCAGCGCATGCAGGGACGTTCATCCCCGACAGAGAGAACGACGAGCTGACAATGGCCCTCGGGAATCCTGAGCACCCTGGACGGACATGAGGCACGCCAGGCTCCCTTTTGTGGCGTGCTGGGTTTCCGGACGCAGGAGGCTACAAATGCCACGACAGGAGGAAGAAAATGGAGATGACCGAAATCCAGGCGCTGCGGGCCAGAATACAAGCGATAGAGGAACGGGAAGCAGATCGGGAGAAAAGAGCCGAAGCTTCCCCCGAAGCTACCCCGCCATCTCAGCGGAGAAGCAGCGTGGCTTCCACCGAGCTGCTTCAGCCAGAGCTTGCCTTGACGGCTACTGCCAGGAATCCTGTGGATGCTATCACACAGGCACAAAATTGCCACCTTATGGCACAGTGGATGAATCTGAAGGTCAAGGCGGCTGCTGGCTCTGTTTATCCTTCTGGACCAGACGACACTTTTCACTGCCGGCCGATTCCAGAAGGATATGCTAGGGTGATGGTCGACGAAATAACGGAGGGATTTGAGGAGCTCCAGCTTGACCACCCTACCGGTGAAGGGGAGACTCGGCTGGGTTCTTCACTGAAGACTCCATGCCTATGGCGGAAGGACCTAATCAACATTCTGAACTGGACGCCTCCGCCTCCTCCTCCTCCGACGACGAGTCAGGGCACTCCGCCTCCTCCTCCGGCGAGTGACCATCAGGGCACTCCGGCTCCTTCTCCGGCGAGTGACCATCAGGGCACTCCGGCTCCTTCTCCGGCGCGTGGCGGCACACCGCCTCCTTCGCCGCCGGCGCGTGGCGGCACTCCGCCTCCTTCGCCACCGGCGCGCCCGAGCAGACAGCCAGCTCCTCCTTCGCCTAATCAACAAGGGCGGAAGAGACCTGCCGCCGCTCCGGCTGCTCCTGCTCCGGCGCCTAAGCAAGTAAAAAAGACAGCCGCATCGTCTGGTCCGGCGACGTCTACCAGTACAGCCAGAGGCGGGAGGCGATGCAGATTCGGTCCTTCTCTCACGCCTCTAGAGAAGTTACCGTACGAGAGGTCCGACGAGGAAAACACGAAGATCGCTGAAGGCGAAGTGAAGGACTTTTTTGAAGGGTTGAAAGCACAGAGACATCCACCTCCAGAGGAGAAGATAGATGCGGTGAAAGCAAAGCGCACTCTTGCTGCCCTGAAGCAACCAGCGAAAAGTAAGCCGAAGGGCAACTATGACCGCATTATTCAAAAGACATTTCAAGATGCCAAGCGGTCCGGAAGTACAAAAAGTGATCAGAGGTTAGCAGAAGGGCGAGCTGGGAAACAAATTGCCCAGCTCGGCGAACAAGCGAACCAATCGTGCCCCCCGCTCAAGGTGTCTAGCGACATGGTCGCTAATGATCCGAGGATGGTGCCCGGTTATACCAATCTTGCAGATTACGCGTCCGACGATGTACACTATGATTTCATGGACGTGCAGATAGAAAGATACGAGTACAAAAAGCCTCTCGTCAAAAATGAAAGATCTCTATCAACGAATATGCGAAGATTGCATGATTGGTACATGAAAATCTGCAGAGAGTCTGGGGGGTGGAATAACTTGTATTTGAGAGTTAAACCGGAGCATGACCTCGTTGGAATTGACCTGTTGCCTGTTCCATTTGAGGAGTTCTATCAATTTTTCAATCAATTGGCCCTCGATAATACAACGATCACCTGCTACTGTCTGTAAGTAGTACTACTTCTGTCATTAAGTCTCTCTATATAGCTGATCTTCATTGCATGTATTTATAATTATCCTCACTATATTATGCAGATTGAAGATCGTCGAATTGAAGAAAAGACAAGTAGGTGATATTGGGTTTATTAACACATACCTCATAGATGCAACCGAGGTTAAATTGCGTCCCGGCGATACCGAGACCAACTTGCTACGATCGTTGGTGGTAAATGAAAACAAAGATATAATACTCTTTCCTTACAACTTCAAGTGAGTGTTAATGTCTTGTGCATATTTGGTTTCCCTTATATATATCAGTCAAGTTTATAGTGATGTAATGATCTCATGCATTCGTGCGCAGCTTCCACTATATTCTCTTAGAGATTAAGATTGAGAAGGGAATAGTAACTGTCTTCGACTCTAAACGTAAAGATCCCGAGGAGTATGCGGACATGACTCAAATGCTAGCCAGGTAAGTTAAATCGATCAATATTATCCACCATGCATATATATCAGCAACTTCATTTCTGATATCAACTAATTGTTTCCTTTGTCTGGCAGGGCTTGGAAAAAATTCATCAAAAAAGCTCCGAGACTGCCGAAGAAGCTACAATTTAGATACCCGAAAGTAAGTACTATATAGTAGCATGTTCCGCGCGCGCATCTCCTATATCTTGATTCAAGCGCTAGCTAGTTTCATCAATACCAATTTGGCATTCTTGCTTATCAGTTTGATTGAGCTCTATTTCATGTAAAGTGGTTGTGGCAGGAACCCGGGAATGATTATTGTGGATACTACATTTGCGAGTCCATCCGCCACACGACCTGTGAGCGGGGCTACACTGATGAACAATTTGAAGTGCGTAAGCAATCAATAATATTCACAAATTTATAGCATCATTTCATGTATTGACCCCCTACTTCAAATTAGATGTTTCGGATGCGGGATGAACTCCTAACACCAGATCGTCTGCGAGCAATTCAAGAGGAATTAGCGGCATTCTTCCTTGAACACGTGATCGCTGAAGACGGAGAATACTATGTGGACCCTGCATCCATGTGTTAGGAGATTATTTTTGTAAGAGATAATTATTGTATATATGTGCCCGGTAGTGTCGGATAGATATACGAGAACTTGTTGTTCGACCAATCTCTCGGAGAAGGAGAGGTGGTCGATATTATTACTTCTCTCTGTATGCATATATATATATATATATATGTTGATTATATATACGAGATCTTCTGTTCCTTCGTTTGCTTAGTAGCTAGCAGCTAGCTAGCTAGCTAGCGTGACTCTAGTCCATATATATACGTATGTGTAGTATGTAGCGTCGACCAAAAGCACGGACATAAGAGAGAACACTTCTCTCTATTAATTAGCTAGCTAACACAATATATCAAACACCTAAATTAACCCCCAAAACCTAAAACCCCCCCATCCCCTTTCAAAAAAAAATAAAACAAAAACCACAGCTACAGAAATGCTGACACGTGGATGCCTTTTGGTCCCGGTTGGTACCACCAACCGGGACTAAAGCCCCTCCTGCCTGGACTCGGTGCACAGGCCACGTGGACACCCTTTTGCCCCGGTTCTGGATTGAACCGGGACTAAAGGGTCAGAGCATTAGTACCGACCCTCTTGCCCCGGTTCCAGAACCGGGGCTAAAAGGCCAAACGAACCGGGGCTAAATCCCCTTTATCTACTAGTGCTAGGAGTCTCTGGGGATTCGATCCTTGGCATCTTTGCTAAGGGAAAACACTTCTACTTACTGCATCTTACACCTTCCACTTGGGGTAACCAACGAGGGGTTCGAGGCCCATCAGCTATTCATTTCTTCTTCTCCTCTTTTTATTTCTTCTTCGTTTTCTTATGTTTTATCGGGTCTGTCGTCGTCGATATACCCCTCCCGATAACTTCAACACGAGGGGGGGTGAATATACCCCCTCCCCGATAATATTATTTTCCCATGTACGTACGTATGTCGTGTCGATATAAACTCCCGATAACTTCAACACGTGGGGGGTGGGTCGATATACCCTCTCCCGATAACTTCAACACGTGGGGGGGTCGATATACCCCCTCCCAGATAATATATATTATTTTCCCATGTACGTATGTCGTGTCGATATAAACTCCCGATAACTTCAACACGTGGGGGGGGAGTCGATATACCCCCTCCCGATAACTTCAACACGTGGGGGGGGGGGGTCTGTCGTCGTCGATATGCCCCCTCCCCGATAACATTATTTTCTTGTGTATGTATCTCGTCGTTGTCGATATTACCCCCTCCTTGAAGCGTTCTCGAGGCCACCCCTAACCCTTGAAGCGTTGTTGAGGCCACCCAAAACCCTAGAGAAGCAGCGTCGAGGCCACAAATTAATATGATTCCTTACTGTGATTAGCTAGCTAGTTCTACGTTTGCCACTAATATATCCATCTGTCATGTTCGAATAATAATTGACATGTTGTAAATATTTGTAGAAACTATGGACACCCCCCGAGACAAAGCACAAGAAGCGTTGTTGCTGGACATAATCGCAAACGGACGTGATGCCGTCTTTCGTTTCTCAACAAGACAGATGATCTGTTGGAAAGAGAGGGTGAAGAAGCAGGCTATGATTATGATTGCTCCGGTGACCCAATGCAGGTGCAGGAAGTAGACCGTGAGGACGGCTCCGGTGACCCAATGCTGGTGCAAGAAGGAGACCATGATGACGGCTCCGGTGACCGAACCGAGTCCGGCCAGGTATATGTATTAGTTAAGCTTGTGCTGACTAGTTAATTGATGCATTCATTATTTTGGTATGTACACATATTAGTTAACTCTCGTCTTTGTTCTTTTTTCTAGCCCTCCGGATCGAGCACAACTTCGGTAAGGAGACGAGGCCAGAAGAAAAAGTTGAGCTCGGATGAAAAGTTTGAGATCATAGAAATCGCGCGCACCGGCCAACCGATTGAACCCATCCGAACAAAGAACACATTTGTTGCTTAGTGTGGGGTTCTGGTTAGGGACAAGATCCCGATCAGCATCCAACAAGGGTTAAAGCCGGCTATATAAGACCCTGAGGTGTCTTATGTCACTGATAGGCAAAAAAATGATCTTTGGACTGAGCTGAAGTCAAATTTCACCCTACCGCCAGAGGATGATCCGGCGAAGCCAGTTATGGAGCAATTAATCAAGTCTTTTGCTCTTACGAAGATGGCAGACCTATTCGGGAGGTGGAAGAAATACCTGAATAAGTTTGTCGACAAAAAAGAGACACCAGAATTCAAGGGCATATATGAGAAGATCAGAGATGACTGGCCCGCATTTGTGGCCTACAAGACATCGGAAAAGAGTAAGAAGATGTCGGCGACAAACAAGCAAAATGCTGCGAAGAAGAAGCATCACCATCGCACAGGGTCAGGTGGCTACCTCAGAGCCCGGCCTAAGTGGGCCAAGGTTGAGAATGATCTGCTTGACAAAGGGATCGAACCAGAGACAATGAACTGGCCAGACCGTTGCCGTACTTGGTTCTTCGGGGCTAGCGGAACCTTGGACCTTGTATCAGGGAAGTGCATTTGGACGGACGAGCAATTGGAAATACCAGTCAAGAAGCTTCGGCACTATATCAAAGCAGCACAGCAAGGGACGTTCGTTCCCGACAGAGAGAACGATGAGCTCACAATGGCCCTTGGGAATCCTGAGCACCCTGGACGGACACGAGGCACGCCAGGCTCCGTTCCGTGGAGTGCTGGGTTTCCGGACGCAGGCGGTTACAAATGCCACAAGAGGAGGAAGAAAGTGCAGCAGACCAAACTGCTGGCGCTGCACGCTAGGGTACAAGCGATAGAGGAACGAGAAGCAAATTGCAGCAAAAGAATTGCCGAAGCTTCCCCCGAAGCTACCCCGCCATCTCAGCGGAGAAGCAGCGTGGCTTCCACTGAGCTGCTTCAGCCGGAGCATGTCTTGACGGCTCCTGCTAGCTATCCCGTGGATGCTATCACGGAGTCTCAAAATTGCCACCTTATGATGTAATGGATTAATATGAAGGTCAAGGCGGCTGTTGGCTCTGTTCTTCCTACTGAGCCCGGCGCAAGTTTTCACTGTCGGCCGATTCCAGAAGGATATGCTAGGGTGATGGTCGATGAAATAACGGAGGGATTTGAGGACCTCCAGCTTGACCACCCTACCGGTGAAGGGGAGACTCGGCTGGGTTCTTCTCTGAAGACTCCATGCCTATGGCGTAAGGACCTCATCAACCTTCTGAACTGGACGCCTCCACCTCCTCCTCCTCCTCCGGTGAGTCAGGGCACTCTGCCTCCTCCTCCGGTGAGTGACGATCAGGGCACTCGGCCGGCTCCTTCTCCGGCGCGTGGCGGCACTCCGCCTCCTTCTCCGCCTGCGCCGGCGCGCCCGAGAAGCCAGCCTCCTCCTTCTCCGCCTCGTCAGCAAGGGCAGAAGAGACCCGCCGCCGCTCCGGCTGCTCCGGTGGGTCGTAGTCCTTCTCTTCCGCCGCGTAAGCAAGGAAAGAAGACAGCCGCTCCGTCTGGTCTGTCGTCGTCTAGCAGTACAGCCAGAGGCGGGAGGCAATACAGTTTCGGTCCTTCTCTCACGCCTCTAGAGAAGTTACCATACGAGAGGTCCGACGAGGAATACGCGAATATCGCTAAAGCCGAAGTGAAGGATTGGTTTCAAGGGTTGAAAGCACAGAGACATCCACCTCCGGAGGAGAAGATAGATCCGGTGAATGCAAAGCGCACTCTGGCTGCCCTGAAGAAACCACCAAAGTCTCCGCCGAAAGACAACTATGACCGCATTATTGAAAAGTCATTTCACGAAGCGAAGCGGTCGGGAAGTACTATAAGTGATCAAAGGTTAGTAGAAGGACGAGCTGGGAAACAAATTGCCCAGCTCGGCGAACAAGCGAACCAATCGTGCCCCCCGCTCAAGGTGTCTAGCGACATCGTTGCTAATGATTCGAGGATGGTGCCCGGTTATAGCAATCTTGGAGATTACCTGCCCGACGATGTACATTATGATTTCTTGGAGGTGCAGATACAAAGATACGAGTACGGGAAGCCTCTCATCAAAGATGAAAGATCTCTATCAACGATGATGCGAAGATTGCATGATTGGTACTTCAAAATCTGCAGAGAGTCTGGGGGGGGGATACTTTGTATGTGAGAGTTAAAAAGGAGCATGACCTCGTTGGAATTGAACTGTTGCCTATTCCATTTGAGGAGTTCTTTCAGTTTTTCAATCAACTGGCCCTCGATAAAGCAACGGTCACCTGCTACTGTCTGTAAGTAGTACTACTTCTGTCATTAAGTCTCTCTATATAGCTCAGCTCTTTCATTGCATGTATTTATAATTATCCTCACTATATTATGCAGATTGAAGATCGTCGAATTGAAGAAAAGATAAGTCGGTGATATTGGGTTCATTAACACATATCTCACAGATGCAACTGAGGTTAAATTTCATGCCGCAGATACCGAGGCCAACTTGCTACGATCGTTGGTAATAAATGAAAACAAAGATATAATACTCTTTCCTTACAACTTCAAGTGAGTGTTACTGTCTTGTGCATATTCGGTTTCCCTTATATATATTAGTCAAGGTTATAGTAATGAAATTGATGAGTTAATGCATGCGTGCACAGCTTCCACTATATTCTCCTAGAGATTAAGCTTGAGTAGGGAGTAGTAACTGTGGACATGACTCAAATGCTCGAGAAGATCCCCTGGAGTATGCGGACATGACTCAAATGCTCGAGAAGTAAGTTAAATCGATCATTATCCACCATGCATATCAGCAACTTTGTTCATTTCTGATATCAAGTAATTGTTTTCTTTGTCTGGCAGGGTTTGGAGAAAATTCACCAAAAAAGCTCCGGGACTGCCGAAGCAGCTGGAATTTAGACACCCGAAAGTAAGTACTATAGTAGCATGTTCCGCGCATCTCCTATTGATTCAAGCGCTAGTTTCATCAATACCATTTGGCATTCTTGCTTATCAGTTTGATTGACCTCTATTTCTTGTAAAGTGGTTGTGGCAGGAACAAGGGAATGATTTCTGAGAATACTACATTTGCGAGTCCATCCGCCACACGACCTGTGAGCGAGGCTACTCTGACGAACAATTTGAAGTGCCTAAGCAATAATATTCACAATTTTATTTCATTACCATCATTTGTGTTGAGTTTCATTTATTCATATATATATATATATATATATATATATATATATATATATATATATATATATATATATATATATATATATGTGTGTGTGTGTGTGTGTGTGTGTGTGTGTGTGTGTGTGTGTGTATGTATGTATTGACCCCCTTCTTCAAATTAGATCTTTCGGATGCGGGATGAACTCCTACCACCAGATCGTCTGCGAGCAATTCACGAGGAATTGGCGGCATTCTTCCTTGACCACGTGATCGCTGAAGACGGAGAATACTATGTGGACCATGCGTCTGTATGATAGGAGATTCTATTTGTAAGAGATAATTATTGTATATATGTACCTGGTAGTGTCGGATAGATATACGAGAACTTGTTGTTCGACCAATCTCTCGGAGAAGGAGAGGTGGTCGATGTCACTTCTCTTTGTATGCATATATATGTTGATGACGATCTTCTGTTTCCTTCGTTTGCTTACTAGCTAGCTAGCGTGTCTAGTCCTCTCTATACGTATGTATAGTACGTAGCGTCGACCAAGCACGGACATAAGAGAGGACACTTCTCTCTATTAATTAGCTAGCTAACACAATATATGAAACACCTAAATTAACCCCCCAAAACCCCCAACCCCCCCCCCTTTAAAAAAAACAAAAACCCCAGCCATAGAAATGCTGACGCGTGGATGCCTATTGGTCTCGGTTGGTGCCACCAACCGGGACCAAAGGCCCTCCTGCCTGGGCTCCGCGCACAGGCCACGTGGAGGCCCATCTGTCCCGGTTCTTGTTTGAACCGGGACTAAAGGGCTAGGGCATTAGTACCGACCCTTTAGTCACGGTTCAAGAACCGGGGCAGAAGGCCCAGACGAACCAGGACAATAGGCCCGTTTTCTACTAGTGTTATTCACCACATGATACGTGTTTTACTTGGAGCGTCATGTATGATTTGAGTCTTTGGTTGTTAGTTTGCAACAATCATCCTTGCTGGACACACCTTTTTGAGAGAGATAAATATGGTTTTGAATTTGTTAGAACACTCTATGTGCTTCACTTATATCTTTTGAGCTAAATAGTTTTGCTCTAGTGCTTCACTTATATCTTTTAGAGCACGGTGGTGATTATATTTTGTAGAAATTTTTGATCTCTCATGCTTCACTTATATCTTTTTGAGAGTCTTTTAGAACAGCATGGTAATGTGCTTTGGTTATAAAACTAGTCCTAATATGATAGGCATCCAAGATAAATGTAGTAATAACTTTCATACAAAGTGCATTGAATATGATGAGAAGTTTGACACTTGATGATTGTTTTGAGATATGAGGATAGTGATATTAGAGTCATGCTAGCGGAGTTATTATGAATTTGAGAAATACTTGTGTTAAAGATTGTGATTCCCGTAGCATGCACGTATGGTGAATCGCTATGTGACGAAGTTAGAGCATGATGTATTTGTAGATTGTCATCCTTTGTGTGGAGGTCGGGGGCGCGCGATGGTTAACTCCTACCAACCTCCCCCTAGGAGCATGCGTTGATTGCTTTGTTTTGATGACTCGTAAATTTTTGCAATAAGTATATGAGTTCTTTATGATTAATATTGATTCCATGGATTATACGCACTCTCACCCTTCCACCATTGCTAGCCTCTCTTATGTCCGTGCTTGGTCGACGCTATATACCTTCCTCAAAATAGCCACCATACCTACCTATCATGGCATTTCCATAGCCATTCCGAGATATACTGCCATGCAACTTTCCACCATTCCGTTCATATGACACGCTTCATATTGTCATATTGCCATGCATGATCATGTAGTTGACATCGTATTTGTGGCAAAGCCACCATGCATAATTTTTCATACATGTCACTCTTGATTCATTGCACATCTCGGTACACTGCCGGAGGCATTCATACAGAGTCATACTTTGTTCTAGTATCGAGTTGTAATATTGAGTTGTAAATCAATAACAGTGTGATGATCATCATTATTAGAGCATTGTCCCATGTGAGGAAAGTCCAAATAAAAAAAAGGAGATGGCCCAAAAAAATTATATAGAGAGGGGCTAAAAAAAAGAGAAAGCCCATCCAAAAAAATGAGAGAAAAGAGAGAAGGGACAATGCTACTATCCTTTTCCACACTTGTGCTTCAAAGTAGCACCATGTTCTTCATGATAGAGAGTCTCCTGTTTAGTCACTTTCATATACTAGTGGAAATTTTCATTATAGAACTTGGCTTGTATATTCCAACGATGGACTTCAAATGCCCTAGGTCTTCATGAGCAAGCAAGTTGGATGCACACCCACATAGTTTCTTTTGTTGAGCGTTCATACATTTTTAGTTCTAGTGCATCCGTTGCATGGCAATCCCTACTCACTCACATTGATATCTATTGATGGGCATCTCTATAGCACGTTCATACGCCTAGTTGACGTGAGACTATCTTCCTCCTTTTTGTCTTCTCCACAACCACCATTCTATTCCACCCATAGTGCAATATCCATGGCTCACGCTCATGTATTGCGTGAAAGTTGAATGGTTTGAAAAAATTGAGTATTAAAACAAGTGTTTGGCTGAAACCAAGGTTGTGCATGATATGAATATTTTGTGTGATGAAGAGGGAGCATAGCCACACTATATGATTTTTTAGGGATAACTTTCTTTGGCCATGTTATTTTGAGAAGACTGAAGGAAATATGCCCTAGAGGCAATAATAAAGTTATTATTTATTTCCTTATATCATGATAAATGTTTATTATTCATGCTAGAATTGTATTAACCGGAAACTTAATACATGTGTGAATACATAGACAAAACAGAGTGTCCCTAGTATGCCTCTACTAGACTAGCTCATTCATCAAAGATGGTTATGTTTCCTAGCCATAGACATGAGTTGTCAATTGATCAACGGGATCACATCATTAGGAGAATGATCTGATGGACAAGACCCATCCGTTAGCTTAGCACTATGATCGTTTAAGTTTCACTGCTATTGCTTTCTTCATGACTTATACATGTTCCTATGACTATGAGATTATGCAACTCCCGAATACCGGAGGAACACTTTGTGTGCTACTAAACGTCACAACGTAACTGGGTGATTATAAAGGTACTCTACAGGTGTCTCCGAAGGTACTTGTTGGGTTGGCGTATTTCGAGATTAGGATTTGTCACTCCGATTGTCGAAGAGGTATCTCTGGGCCCACTCGGTAATGCACATCACTATAAGCCTTGCAAGCATTGCAGCTAATGAGTTAGTTGCGGGATGATGTATTACGGAACGAGTAAAAAGACTTGTTGGTAACGAGATTGAACTAGGTATTGAGATACCGACGATCGAATCTCGGGCATGTAACATACCGATGACAAAGGGAGCAATGTATGTTGTTATGCGGTTTGACCGATAAAGATCTTCGTAGAATATGTGGGAGCCAATATGAGCATCCAGGTTCCGCTATTGGTTATTGACCGGAGACGTGTCTCGGTCATGTCTACATAGTTCTCGAACCCGTAGGGTCCGCACGCTTAAGGTTTCGATGATAGTTTTATTATGAGTTTATGAGTTTTGATGTACCGAAGGAGTTCGGAGTCCCGGATGAGATCGGGGACATGACGGGGAGTCTCAAAATGGTCGAGACGTAAAAATCGATATATTGGACGACTATATTCGGACATCGGAAAGGTTCCGAGTGATTCGGGTATTTTCGGAGTACCGGGGAGTTACGGGAATAGAGGAGAGAGGCCAAAAGGAAGGAGGCGTGCACCCCCCTTCTGGTCCGAATTGGACAAGGGGTGCAGCCCCCTTTTCCTTCTCCCTCTCCCCCTTTTCCTTCTCTCCTACTCCGGAAAGGAAAGGGGAATCCTACTAGGACTTGGGAGTCCTAGTAGGACTCCCCACACTTGGTGCGCCCCCTCTAGGGCCGGCCTCTCCCTCCCTCCTTTATATACGGGGGCAGGGGGGCACCTCTAGACACAACAATTGATCTCTTGATCTCTTAGCCGTGTGCGGTGCCCCCCTCCACCATAGTTCTCCTCGATAAATATTGTAGCGGTGCTTAGGCGAAGCCCTGCGACGGTAGAACATCAAGATCGTCACCACGCCGTCGTGCTAACGGAACTCTCCCTCGACACTCGGCTGGATCGGAGTTCGAGGGACGTCATCGAGCTGAACGTGTGCTAGAACTCGGAGGTGCCGTAGTTTCGGTCCTTGATCGGTCGGGCCATGAAGACGTACGACTACATCAACCGCGTTGTTCTAACGCTTCCGCTTTCGGTCTACGAGGGTACGTAGACTCACTCTCCCCTCTCGTTGCTATGTATCTGGAAGATAGATCTTGCATGATCGTAGGAAAATTTTAAAATACTACGTTCCCCAACAGTGGTATCAGAGCCAGGTCTATGCGTAGATGATATGCACGAGTAGAACACAAGTGAGTTGTGGACGATACTAGTCATACTGCTTACCAGCATGTCATACTTTGATTCGGTGGTATTGTTGGATGAAGCGGCCCGAACCGACATTACGCGTACGCTTACGCGAGACTGGTTCTATCGACGTGCTTCGCACACTGGTGGCTGGCGGGTGTCAGTTTCTCCAACTTTAGTTGAATCAAGTGTGGCTACGCCCGGTCCTTGTGAAGGTTAAAACAACACATACTTGACGAAATATCGTTGTGGTTTTGTATGCGTAGGTAAGAACGGTTCTTGCTAAGCCCGTAGCAGCCACGTAAAACTTGCAACAACAAAGTAGAGGACGTCTAACTTGTTTTTGCAGGGCATGTTGTGATGTGATATGGTCAAGACATGATGAGTTATACGGTTTTGTATGAAATGATCATGTTTTGTAAAGTTATCGGCAACTGGCAGGAGCCATATGGTTGTCGCTTTATTGTATGAAATGCAATCGCCATGTAATTGCTTTACTTTATCACTAAGCGGTGGCGATAGTCGTAGAAGCAATAGTTGGCGAGACGACAACGATGCTACGATGGAGATCAAGGTGTCGCGCCGGTGACGAAGGTGATCATGACGGTGCTTTGGAGATGGAGATCAAAAGCACAAGATGATGATGGCCATATCATGTCACATATTTTGATTGCATGTGATGTTTATCTTATTATGCTTCTTATTTTGCTTAGTTCGACGGTAGCATTATAAGATGATACCTTACTAAATTTCAAGGTATAAGTGTTCTCCCTGAGAATGCACCGTTGCGAAAGTTCGTCGTGCCGAGACACCACGTGATGATCGGGTGTGATAAGCTCTACGTTCAAATACAGCGGGTGTAAGCCAGTTTTGCACACGCAGAATACTCGGGTTAAACTTGACGAGCCTAGCATATGCAGATATGGCCTCGGAACACTTGAGACCGAAAGGTCGAGCGTGAATCATATAGTAGATATGATCAACATAAGATGTTCACCATTGAAACTACTCCATCTCACGTGATGATCGGACATGGTTTAGTTGATTTGGATCACGTGATCATTTAGATGACTAGAGGGATGTCTATCTAAGTGGGAGTTCTTAAGTAATATGATTAAATTGAACTTTAATTTATCATGAACTTAGTCCTCGTAGTATTAGCATATCTATGTTGTAGATCAATAGCTCGCGATGTTGCTCCCCGTTTATTTTTTATATGTTCCTAGAGAAAACTAAGTTGAAAGATGTTAGTAGCAATGATGCGGAATTGTTCTGTGATCTGAGGATTATCCTCATTGCTGCACAGAGAATTATGTCCTTGATGCACCGCTAGGTGACATACCTATGGCAGGAGCAGATGTAGACGTTATGAACGTTTTGACAAAAGCTCGGTATGATGACTACTTGATAGTTTAAGTGCACCATGCTTTATGGCTTAGAACCGGGACTTCAAAAACGTTTTGAACGCCACGGAGCATATAAGATGTTCCAAGAGTTGAAATTAGTATTTCATACTCATGCCCGTGTCGAGAGGTATAAGACTTCTGACAGTACTTTGCCTACAAGATGGAGGAGAATAGCTCAACCAGTGAGCATGTGCTCAGATTGTCTGGGTACTACAATTACTTGAATCAAGTGGGAGTTAATCTTCCAGATAAGATAGTAATTGACAAAGTTCTCTAGTCACTATCACCAAGTTAGTAGAACTTCGTGATATGCAAGGGATGACGAAAGGAATTCCCGAGCTCTTCGCAATGCTGAAGTCAGCGAAGGTAGGAATCATGAAAAAGCATCAAGTGTTGCTGGTTAACAAGACCACTTGTTTCAAGTAAAGGGCAAAGGGATAGAAGGGGAACTTCAAGAAGAATGACAAGCAAGTTGTCACTCCCGTGAAGAAACCCAAAGCTAAAACTCAAGCCTGAAACTAAGTGCTTCTACTGCAAAGGAAATGGTCACTGGAAGTGGAACTGCCCTAGATACTTGGCGGATAAGAAGGATGACAAAGTGAACAAAGGTATATTTTGATATACAGATTATTGATGTGTACTTTACTAGTGTTCATAGCAACCCCTGGGTATTTGATACCGGTTCAGTTGCTAAAATTAGTAACTCGAAACGAGAATTGCAGAATGAACAGAGACTAGTTAAAGGTGAAGTGACGATGTGTGTTGGAAGTGGTTCCAAGATTGATATGATCATCATCGCACACTCCCTATACTTTCGGGATTAGTGTAAAACCTAAATAAATGTTATTTGGCATTTGCGTTGAGCATGAATATGATTTGATCATATTTGTTGCAATATGATTATTCATTTAAAGTCATAGAATAATTGTTATTCTGTTTACATGAATAAAACCTTCGATGGTCATACACCCAATGAAAATAGTTTGTTGGACCTCGATCGTGGTGATACACATATTCATAATATTGAAGCCAAAAGATGCAAGGTTAATAATGATAGTGCAACTTATTTGTGGCACTGCTGTTTAGGTCATAATGGTGTAAAGCGCATGAAGAAACTCCATAGTGATTGACTTTTGGAATCACTTGATTATGAATCACTTGGTGCTTGCGAACCATGCCTCATGGGCAAGATGACTAAAACTCCGTTCTCCGGAACAATGGAGCGAGCAACAGATTTGTTGGAGATCATACATACAGATGTATGTGGACCAATGACTGTTGAAGCTCACGGCGGGTATCGTTATTTTCTGACCTTCACTGATGATTTGGGCAGATATGGGTATATCTACTTAATGAAGCACAAGTCTAAAACATTTGAAAAGTTCAAAGAATTTCAGAGTGAAGTGGAGAATCATCGTAACAAGAAAATAAGAGTTTCTACGATATGATCGTAGAGGTAAAATATTTGAGTTAGCGAGTTTGGCCTTCAGTAAAAACAATGTGAAATAGTTTCACTACTCACGCCACCTGGAACACCATAGTGTAATGGTGTGTCCGAACGTCATAACCGTCCTTTATTAGATATGGTGCGATCGATGATGTCTCTGAACGATCTACCACTATCGCTTTTGGGGTTATGCATTAGAGACAGATACATTCACGTTAAATAGGGCACCATCTAAATCCGTGGAGATGACACCGTATGAACTATGGTTTGACGAGAAACCTAAGCTGTCATTTCTTTAAGTTTGGGACTGCGATGCTTATGTGAAAAAGTTTCAACATGATAAGCTCGAACCCAAATCGGAGAAGTAAATCTTCATAGGATACCCAAAAGAAACTGTTGGGTACACCTTCTATCACAGATCCGAAGGCAAGGTCTTTGTTGCTAAGAGTGGATCCTTTCTAGAGAAGGAGTTTCTCTCGAAAGAAGTGAGTGGGAGGAAAGTGGAACTTGATGAGGTAATTGTACCTTCTCCCGAATTGGATAGTAGTACATCACAGAAACTGGTTCCAGTGATTCCTACACCAATTAGTGAGGAAGCTAATGATGATGATCATGAAACTTCGGATCAAGTTACTGCTGAACTTCGTAGATCAACCAGAGTACGTTCCGCACCAGAGTGGTACGGCAACCCGGTTTTGGAAGTCATGTTACTGGACCATGATGAACCTACGAACTATGAGGAAGCGATGATGAGCCCAGATTCCGCAAAATGGCTTGAGACCATGAAATCTGAGATGGGATCCATGTATGAGAACAAAGTGTGGACTTTGGTTGACTTGCCCGATGGTCGGCAAGCCATCAAAAATAAATGGATCTTCAAGAGGAAGACTGACGCTGACAGTAATGTTACTGTTTACAAAGCTCGACTTGTTGCGAAAGTTTTTCAATGCAACCAGAAGGTTTTGTCAATCCTAAAGGTGCTAACAAAATGTGCAAGCTCCAGCGATCCATCTATGGACTGGTGCAAGCATCTCGGAGTTGGAATATACGCTTTGATAAGTTGATCAAAGCATATAGATTTATACAGACTTGCGGTGAAGCCTGTATTTACAAGAAGTGAGTGGGAGCACTACAACCTTTCTCATAAGTATATGTGAATGACATATTGTCGATCGGAAATGATGTAGAATTTTCTGGAAAGCATAAAGGAGTGTTTGAAAGGAGTTTTCCAAAGAAAGACCTTGGTGAAGCTGCTTACATATTGGGCATCAAGATCTATAGAGATAGATCAAGACGCTTGATAAGACTTTCGATGAGTACATACCTTGATATGATTTTGAAGTAGTTCAAAATGGATCAGTCAAAGAAGGAGTTCTTACCTGACTTGTAAGGTGTGAAGTTGAGTAAGGCTCAAAGCCGGACCACGGCAGAAAAATATAGAGAGAATGAAAGTCATTCCCTATGCCTCAGCCATAGGTTCTATAAAGTATGCCATGCTGTGTACCAAACATGTTGTGTACCTTGCCATGAGTTTGTCAAGAGGGTACAATAGTGATCCAGGAGTAGATCACTGTACAGCGGTCAAAATTATCCTTAGTAACTGGATGACTAAGGAAATGTTTCTCGATTATGGAGGTGATAAAGAGTTCGTCGTAAAGGGTTACGCCGATGCAAGTTTTGACACTAAATCTAGCTGACTCTAAGTATCAATCTGGATGCGTATTGAAAGTGGGAGCAATTAGCTAGAGTAGCTCCATGCAGAGCATTGTAGACACATAGACATTTGCGAAATACATACGGATCTGAATGTGACAGACCCGTTGACTAAACTTCTCTCACGAAGCAAAACATGATCACACCTTAGTACTCTTTGGGTGTTAATCACATAGCAATGTGAACTAGATTATTGACTCTAGTAAACCCTTTGGGTGTTAATCACATGACGATGTGAACTATCGGTGTTAAATCACATGGCGATGTGAACTAGATTATTGACTCTAGTGCAAGTGGGAGTTGAAGGAAATATGCCCTAGAGGCAATAATAATGTTATTATTTATTTCCTTATATCATGATAAATGTTTATTATTCATGCTAGAATTGTATTAACCGGAAACTTAATACATGTGTGAATACATAGACAAAACAGAGTGTCCCTAGTATGCCTCTACTAGACTAGCTCATTGATCAAAGATGGTTATGTTTCCTAGCCATAGACATGAGTTGTCATTTGATCAACGGGATCACATCATTAGGAGAATGATCTGATGGACAAGACCCATCCGTTAGCTTAGCACTATGATCGTTTAAGTTTCACTGCTATTGCTTTCTTCATGACTTATACATGTTCCTATGACTATGAGATTATGCAACTCCCGAATACCGGAGGAACACTTTGTGTGCTACTAAACGTCACAACGTAACTGGGTGATTATAAAGGTACTCTACAGGTGTCTCCGAAGGTACTTGTTGGGTTGGCGTATTTCGAGATTAGGATTTGTCACTCCGATTGTCGGAGAGGTATCTCTGGGCCCACTCGGTAATGCACATCACTATAAGCCTTGCAAGCATTGCAGCTAATGAGTTAGTTGCGGGATGATGTATTACGGAACGAGTAAAGAGACTTGTTGGTAACGAGATTGAACTAGGTATTGAGATACCGACGATCGAATCTCGGACATGTAACATACCGATGACAAAGGGAACAATGTATGTTGTTATGCGGTTTGACCGATAAAGATCTTCGTAGAATATGTGGGAGCCAATATGAGCATCCAGGTTCCGCTATTGGTTATTGACCGGAGACGTGTCTCGGTCATGTCTACATAGTTCTCGAACCCGTAGGGTCCGCGCGCTTAAGGTTTCGATGATAGTTTTATTATGAGTTTATGAGTTTTGATGTACCGAAGGAGTTCGGAGTCCCGGATGAGATCGGGGACATGACGAGGAGTCTCAAAATGGTCGAGACGTAAAAATCGATATATTGGACGACTATATTCGGACGTCGGAAAGGTTCCGAGTGATTCGGGTATTTTCGGAGTACCGGGGAGTTACGGGAATAGAGGAGAGAGGCCAAAAGGAAGGAGGCGTGCACCCCCCTTCTGGTCCGAATTGGACAAGGGGTGCAGCCCCCTTTTCCTTCTCCCTCTCCCCCTCTTTCCTTCTCTCCTACTCTGGAAAGGAAAGGGGAATCCTACTAGGACTTGGGAGTCCTAGTAGGACTCCCCACACTTGGTGCGCCCCCTCTAGGGCCGGCCTCTCCCTCCCTCCTTTATATACGGGGGCAGGGGGGCACCTCTAGACACAACAATTGATCTCTTGATCTCGTAGCCGTGTGCGGTGCCCTCCTCCACCATAGTTCTCCTCGATAAATATTGTAGCGGTGCTTAGGCGAAGCCCTGCGACGGTAGAACATCAAGATCGTCACCACGCCGTCGTGCTGACGGAACTCTCCCTCGACACTCGGCTGGATCGGAGTTCGAGGGACGTCATCGAGCTGAACGTGTGCTAGAACTCGGAGGTGCCGTAGTTTCGGTGCTTGATCGGTCGGGCCGTGAAGACGTACGACTACATCAACCGCGTTGTTATAACGCTTCCGCTTTCGGTCTACGAGGGTACGTAGACTCACTCTCCCCTCTCGTTGCTATGCATCTGGTAGATAGATCTTGCATGATCGTAGGAAAATTTTAAAATACTGCGTTCCCCAACAAAGACATGATTGCTTTGTTAGTATGCTTGAAGTATTATTATTTCTTATGTCAATATAGACTTTTGTCTTGAATCTTTCGGATCTGAATATTCATGCCACAATAAAGAGAATTACATTGAAAATTATGTTGGTTAGCATTCCACATAAAAAAAATCTGTTTTTATCATTTACCTACTCGAGGACGAGCAGGAATTAAGATTGGAGATGATTAATACATCTCCCACGTATGTATAGTATTTGATTGTTCCATCCTATTATATATGATGTTTTGGATGTTTAATGGGCTTTATTATACACTTTTATATTATTTTTGGGACTAACCTATTAACCCAAAGGCCCAGTCCAGATTGCTGTTTTTTTGCCTATTTCAGGGTTTCGCAAAAAAGGAATATCAAACAGAGTCCAAACGGAATGAAACCTTCGGAAGAGTTATTTTTGGAACGATATCTTCACGAGAGACTTGAGCACCACGGCAGAGGACATACGGGGTGTCCACGAGGGTGGGGAGCGCACCCCCTCCCCCTGGATGCGCCCCCTGCCTCGTGGGCCCCACGTTGCTCCACCGACGTACTCCTTCCTCCTATATATACTCATGTACCCTGAAAACATTGAAGCAATAGAGAAAATCCTAATTCGACCACCGCAACCTTCTGTTCCCGCGAGATCCCATCTTGGGGCCTGTTCCGGAGCTCCGCCGGAGGGGGGATCTTCCACGTAGTGCTTCTACATCAACACCATCGGCTCACTATGAGATGTGAGTAGTTCACCACAGACCTTCGGGTCCATAGTTAGTACCTAGATGGCTTCTTCTCTCTTTTTGGATCTCAATACCAAGTTCTCCTCAGTCTTCAAGGAGATCTATTCGATGTAATCTTTTTGTGGTGTGTTTGTCGAGATCCGATGAATTGTGGGTTTATGATCAAGATTATCTATGAGAAATATTTGGTTCTTTTCTGAATTCTTTTATGTATGATTATAATGTCCTTGCAAGTCTCTTCGAAATGTCGGTTTGGTTTGGCCTACTAGATCTATAGTTCTTGCAATGGGAGAAGTGCTTGGCTTTGGGTTCAATCTTGCGGTGTCCTTTCCCAGTGACAGCAGGGGCAGCAAGGCACGTATTGTATTGTTGCCATCGAGGATAAAAAGATGGGGTTTATATCATATTGCTTGAGTTTATCCCTCTACATCATGTCATCTTGCTTAAAGCATTACTCTGTTCTTATGAACTTAATACTCTAGATGCATGCTGGATAGCGGTCGATATGTGGAGTAATAGTAGTAGGTGCAGAATCGTTTCGGTCTACTTGTCATAGACGTGATGCCTATTGATACGTCTCCAATGTATCTATAATTTTTGATTGTTCCATGCTATTATTTATGATGTTTTGGATGTTTAATGGGAATTGTTATACACTTTTATATTATTTTTAGGACTAACCTACTAACCCAAAGGCCTAGTCCAGAATGTTGTTTTTTGCCTGTTTCAGGGTTTTACAGTAAAGGAATATCAAACGGAGTCCAAACGGAATGAAACCTTCGGGGGAGATATTTTTTGGAGAAAAACACGCACGAGAGACTTGAGAACCACGGAGTAGGGGACACATGGTGCGCACGAGGGTGGGGGGCGCGCCCCCTGCCTCGTGGGTCCCATGTAAGGCCCCCGGTGCCCTCCTTCCTCCTATATAAGCCTACGTACCCCGAAACCATCAGAGGAGAGGAGAAAACCCTAGTTCCACCGCCGCAACCTTCTATTCCCGTGAGATCCCATCTTGGGGCCTGTTCCGGAGCTCCGCCGGAGAGGGGATCTACCACGGAGTGCTTCTACATCATCATCATCGCCTCACCATGAGTTGTGAGTAGTTTACCACATACATTCGGGTCCATAGCTAGTATCTAGATGGCTTCTTCTCTCTCTTTGGATCTCAATACAAAGTTCTCCACGGTCTTCAAGGAGATCTATTCGATGTAATCTCTTTTTGCGGTGTGTTTGTCGAGATCCGATGAATTGTGGGTTTATGATCAAGATTATCTATGAGAAAGATTTGGTTCTTCTCTGAACTATTTATGTATGATTATAATATCCTTGCAAGTGTCTTCGTATTATTGGTTTGGTTTGGCCTACTAGATCTATAGTTCTTGCAATGGGAGAAGTGCTTGGCTTTGGGTTCAATCTTGCGGTGTCCTTTCCCAGTGACAGTAGGGGCAACAAGACACGTATTGTATTGTTGCCATCGAGGATAAAAATATGGGGTTTATATCATATTGTTTGAGTTTATCCCTCATCATGTCATCTTGCTTAAGGCGTTACTCTATTCTTATGAACTCAATACACTAGATGCATGCTGGATAGCGGTCGATGTGTGGAGTAATAGTACTAGATGCAGAATCGTTTCAGTCTACTTGTCTCGGACGTGATGCCTATATATAATGATCATGCCTAGATAGTCTCATAATTATTCGCTTTTCTATCAATTGCTCGACAGTAGTTTGTTTACCCACAGTAGAATATCGCTATGATGAGAGAAGCCACTAGAGAACACCATGGCCCCCGGGTCTATTCTCAACATATCAATCTACATCTACTTTAGTTTTTCCGCTTTTACTTTCTGTTTTTATAAATAAAAAATACCAAAAATATAAACTATCATCTCTATCAGATCTCACTTTCATAAGTGACCGTAAAGGGATTGACAACCCCTTATCGCGTTGGCTGCGAAGTTCTTATTTGTTTGTGCAGGTGCGAGGGGCTCGCGCGTGGTCTCCTACTGGATTGATAACTTGGTTCTCAAAAACTGAGGGAAATACTTACGTTACTGTGTTGCATCTCCATTTCCTCTTCGAGGGAATACAACGCAAGCTCAAGAAGTGACACCTATATATAATGATCATGCCTAGATATTCTCATAATTATTCACTTTTCTATCAATTGCTCGACAGTAATTCGTTCACCCATCGTAGAAATCTGCTATCATGAGAGAAGCCACTAGTGAAACCTATGCCCCTCGGGTCTATTCTCAACATATCAATCTACAATCTACTTTACTTTGCTATTTTTACTTTCTGTTCTTATATCCAAAAATACCAAAAATATAAAACTATCATATCTATCAGATCTCACTTTCGTAAGTGACTGTAAAGGGATTGACTACCCCTTATCGCGTTGGCTGCGAAGTTCTTATTTGTTTGTGCAGGTGCGAGGGACTCCCGCGTGGTCTCCTACTGGATTGATACCTTGGTTCTCAAAAACTGATGGAAATACTTACGCTATTGTGGTGCATCACCCTTTCATCTTCAAGGGAATACAACGCAAGCTCGAGAAGTAGCACTTATTACCGTACTCGTCAGGTCATCATCCTACGCATCACTGTCCATACTGGATTTCTAAAACCAGTGAAGACATGACAATCAAAGATTGGAAAAATGTATGGTCAATCGTAGGGAGCTACATGGAAGCAACATTGTGCGAAAGCCAAGAATTGGAGACAGGATAATCTACATTCTCCATAATGGAGAGTCAGGGCCTATTTTGTTTTATGCTATTTCACCTTAGAGAGGGTGTACTTAATTAAGTACTGGCTACTCATGATCATGTGCTAAGAAGTTGTTAGATGACTATGATGATGATGATGAGTAGGACTTGTTATTATGACAACGAGTAGAAGTTGTGAGATGGCGATGATGTTGAGTACTACTTTTTTATTATGACAACGACGATGTTAATTTATTATTAATTATGATGATGCATTGTTATATGAGCATGATGACTTATTATATATATCAGTGGGTGAAATGAATATGGACTAGTTTGAAGTGGACACTAGTAGAAAACATGGCTTTGGTTCGGCTAGAAAAGAGCATTAATCCCGACTGCATTACGAACCGGGACTAATGTGAGCATTAGTCCCGGTTCGCGCATTACTCCCGGTTCAAATGGGACCTTTAGTCCCGGTTGGTGCCACGAACCAGTACTAAAGGGTGCGATGCCCATTAATACCGGTTCGTGCCACGAACCGGTACTAATGGTGCAATTTTCAAATCCTACCCCCCCCCCCTTGTATCGCCTTTTCAGTGTTGTAAAAAGCAAAAGAAAATGATAAATATTACAAAAGTTAAAATCCTTCGAGACGTAGTTATGTTACCACATCTACTAGTTAGGAAAATTAAAAAACTTAAATATGGACATGCTTTGCAAAAAGTACAGGGAAAATGTAAAACGGCTATAACTTTTGCATACGATGTCATAAAAAAACGTATAATATATCAAAATGTTCAGCACGAAAATCCGCATCCGATGAAGGCCGCCTACGGCTTGTTTACAAATTTTTAGAATCCTCAAATTCCAAAAGGAAAAAAAGTTATGCTCAAATTTCAATTTTTTTTAAATTTTGTTAAATCTATTCAAACTATGGTCAAACTACTTATTCAAGAAGTATTAGTGTTACTAAATAATTATTCAAGAATATTAGTGTTACTAAATAATTATTTCCGGTTTTTTAAATTTTGGTCAAATCTGGTCAAATTGTGGTCAAACTGTGGTCAAACAATGGTCAAACTACTTATTCAAGAAATATTAGTGTTACTAAATAATAATTGTTTTTAGAACAATAGTTTCAAACTCAAACAGTGAAATGTGTGACTTCATGCTCAAGCTAAACTCCTGAGGGTTAATAGGATCGACATCTTACTATTGTCAGGAAAACAACAAGTGCAGACTTGGAAACGAGGGAGAATAGAACCCGGAAGTTAAGCGTGCTCCGGATGGGTGAGTGGGAGGATGGGTGACCGTTCGGAAAGTTAGATGATTAGGAATGATGAGGCTGATTAGAGATTAAATTGAGCAGTGATGAGGGGTGATTAGAGATTAGAGGTTAAAATAATTCAAAAATTTGAAAATTGGGAAAAAATTCAAAAAAGAAATTGAATTTAAAAAAAAATTCAACAAAATTCCTCCAGGCAGCAGCCACGTGGAGGATAAATGAAGGATCCTTCTTATTAATTTAGAGCGTTTCTTTGTCCGTGGCTTCTGTATTTTTAGGGGAGTCCGTGGCTTCTTATTTAAATCTATTTTAATCGTGCGTCGCCAGGATGGGCCGCTTGGGCAAGTTTCACCGATTCCCGTGGCACGTGAGTTTGGAAAACAAATTCAGAAACAACCTCTAGCCTTTCCCTTCATAAAAAAATCAGACATACCTCCGATTCCTACCTCACCTCTTTCAATAAAAAAGCGCACCGGGATTTTGCTAGGGTTCATCAAATTGGGAGCGACTGTGCACCTGGGAGATTGGAAGGGGTTGATGTGACAGATCAGAGACGCCAGCGTGTAGGACGTCCGGTCGTTTATGGTCGAGTCATTGAGGAGCACCCAAGCGAAGAGGCGGCCGCCTCCACGAATTCCCGAAGCGGCGCTGGCCTGGGAAGAGCTTGTGTATCCGGCATGGCCGAAGCATGCGTGCAGCACTGCGAAACGCGGTGGCAAGCACGCGTGATGAAGTGGTGGCTATCTAATCCGCGATGCTCGTAACTAGCAGGGTCAAGCTGCGTGGGCTGCTCGAGCACGTGGTTGCCATGCCCAGGAGCGGTGCCTCGACTCCTGCGTGTAGGCGCGAAGCTAGCGGCAGAGGCCAGCAGGCGACGCATATCAGTACACCAGCGGTAGACGGCAACGCAGTGGGTGGCAGCATCAGGCTGTGAGGCCAAAACCAGCACTGGGGCGAACCAGCATGGTGGTTTACGGAGCCAAAGCGCAGCAGCAGCCAGCACGGGGGATACGTGCATGCGGCGGCCTAGCTAGAGCGGCCGACACATGTTCAACCTGTTCGGAACGGCTACATGGCTATGGTGCGACAAGTCACCCGACGAAGCCGGATTAGCCCGAGATGACGGAGTATGTACTGGGCGGCGGCAGATAGCAGGAAGATGAACGAAACCTCGATGTCAGCTCAATGCTCATATCCAACCTCGGTTCCGACCCACTCCTCCCTTTCGTTTTCCATGTACCTCAGGGGGGCAGGGCAGCAGGCTGTTTTGATCTTGTTCAGCAGCCAAACATACGTACTACTACCTGTGTTTGCGCCAGAGATATGAATTAAGTGATTCCTGTGGCTGCCGCTGAAGCTCTTGAACGTGGAGATCAGGCGCACGGAAGGTGGCCATCGTACATACTAGCCCGATCCTCATACAACTCTCAAATAAGCAAGACAGGTATGCCATGCTAAGCATTACATCACGTACCAGACTGGTAGCTCTCTCCTATGTCATGTTTAATAATAGTACTTCACTAAACTCTGTTATTGTAGAGAGTTTTCAGTTCATAAGTAGTCATGTCATTATGCTTGGAAGTTTTGCTAAAGCATATTGAGATGTGCTCTATGTATTGCACATCTAAATCATATGTCATTGATTTTACCTGAAATTCGTGCATGTATTTTCTTTTTTACTTTCCTTTTTTTCATATTTGATTGAGTCATTTTTTAATGCTATTTGATTGAGTCATTTAGATGTGCAATAACTAGGGCCTCAATTATAACATTAACACACGCACACGCACACGTCTACTGAATACCGGGTCTATACTAAAGACCTGTGTCAAAGTTGCGAAGCCTTAAGATTGATGATGTCATCGTGAGCGACTTGCTACCTAGAGAGAGAGAAAATCAATATTAACAAGACAGCAAGCATCAAGTCTACAGTTTGATCTCTGTTAAGCTAGGGTACCACTGCCTCCTAACCATCTAATCACCGGTGTAATTGGTATCTTCGCGATATTAATATATTCTCTTTGTTGATCTAACCACTGGTTAATGCTCATTATATTCTTACAACAACACTGGAATGCTCCGTTGCATCACATATCCCTTTCGAGCGAACCACCAAATAACCCTCGATGCCAAAGTTTCTCTTCAAGCAACCGCCCGTCGATCCACAACTACCACCATTGATTTTAGCAATGCAAAGCTTTGTAGATCTGCCGTTTGAAGCACATTTGTTTATTCATGTCCCCGTTGCAACGCACGGGCACTTTTGCTAGTTAATTACGATGATGCATTGTTATATGCGCATGATGACTTATTATATATATCAGTGGGTGAAATGAACATGGACTAGTTTGAAGTGGACACTAATAGAAAACAGGGCTTTGGTTCGGCCAAAAAAGAGCATTAATCCTGGTTGCATTACGAACCGGGACTAATGTGAGCATTAGTCCCGGTTCAAGCATTACTCCCGGTTCAAATGGGACCTTTAGTCCCGGTTGGTGTCACGAACCGGTACTAAAGGGTGCGATGCCCATTAATACTGGTTCGTGGCACGAACCGGTAGTAAAGGTTAGACCTTTAGTACCGGTTCATGCCACGAACCGGTACTAATGGGGTTGAGACCTTTAGTACCGGTTCGTGCCGCAAACCCGTACTAATGGAGCAATTTTCAAATCCTACCCCCCCTGTGTATCGCCTTTTTAGTTTTGTAAAAAGCAAAAGAAAATGATAAATACTACCCCCTCCCCCTCAAGGATTTTAACTTTTAACTTTTGTAGCATTTATCATTTTCTTTTGCTTTTGTAACAGTTGGCATACCTGTCTTGCTTATTTGAGAGTTGTATGAGGATCAGGCTAGTCTGTACGATGGCCACCTTCCGTGCGCCTGATCTCCATGTTTAAGAGCATCAGCGGCAGCCACGGGAATCACTTAATTCATATCTCTGACGCAAACACAGGTAGTAGTACGTATGTTTGGCTGCTGAACAAGATCAAAACAGCCTGCTGCCCTGCCCCCGTGAGGTACATGGAAAACGGAAGGGAGGAGTAGGTCGGATCCGAGGTTGGATATGAGCATTGAGCTGACATCGAGGTTTCGTTCATCTTCCTGCTATCTGCCGCCGCCCAGTACGTGCTCCGTCATCTCGGGCTAATCCGGCTTCGTCGGGTGACTTGTCGCAACATAGCCATGTAGCTGTTCCGAACAGGTTGAACATGCGCCGGCCGCTCTAGCTAGGCCGCCGCATGCACGTATCCCCCATGCTGGCTGCTGCTGCGCTTTGGCTCCGTAAACCACCATGCTGGTTCGCCCCAGTGCTGGTTTTGGCCTCGCAGCCTGATGCTGCTGCGTTGCCGTCTACCGCTGGTGTACTGATATGCATCGCCTGCTGGCCTCTGCCGCGAGCTTCGCGCCTACACGCAGGAGTCGACGCAGCGCTCCTGGGCATGGCAACCACGTGCTCGAGCAGCCCACGCAGCTTGACCCTGCTAGTTACGAGCATCGCGTATTAGATAGCCACGACTTCATCACGCTTGCTTGCCACCGCATTTCGCAGTGCTGCACGCATGCTTCGGCCACGCCGGATACACAAGCTCTTCCCAGGCCATCGCCGCTCCGGGAACTCATGCAGGCGGCCACCTCTTCGCTTGGGTGCTCCTCAATGACTCGGCCATAAACGACCAGCCGTCCTACACGCTGGCGTCTCTGATCTGTCACAGCAATCCCCTTCCAATCTCCCAGGCGCATAGTCGCTCCCGATTTGATGAACCCTAGCAAAATCCCGGTGCGCTTTTTTATTGAAAGAGGTGAGGTAGGAACCGGAGGTATGTCTGATTTTTTTTATGAAGGCTAGAGGTTGTTTCTGAATTTGTTTTCCAAACCCACGTGCCACGGGAATCGGTGAAACTTGCCCAAGCGGCCCATCCTGGCGACGCACAATTAAAATCGATTTGAATAAGAAGCCACGGACTCCCCTAAAAAAACAGAAGCCACAGACAAAGAAACGCTTTAAATTAATAAGAAGGATTCTTCATTTATACTTGCACAACATCATTGGTTAGCTGCGTTGGTTTCTGCGGGCGTGTGCTTTCCTTGCCACCGTGGTTCGAGTCCTGTCCATAGCAGTTTTGAATGTTTTTTTGACGCGTGAAACAACGTACGGAATTTTTTGTCAATGTGGCAGGAGCAGGCCCATTAGAGGAAGGATGCGGCCCGAAAGACGTATGAAATTTCAGGTCGAGGCCCAGCCAGCATGTTCGTGACAAAAAAATAGTCAGATGAATAGTACCACCTTGGATGTAGAAAATAATATGGATGAAAAAAACTGAAAGCGTAAATTCACGGGGAAAAGCGTATTGTGACGGTGAACCCGACGGACTCGTTCCGTGCTTTATTATTAGGTAAAAAATTTTTGCAAAGGTTTAGTACGCATATGCTCGAAAGTGGTCATTTTTGTTATGGACTGAAGTATATGTTTGTTTCAGATGTTCTCGACTGAGGAGCATGCATTGATGGATCGTGATGCACCTAAATATGAAGATATGATAGACAGGGCCACAATCTCGAAAATGTACGATGACATTGTTGCTGTCCGTGCCTATGTGGTGAAAGTGCTGTTGAAATTGCGCCACTTGCTTAAGAAGGCTGAAGCAGCACTGTAAACTGAAGATGTGCCGGAGAAGGCTCGAACAAATGGTGTCGACTCCATGCAACTAGTTGACCATACGTGTTTAGAAGTGGGTCCGGCGTTAGTACCCAACCAAAGTAGCATTGCTGAGGAGGAACAACGTCATATCACATGTGAGAATTCTCAGATCCTTGGTCATGTGATCTTGGCGGAGACAACGTAGTTTTTACTGTTGTATATGTTGTATTTGTTTTAATATTCCCAGTTCATTGTTGAAGATCAACCAGGTCAAAACATGGTACTCTTTAGTGTACATTTTTATGGGGTATGACTGTACGAGGATCATTTGAGAGATATCAGTTCAGTAAGGCACTAAAACCCTGAAGGAAGTTATTGTAAGCTGTGTAGTCTAGTTTGGACGATGGAAGCATGTTATATGAACCAAGTTATTACTTAAAAAGTTGATGAATATAAGAAATCGTAAGCTATGCCCCTACATTTGTGTTGGTGGAAGTAGCATTGATGAGGATCAACAACATATCACAGTAGTTGAGAATTCTAAGCTCTTTGATCGCGTGATCTTGGTGAAGACAACATAGTTTTCACTGTTGTATATGTTGGAGTATTTGTTTTAATGTTCCGACTTATGTTGAAGATCAAAAAGGTCGAAACATGGTACTCTTGTGTGTAATTTTTTAAGAAAACGTTTAAAATAAGTCGGATGATTTCTTGGTTTGTCAGCCACGTCGCGTGCCGTCTGATCGCACGTGATCGTGTGGCGTTGAGTGCGCTCGGAGCGCCTAGCTAAAGTTGACGAAGGGAAGCGAATTGAAGGCATTAGTACACAGGATGCAGAACTTTTGGTGTTCTAAAAGCTCGTTTTGCAATTATAAGTACTAAAGGAGTTCCGTATCTATATAAAAATCAAGTCAAAATTGCTATGCTTGTTAGATTACTCGTCGTCGCTTCGTTCCTTGGCGAAGGACCCTGGACGCCGGGGCGGCGGCCCCGGACGGCGAGGCGGCGCCACCTGCGCGGCAGGTGGCGGGCGCGGGATGCGGCGGACGGCCTCCTCGGCAGCTTGGGCAGCGAGGAGCCGGCAGGAGGTGGTCGTGGCGTGGGCTTCTTCCACTCCAGATCTGAAGGTCGTGCTTTTCTCCTCCTCTGCTCCACTCCCCCCTCTGGTGGTGTCCGATCTATGCCTTGGGCTATCAGATCCGGTGTTGGCGGGGTGATGGTGGTATAGGACTGCGTCTGGGGTAATCCCTTGGCCGGTTCTCCGGCCACGGCAGCGACGACGCGTGCGCGCGTGGTTTTTCTCCCTAAAGGCGTCGCCGAGGACCCGTTTCTTTCCGCCCCATCCCAGATCCCGGGTGAAAGCCCAAAACCCATCCCGGGTTGGGCGGCGGCGGCGCCGTGCGCGTCGTTATCTTCCTGGAGACGCCGCGTGGGGCTCTTTGGTTTTCGGTAGAATGGTTGTGTGGTTGGAGAGCGCTCGTCGGCGGCAAGGCCAAGGGGTGATTTTTTCGTGTAGGGTGTGTGTTCCTGCAGGTGTATGCCTTGTTGGAGTGATGCTTTGCGGCGGCAAGGTTGTGGTGTGTCATGGTGGCTCTGCTCTTGAGCCGGATTGGAGGGGGATAGGGTTCCTCATCTCGTTGACATCTCCACGACGTGCTCTGTAGATGCCTCTCCCCTTGTGCGGACATTGGAGCGGCACCTGGTGCTTCCAACTTTCGCCCCTAGTGCTCTGCAGTGCTTCTTCGACGATCCTCCCGGCAGCTTTCCTTCTGTTTCTCGGTGTCCAAGGAAGGTGGCAGTGCAGCAGATGTGGTGTGTCTTCGGTGTGGCGAGGACCGATAGTTTTCTTGCCCTGGTGTTTCGGACAACGCCTGCTCTAGCTCTCGGGTGAGCTCCCAACGATCCGATGGTGCGGCGCCTTCGAGCCTAGGCGGGAGGATATGGTTCCTCTTCGGCGTTGGAAGACAGGTGCTCGTTTTGTCAGATGCTACATGGTCAAGCGACCCTCGGTGCCTCCATGCTACTGACTGATCCTCGATGCTTGTTTGTTTTCCTATCTTCGGTCCCGTGATGCAGTGGGCTTCGACATTACTAGCAGGATTTTCTCGTGTATTTTCTTGGTGTTGCAGTAGTGTGCGTTGCGTTGTAAGTTGCTCAGTCAGCTCCCATGTATCTTTCGGTCGCTCATGCTTGGTGGCCTTGTGTAATCCTGGCTGATTGATGGCTTTGTTAATTCAAAGTCGGGCTCTTCTTGAGCCTTCGTTCCAAAAAAAAAATTTACTCGTAACTTAATAAGGTTAATCAGCCTTTGTTTAGAAAGGGTAGATCAGCTTGATGAGTTGTTGTTTTGTGCAAAAACGCAAAAGGTTTGCGTGTCGATGTATTAGAAGAGAAGAAAAAGGAACGTGCAGTGACTGAGGCCGGGCGACCATCAAGCCACTTGTGCACACATACAACGCCCGGGGACAATCAACTACTGACTATCTCCATATTCGAGACAGCCCGTTTGCGCCGGAAAGCTTCCATACTACCTCCACCATGATTCATGTGCATAGCTCGTGAGCTACCATCGTGGACCGCTGAAAGATGCTGTTGTTCTGCTCCTTCCAAAGCATCCAAACTGTAAGCTGCAATGTGGACTCCGGTGCCGGAACCACGTAGTCAATAATTTCCACTGCTGCAAAAAGATAGACATTTCGTCAGCCGGCTTGTTGGGGAAGACACCCTCAATGCTGAATTTGTTCCTAATAGTCCACAGAAACCAGCAAAGGACCCCCAACGCAATCCAGAACAGCCTCTTCATTTGGCCTTGTGACGCCCTGAGACCGACGTTTCAGTTCCCTTCCATTTATTCATGTTGTTGTCATGCGTATCGTTTGTTTGTTGCATCCATCATTGCATCATTCGCATTGCATTGGCACTCGTGTCGTCATCCAATTCAAAACTTGCATCCGTTTGTAGTTGCAGGTTCCCTCGTTCTCTTCGTTGTCCGTTCTGAGTCTAGACACACACGCCCGCGCCCGCGGTACCTCCGCAATATTGTTTTATAAGTGGCAAAATAATATTCTTGGAATGGATTGAAAGTTGGCATGCGGTGTTGTTATGTTGTGTATAGACCAACTGCTAAATTTTGTCGCATTCGGAGCTCGTTTGACGGCACTATAGCCGATTTATTCGTCGGACGTTCTCGGTATACAAAAACCGTTGTCGGGTTACCATCTCCCTCTCTTCGCATCCCCTCACACTCTACACAGCCCACCTATCCCATCTAACCAAACCGCGCAATTGGAGCCGTCCGATTATGATCGGAGGGTCCAACCCCCTCCCCCAAAACCAAACCCTAGCTCCCCTTTCCTATTTAAGCAGGCCTAGCCTTCCAAATTTGGACAAAACCCCTAGTCCTAGCCCTCCATGAAGCTCCAGCCGCCGCCACCCTCATTTTCAACACCGGTCCTCTCCCCCGCCACCACTTGTTGTGGCCAAATCAGCAGCGCTGTCGCATGCGCCCCTCCTAGCCAATCCCATGTCGCGACGCACTCCCTGCCTTCTCCCTCCGTCGCCTCCTCTCGTGTCCTTGTCGGCACGCCACCCGAAGCTCCTCGTCGTCATCGGTCGCCTCCGCCCTGCCTTCGGTCGGATCCGGTGCCCCCGGCCGGATCCACCTGTCCCCTGCCTCGCCGGCGTCGTCCCGCCTCCGCTGAGGCCCCACAGCATCGAGCCTCGCCATGGCCGATGTTGGCCTTCTCTGCCCGCGCCGGGATCCCATCCTCCCCGGCTCACGTCATCCCCGAGCTAAACGCGCCGCCTTCCCCTGGACTGCGCCATCCCGTACCCCTTCGTCCCTGTTTCCCGCTAGGTCTATTTTCACTAAGTCCCTAGATATCTATATCAAATATGCATCTTGTGTGACTTGTAACTTTGTGCATGTTGTCAGTTTGGAATGATTTATACATGTAAATTGTTCTACAGATTGTGATCTACATGATGGTGTGCTTTGCATGCATATTAGGATGCATCTTGATATGTTCATCTCTGTTTCAAAGATGCATCATGTTGTTAACTGTTGAAAGCTGTTAAGATTTGGCACTTTGTCATTTTCGTGTGAATTAATGCATGTGTCATATGAGCATCTTGTCAACATGAATTTGGCTCATTTTCATGTCTTCTTGCTGCTAGTATTTATTTGTTGCCATGACTTGCCATGATGTGATTTACATGAGCTTGCAAACATGCTATGATAATATTGTTGTTTTACACTTGTTAGAAACTGCCAACTCTGAAATAGCCTGTTATAAAACTTTTCAACTTGCCATGATGTTTGCCACTAATCCGTTGCTCAAATGATCATGCTTAGTAAGGATGTTTTGTTAAGGGTGTGTAGTACATGCTTGTCATGCTCCTTGTTGCCATGAATAGTTCCTGTAGTATATATTTTTGTTGCCTCAAATTATGCATCATGAATCTATTTCTGCCATACTCTGTTTTTCACTAAGTCTGAGAATCTGCTATAACTTCCAAATTTGTCTTGATGAATGCCATTGATCTAGAGGTTGTTGGAACATGTTTAGTAAGCATGATTTGCCATGTATAAATAGTACTTTCATGACATCCTTTTGTTTGCCATGATCTTGCACTTTAGGATCTTTTTTTCATGCCTCCAACTTGTCATCATGTTAACTCTGCTCACTTGTATGCCCAGTTTCTTACCAAGTCCTAATCTGTGTTATAAATTTGCATTTTGCATGGATCATATTCGATTAATCTTGATGCCTATGAACCTGAACCTTCAAGTTATTTGAAGCATGTAGTCTGGTCTTTAAGTGCATATCATGTTTGTGCCAATGTTGTCCACGTAGCTTGTTGTTTTGATGCTTACAAGATGCCTAGTTGCTGTTTTGGACAGTTTGTTATTGAAACTTGTATCTTGCGTATGTGTTGAACGGTTGCTCCGTTTTGATCGAGTCCTATATGGAACTTTCTTGGTTTTGCATGTACTTTGATCATGTCATGTTGCATCCTTGATTGGAGTGTGTTTTCTTGATGTTTGCATGCATTTTGCATCAATGCCGTGTTTAGCTTGTTTTGCTCATATCTTCTAGCTCGTAGCTCCGAATTAAATGAACTTTATATGTAACTTGACTAGAAAACCACGTAGATCATCATGGTGCATCTTAACTTGATGTTTAACAACTTTAACATAATGTGTTATTCAGATCTGGAACAATTTCAAAATTGGCATATGGGGAGTTTGCCGAATTGTTATATATTGTTTCTGGCCTCATTTAAACTTGCTTTGATGTGGGGTTCTTTATGCATCATATTTTGCCATGAGTAGCATCATGTAGCCTTATCATGAATCATACTTGGTTGAGCATCATGCCATGTTATGTGTTGAGTGTTTACCGTGTTGTTTGCCTCTTTCCGGTTGTGCTTCTTCTCGATAGTTCCTGTTTCGTTGCGATCGTGAGTATTCGTTCAACTACGTCGGTTCAACTACTTCATGGACTTGATATTCTTCCGAGTGGGATTCGAGGCAAGATGACCGTTACCTTGGATATCACTACTATCTTTGCTTTGCTAGTTGTCTCGATGCGATCGATATATCGCGCTACCCACCACTTATTTATCAAGCCTCCCAATATGCCATGAAATAGCCTCTAACCTTTTCCACAATCCCAACAAACGTTGTTTGGCTATGTTACCGCGTTGCTCAGGCCCTCTTATAGCGTTGCTAGTTGCAGGTGCAGTTGCAGGTTGTTCCATGTTGGAACATGGATACCATGGGATATTACAATATCTCTGATTTAATTAGTGCACATATATACTTGGTAAAGGGTGGAAGGCTTGGCCTTTTGATTGGTGTTTTGTTCCATTCTTGCCGCCCTAGTTTCCATCATACCAGTGTTATGTTCCTTGATTTGCGTTCCTAACATGGTCGGGGTTTATGGGCCCCCCTTGATAGTTTGCTTTGAATAAAACACTTCCAGCAAGGCCCAACATTGGGTTTACCATTTTCCTAATAACAACTAAAACTTGCGTAGGGACTTCCCGGGCCGCGAGGAATTTAAACAACAACCCGGGCCAATGCTCTTCATGAGTGTTGGTCCAAACCGGGCGATGTCCGGCGCCCCCTACGACGGTTTAAAACTCTATCGTGGATAGGGGGTAAAACCGTTTATATATAGGATGTCTCTGTATGAGTGACATATAGCCCAAGTATATGCCATTTGTTGTTCACTTATGAGAGTATGCTTTTTTAAGGGGACCATTGATCAAACCATGAGAATCAAAACTATCTTGACAGCATCCTAAGGGAGAAATTGTCAGTTGTTGAGCCTAGATAAGTGCTCTATTATGTTTGGGAAGAGTTGTAGTTTGGAAGATGAAGAGAATATAAGAAAAACACATTGGCTGGACCGTGACATGCTTACAAGACCAAAGGGAGGAGATATGAGTTTTTGAGATCTTAGGTTATTTAATCAGATGCTCCTTGCAAAGCAGGCATGACGATTATTGATGAATTGGGGTTCGCTTTGCACAAAATTGATGAATGCAAAATTTTATCCTCATGGGTATCTTCATTATAGGGCCTTTCCGCAGTTAACGTAGGTGACTTGATAAGGTAATGTGCATGGTCTTGACCTCTTTTTAAAAACGGGTTAGGTGGTGGGTTTTCGATGGATCTAGTATAAATATTTGGAGACATAACTGGCTACCTAGGATTTTTGGCCTAAAAATTTCTGCTAACAAGAATATAACCTGAATCAAATGGGTCTACGAGTTTTTCATAAGCAGGTTGAGGACATGGGATGTGAATTTAATCAGTCACCTGTTTCTACCCACATGATGTCAAAGAGATTGTTAAGGCACATATTCGATCCTTAGGAGAGGGTAATTTTATTGCTTGGCACCATGAGAAGAATGATTTACTTTTCATACAAAGTGTGTATAATCTCGCGTCAAGCTCAATGACTTCAAGGAGTATTGTGGGAAATCAAGTGGAGGTATGCATGGGGATAGAAGACTTTGCATGTCATACCGAAGACCAATGTTCCTCGGACTATCAGATTATTTGCCCGGCGTGCGGCGTCTAATTGCGTGCTAGTTCAAGTTAACATAGTTATGCACCATCGGTCCACTTTGGTTATGTGCTCAGTTTTTGGGAGGGAAGTTTAAAATACATTTCATTTATGGCGACTTACCCAAACGGGTGAGGTTTGCATATGGAGTTGAGGCAAGTGTGGAAAATTCCAACTGACGACTATTTTAGTTTCTCAGGGCCTAATTGGATGCTTATCTTGTTGGATCAGTTAATTCCTACAGTACAAGAGCAAATCTTATTTATGTGTTTAGAGCTTGGCACTAAAGGAATGGTCTGGTTTTTGATAAGGGGAAGAAGTTTGTTTCAAACTTGGCTAACTTTGTGGATAATTATTGGGCATCTTTCTCGTCTTGCCATTCCATTGTTGAGATGGTCCCAGGTGTCAAAGGTAAGGGAGCGGGTGAGACCTGCTAATACTCCTGTGAGTATACATGAGGTATGGCAGCCTTCGCCTTCGGGTTATATTAAGATAAACGTGTATGCCAGTTTTGTGGAGAATTTAAACTGCGAGTGTGGGTGTCGTTGTCAGAAACTATGCTGGAGATGCCATTATCTCCTCTTGGAATTATATTGGTCTATGCACGGGTGTTGATGAAGTGGAGCTTCCGGCGTGTCGTGCATGTCTTTATATTGGTATCACTCTTCATACGCCTGTTATTTTAGGAACTTCATGCACTTTTGTGGCTTCCCTCCTTGCACTTGATAATCTTGATAGGTCATATCTCGTTGATCTGTATAGGGAAGCTCCAGCCATCACTAAGTTTCTTCCAAATTTTAAGTTGGCAAAGATCAATAGGCATGCCAACTTGGTGGCTCATGAGTTGGCTAAGCTATGCTTTGAAAATAGATCTGATGGTTTTTCCACCCTGCACCGCGAATGCTATTGGGAACGATTGTATCAAACATTTACTTCATTAATATATGGGATGTTTTAGAAAAACAAAGGTTATTTTGTTTTCAGAATCACGTTGTTTTGTGGCTATAGATCGCAACCGGGGAAGATAAATAGTGTGGGACCACTAGGCTGCAAAGGTTCTGATGCACTACGTTGTGTATGCTAGGTGGGCGACCCTCTCCGCCACTGCGTCACTTCAATGTTTCTCTTACTGGATGACATGATGCACACAAGTCGTGTCCGATGTAGACCGGCATGAATATAATGCCCAAATTGGAGGCATGGTTGGAGAAGGCGCGCATAAGAGGGTTTTCAGTGGGAACGCGTTATCAGACACATATGTGGCATGTATTCAGACGCATGCAAACCTCCCATAGGTTTCGTGTCGGTTTACAGGAATTCAGAGTCCGCTGAACATATGCAGCACTGCGTTGGATGGCAAAAACATCCGGACGCATCAGCCCAGACATGTGTGGGCATTTGAAGGCACGTCATAGGAGACTCCCTAGTACTCCTCATGTTTGGAGGCTGATAAACACATTTGCCAAGAGGCGAGGACATGTGACTGATTAGAGGAGGACATGTGCCTGGCTAGGGGAGACCCAAAGCGGCTGAAAGCGACATGTAACATACATGATAGATACATATGTTCGCGACTACTATTATTTGATTAACGGTTTTGCTAAAGCACATCTAGATGTGTTGTTAATACTGCATATCCAAGTCCACTGTCATTGATTTTATGCAAAGATTTGTGTGTGTATTTTTTCTTTTCTTTTTTATGATTGCTTGAGTCACTTAGAGGTGCAATAACTAGGACACATCGAGGTGCCCTAGACATACCAACTAAATATTCATTAGATTTATGTATACAACAAATCTGCACATGTGAGTCTACATTTTTTATGAAATTGTCCTCAGGGCAAACTCTTAGACGCACCATATTAATCATCTGATTAATTTAATAAGACACCTTAAATTATGTAGTAAAATATACCAAAATACTATTTATTATTAGCGATATTACTTTCAGCCAGGCATGTACACATTCTCAACTTACTTGGGAGTCATATTAGACCATGCAAAGGGCTGATGAGGAGTCATGTCAAGAGTTCAATTTAAACTCTAGAAATTGCTATAAATATGCTCACCAAATCTTATAGTACACGTTGGTATAAAGATATTTCATATGCTTAAGAAAGTTCTACCAAGATATTTAACAATATTACAATATACATGAACATGTAATACACAAGCACACATAAATATATATACATATGCGCTATGGAATTCATGCAATTGTCAGGAAATAAAACCAATTAAAGGATTTGTGCTCTTTTGTAAATTTTGTATTTATGGTATTCGATTTAACTATCTTGTTAATAGTATATATATCGAAACATGATAGGACTAGCACACCACATTCTTTTTAATAAAATACAAATCAAAACACTAGCATCATGCAATTGTAGTTTCAAACACACATACACACACACATAAACATTATACAACAATTTACATATACATATTATTATATTCTCAATTATACTAATAGTAATTGTATACTCTTGAAAATTGTGGTGTAAACGTGAATACTTCTAAGAAATATAAAAGTTTTGTATAAACAACAATATTCTAACACATAGCTGACTCTTGCTGATGAGCCATAGCAATGTCCCGCACTAATAATTGCTCGCAAACCGCTGCATATTAATTACTATCATTTTAATCTATTCCCATACGGAAACAGAATTATGTAATAGTTATTCTCTAAATCAGTTGATGTAACTAAAAATGGATTTCATTTTCTTTTTTACTATAGAGATGGGCAGGGGTTTCTTAATTGTCATGAGTATCATCATGATATCAAAGATCACTGATTTGTTATCTTTTTCACACATGCCCTCTTCCTGTAAAATACAAGTAATCATCATGTACTACAACATGGTAGTAATATAATTCCACAAATTTACTCTTCAGATTGTCAGGATTATTTGACCCTATAGATTGACTTGACAGATAGGTCGTGCAACTCATTATAGAGTCCTCGCCATGAAGCAATATAATAAAGCAATAAAAAAACTAAAGATTAGAGTCAAATCATACCAAAGTCTTTCAGATGCTAACAAAATGATAAGTCGGCGGAATTCATTTTCAAACTAATACTAAGAAGACTAGGCCCGTAAGGGTTTCTTTTTCCTGGTTTTTTTGGACTTTTTTTTACAGCTATGGTAAAATTGACGCGTGTAACAGGATGTCTCCTTTCCTTCGTTTGCCACGTCTTGCCCACCGCTTTGACCGTCACCGCTTTCAGACTCTCTCGAAGACTCCCATGGACAGATCAACCTCCACCGCTATGCCGCCCATGGTATGTGCAGCCTGCCCCTGCTCCATCGCCCGTACACGCTTATAAAAGGCCGCCCTCCTTCCCTGTCTACCTCGTCCGCTCCATGGTGTTTCCGTCCATGCCGTCCTTACCGGAGCAGCGCACCAGGGTCGTGCCACGCCCGATCCCCCATCGTGAAGCCCTCATCTACCCTCTCACTACCGCTCCCCGTCTGCCCTCAATGCAGCCGAGGTGGTGCCGCACCGAGGAGAGATGGGAGGACCCGCAGATCCGTCGAGGTCTCGCTCGCCCAGGCTGCTGGCGTCTCGCCGTCCTGTGTCACTCAGCCATGCCTGGTGCTCGACGCCTTGAGCTGTCCCGCATCTTGTCCTCAAATTCGCCCAGGCAGCCGGCGCTCCGCCGCCCCGCATCATCGTCGTGGGCGTGAGGAGGCGCCCCAACTTCCTATTCCTCCGCCTCTGGCAACCGCAGTAGGGTCCGGAGGACGACTCCCTCGACCAGTCTTCTCCCAGACCAGGCTCCTTTACGCCACCGTAGATGCTAGATTCTTCGGGAAATAGGGGAAGCATCGACGACAACGCCGGCAAGGCAGCGGTGAGCGCCCTCTTCATTTTCTCCCTTCTCTTTTGTTCTGCCTTTTTTGTTGGTTTTCGCTAGGTGTACTGCATATTAGATTTATCCAGCTCATATGAGGAGCAGGACGCCGTGCAGCTGCCTGGTTTGTCCCAGCCGGTGTCTTGTCCTAGCTAGCTAGCCTCCCAATTAGGTGCCCTCTTGCACACAAATCATGTGTGTTTCAGTTTTGAGTTTTCAGGAATTGTGATTCATGCTAATTGCTTCATATCAGGTGGGCTGATGTGGATTTCAGATGTGCCACGAGCAGCGGTAGAAGCAGGTTAGGTCAGCAGGTGGGCTGCAGCCGCCAGAGCAAACATCTGGAGCTGTAGCCTGGTATGATGCATCCCTTGTGAGATTGATGGTAAACATGTGCCAGTTGTCGTAGTTGAGAAGAAACAACTTAGCAACAATATGCTTTTTACGATGTTGACATATTATGATATGATAACTGATTCTTCCTTATGTGTAGAACAATTTGGCAATATAAAGCTTATAAAAACATCCACTTCGTATTGCTTACGAGTGACATTGAATTAATCTCAAGCAAGAACTACTGTACTAGCAGGTCCAGTTGAGAGAATAAGCCCATTGTCTCTCAGAGGATGCAACTTCCATTCAGGATTTGGAATTTTATTACTTATGCCCGCATGGTGTTTTCCTTTTCAGTTTCATGCAATTAGTAGATTTTTTGTCTTCTGGTCACCATGACTACGAGATTTATGTCATGTACTTGAACCAACTAATGTTTCATTTACTGTATTTATATCAGTTATCAGTTCAGTCTATAGAGAATTGTGATGGACCCATTGTTAGGTGATTTCCAGGTCAAGGCATGGACGCACGGGTATCTATTTACATTCATGTGTTCAAAGAATAAGACGATGGGTTGTGGAGCCACCCGCTTACAGTACAGGACAAGGAATTAATTATCATCCTGCCTAATGAAACTACAATATTGTTTTATCCTTTTTTATCATGCTCTGCATTACTTACTGATAAAATATAACAATACATCAGTTGTTTCGTGCTGAAACAAATTCCTAATGTCTGGATATTTCTTAATTTTTTCTTGGATGTTCATATTCATACAAACAAACATTACGCTCTTCGTGTATACGGTATGTCTAGCACAATCTGAGAGTGATCATTTATTTTCTAGCATCTTGAATTTATAATTAGCTGATCAGATTGTTCAGGTTTTCCAGTCTACTATTTTTATCAGATTTTTGTTGTATGTATCTCTGCTCTCCAGAGTCTCCACTCTATTTTGCTTCCAATAAGTAGTAAGTACTCTCACCGTAAAGAAATATAAGAATGTTTAGATCACTACGTAGTGATCTAAATGCTCTTATATTTCTTTACAGAGAGGGTACTATTTTTTTTTTGATCTGATTTTGGATAGTGGTAGCTATTTATGATGTTCAATATATGCATGATTCTTTCTCTGGCGCTACAGATCCAGCGATACAGTATAAGTTGTGCACCAATTATGCATTGGATCTGGGTGTTTGGTGTCCCATGTCAGTCTCATGGACTTGATTAATTTGCATACTTCAGAATGCAACAGTACCTTGCCCACCAAAGGTACAGGTGAATCGCCAGATCAATATATTCTGTACATTTTGTGACACAAAGAATAGCAGACTAATGCATGTGTTTAAGATGCATCTATTTGCTGGATTGAATAATATATGCATGAGCATATTCAGTTAATTAGCATGACCATATCCATCTTCTGAGGTATACATCAGAGAGAGGGAGAATTCTTACTAGCCTTGCCGCCTATTGACATCAAACTTAATTTTATCTTTTCTTTCAGGTATCTCTGGCGGTGTATCTTGCCTTGCTACCCTGTTTTATTTCCTGTTGCAATACCATATTGAGTTCCTTCAGGCTGAAAACGGGAGCAAAAATATGAAGTGGAATACCCTGGAAGGACAAATATATTCTTATATATTCAACCTAGCTGTTCAGTTTTCCTTAGCTGCCACAACATGCAGGAGTTAGTTTCTAGGATTGTCATGAACTTCATATAACTACCCAGATACACGCATACACTTCTGTTTTTTAGACTACACACATATATTTTGCTTGCAATTGTGAATAAAAGACTGGTAAAGATAAGTGTTAACTGTGTATCCATAGTCTTGCTCTTTTTTCTTTGATGTTTAAGCGAAATGTTCATCCATAGTCTTATTTTTTATATAGATGTGCATGCCATACCACAACAATGTAGGTTAGAATGCAAGAAATGCTCAAATAATTGGGTTGTAGCAATTAGATGTTTTTTTATTTTCTATTAAGAAAATTGCATGTTTTCTCCACTCACTAATTATTCAATTTTGTCGATGTCAAGAATGTCAGGAACAGAGCATGTATTGCAGTTTATTCTACCGACAGGATCAGAACATTTGTATCTCTGATTTTTTTTTAGAAAGTCATAACATATCCGAACTGAACTTTGCCTAGAGCAATATTCAGGTTTATTCTTACTTCCTGGTGTAATTTTGTTTATAAAGGCCTAGATCAAAATGACAAACAACACACGCTTTCAGTTTTGGTGAACTGAATTAGATCAAAATGACAAAAACAACACACGCTTTCAGTTTTGGTGAACTGAATTAGATCAAAATGACAAAAACAACACACGCTTTCTGCTGTCGAACGGAGCAGCACACATGCTACCGTATATGTTCAGTTTGTTGTCGAACAGAGCAACATACATGCTTCTTTCACTCTTCAGTTTGTTGTCGAACAGAGCAACATACATGCTTCTTTCACTCACTATAAAGATACACACATGCAAAACGTACACAATTTTGAAGAACTCCATGAAAGCAAATTTTAAACGAATCAACGGAGCGCGGCGTGCCGCCGCGAACTACCCGCTAGTACCAACTAAATAAAGAGAGAGAGAGAGAGAGAGAGAGAGAGAGAGAGAGAGAGAGAGAGAGAGCAAAACCTGCTTTAGCTCGGGCTAATGTATTATGTTACCTTAGGTTCTCCCTTATTTCAAATGCAAACTTCCTAGTAAACACTTTGAGTAGAATAAGGAAACACGCTCGTTTGATGCAATGGAAGGAAAAAATGCCATGCCATAGACTTCTCTAATCCAAGCTACTATATTCATTTTAATCCGATGTCACACACCAACACGGCCGGCCACACTTGGGCAGAATCCAGACAGTATCACTTGACATCTAGGCGACATCGTGTATGAATTAAGTCTATTTCAAAAAGCCCATATATGCCATGTGCAACAGATGGAACATGTATTAATCCCTTGCAAACATGTTCTAGTAAATCTAATGCTCATAACTATCACAAGAATTGTTTGCATATATCAAAATATATGTTAATAAATTTCTATAAGTGTATGTGCATCTCATAAAATATGTATGTCTATTCACCAAAAATGAAATTTATAGTCCACTAGTACCAACATACGTGGGGATCGATCGGTTTCACATGGATGCGACATGTATGAAGAGAGAACCATTACTGTTGTTGCAACATATTATTGAGTTGTACGGCAAATCTCCCTATTGTAGTGGGTCAAGAAATAACTTTACTTTGCCGTAGTTCTTTTTTCCTTCGTCATTAAGTATATATTTTTCCATGCACATCCAAGGGGTAATATGTATCTACTATTAAAGGGAATATGTATTCTTTGTTTGGTTTGGTCCATAGCAACTTTTTATATACCCTAAATTTCCGTACGTCTTTTTAGTGGGTTTGGAAGCCTGCACATCCACATGCATGCATTGAGCTAGAAAATCACATGTTGTACAATTCAGTCCGGACTACAAGTCCTTATGTACAGCTGGTTTGAGCCGAGCCGCCTACACATGTATATATATACATGCATCGATGCACTTCGACTCGAACAACTCGTACATGCATCGAGCCCGAAACCCCGAAACCCTAGATCGATGTAAGTCTTGCCACCACCTTGTCTTCCGGACGCGGCAACACCATTCATGGACAATGAGCTCCCCTTTCAGCAACCGGTCCAGCTGCAATGCATCCCCGGCACCGACCTCCCCAAGTAGCTCTTCGGCTTGCAGCATCATGGAAAAAGAACACAATGCAAAGAAGATAAACGGAGGACAAGAATCAAGTAGTTGTGACGGCTAGAGATGAAATAGTGTCACTGGCGTTGTTGCAACTCAAACCTACAGCTGGGTCGAAGGCCATGCTGTCAGCTCAAGCGCATCCATGTCGATCATGCCAAGATAATGTAAAGCGCGTCCACTATGGCAGCAACAACGGAAGCTTGGCAATGGCCACATCAATCACGAGACTCTGTCTGACCGTGCATTGTCATGCGAAGATTTAGTTCTCCCGTTGCAACGCACGGGCTTTGTCCTAGTATAACATACATCAATAATTAGTTTTCCTATTTGACATTAATTATATGCATTGCCTGATGGCTCACTTGGCTAGTCATTAGATCCTACAAGAATCATGTTAATCCGTCACAGACCTGTGCAAAACTTGAAGGAAATATGCCCTAGAGGCAATAATAAAGTTGTTATTTATATTTCCTTATATCATGATAAATGTTTATTATTCATGCTAGAATTGTATTAACCGGAAACTTAGTACATGTGTGAATACATAGACAAAACAGAGTGTCCCTAGTATGCCTCTACTAGACTAGCTCATTGATCAAACATGGTTATGTTTCCTAACCATAGACATGAGTTGTCATTTGATCAACGAGATCACATCATTAGGAGAATGATGTGATGGACAAGACCCATCCGTTAGCTTAGCACTATGATCGTTTAGTTTTACTGCTATTGCTTTCTTCATGACTTATACATGTTCCTATGACTATGAGATTATGCAACTCCCGAATACCGTAGGAACACCTTGTGTGCTATCAAACGTCACAACGTAACTGGGTGATCATAAAGATGCTCTACAGGTGTCTCCGAAAGTGTTCGTGGTGTTGGCATAGATCAAGACTAGGATTTGTCACTCCGAGTGTCGGAGAGGTATCTCTGGGCCCTCTCGGTAATGGACATCATAATAAGCCTTGCAAGCAAAAGACTAATGAGTTAGTCACGAGATGATGTATTACGGAACGAGTAAAGAGACTTGCCGGTAATGAGATTGAACTAGGTATAGAGATACCGACGATCGAATCTCGGGCAAGTAACATACCAATGACAAAAGGAACAACGTATGTTGTTATGCGGTTTGACCGATAAAGATCTTCATAGAATATGTAGGAGCCAATATGAGCATCCAGGTTCCGCTATTGGTTATTGACCGGAGATGAGTCTCGGTCATGTCTACATAGTTCTCGAACCCGTAGGGTCCGCACGCTTAACGTTTGATGACGATCGGTATTATGAGTTTATGAGTTTTGATGTACCGAAGGAGTTCGGAGTCCCGGATGAGTCCGGGGACATGACGAGGAGTCTCGAAATGGTCGAGACGTAAAGATCGATATATTGGACGACTATATTCGGACATCGGAAAGGTTCCGAGTGATTCGGGTATTTTTCGGAGTATATGGGCCTTATTGGGCCATACGGGAATAGAGCAGAAAGGCCAAAAGGAAGGAGGCGCGCGGCCCCCCTCTGGTCCGAATTTGACAAGGGGTGCAGCCCCCTTTTCCTTCTCCCTCTCCACCTCTTTCCTTCTCTCCTACTCCGGAAAGGAAAGGGGAATCCTACTAGGACTTGGGAGTCCTAGTAGGACTCCCCACACTTGGCGCGCCCCCTCTAGGGCCGGCCTCTCCCTTGCTCCTTTATATACGGGGGCAGGGGCACCCTAGGGCACACAAGTTGAATTGTTCTAGCCGTGTGCGGTGCCCCCCTCCACAGAAACACACCTCGGTCATACCGTCGCAGTGCTTAGGCGAAGCCCTGCGCCGGTAGATACATCATATCCGTCACCACGCCGTCGTGCTGACGAAACTCTCCCGTGAAGCTCAACTGGATCAAGAGCTCGTGGGACGTCATCAAGCTGAACGTGTGCTGAACGCGGAGGTGCCGTACGTTCGGTACTTGATCGGTTGGATTGCGAAGAAGTTCGACTACATTAACCGCGTCACTTGACGCTTCCGCTTTCGGTCTACGAGGGTACGTAGACACACTCTCCCCTCTCGTTGCTATGCATCTAGTAGATAGATCTTGCGTTATCGTAGAATTTTTTTGAAATACTACGTTCCCCAACAGTGGCATCATGAGCCAGGTCTATGCGTAGATAATATGCACGAGTAGAACACAATGAGTTGTGGGCGATACTAGTCATACTGCTTACCAGCATGTCATACTTTGCTTTGGCGGTATTGTGAGATGAAGCGGCCCGGACCGACATTACGCGTACGCTTACGCGAGACTGGTTTCACCGTTATGAGCACTCGTTGCTTAAAGGTGACTGGCGGGTGTCTGTCTCTCTCACTTTAGTTGAATCAAGTGTGGCTACGCCCGGTCCTTGTGAAGGTTAAAACAGCACATACTTGACGAAACATCGTTGTGGTTTTTGTATGCGTAGGTAAGAACGGTTATTGCTAAGCCCATAGCAGCCACGTAAAACTTGCAACAACAAAGTAGAGGACGTCTAACTTGTTTTTGCAGGGCATGTTGTGATGTGATATGGTCAAGACATGATGAGATATACGGTTTTGTATGAGATGATCATGTTTTGTAAAGTTATCGGCAACTGGCAGGAGCCATATGGTTGTCGCTTTATTGTATGAAATCCAATCGCCATGTAATTTCTTTACTTTATCACGAAGCGGTAGCGATAGTCGTAGAAGCAATAGTTGGAGAGACGACAACGATGCTACGATGGAGAGCAAGGTGTCGCGCCGGTGACGAAGGTGATCATGACGGTGCTTTGGAGATGGAGATCAAAAGCACAAGATGATGATGGCCATATCATGTCACATATTTTGATTTGCATGCGATGTTTATCTTATTATGCTTCTTATTTTGCTTAGAACGACGGTAGCATTATAAGATGATCCCTTACAAAATTTCAAGGTACAAGTGTTCTCCCTGAGTATGCACCGTTGCGAAAGTTCTTCGTGCCGAGACACCACGTGATGATCGGGTGTGATAAGCTCTACGTTCAAATACAACGGGTGTAAGACAGTTTTGCACACGCAGAATACTCGGGTTAAACTAGATATGATCAACATAAGATGTTCACCATTGAAACTACTCCATCTCATGTGATGATCGGACATGGTTTAGTTGATTTGGATCACGTGATCATTTAGATGACTAGAGGGATGTCTATCTAAGTGGGAGTTCTTAAGTAATATGATTAAATTGAACTTTAATTTATCATGAACTTAGTCCTCGTAGTATTAGCATATCTATGTTGTAGATCAATAGCTCACGATGTTGCTCCCCGTTTATTTTTTATATGTTCCTAGAGAAAACTAAGTTGAAAGATGTTAGTAGCAATGATGCGGAATTGTTCCGTGATCTGAGGATTATCCTCATTGCTACACAGAGAATTATGTCCTTGATGCACCGCTAGGTGACATACCTATTGCAGGAGCAGATGTAGACGTTATGAACGTTTTGACAAAAGCTCGGTATGATGACTACTTGATAGTTTAAGTGCACCATGCTTTACGGCTTAGGACCGGGACTTCAAAAACGTTTTGAACGCCACGGAGCATATAAGATGTTCCAAGAGTTGAAATTAGTATTTCATACTCATGTCCGTGTCGAGAGGTATAGGACTTCTGACAGTACTTTGCCTATAAGATGGAGGAGAATAGCTCAACCAGTGAGCATGTGCTCAGATTGCCTGGGTACTACAATTACTTGAATCAAGTGGGAGTTAATCTTCCAGATAAGATAGTAATTGACAAAGTTCTCTTGTCACTATCACCAAGTTAGTAGAACTTCGTGATGAACTATAATATGCAAGGGATGACGAAAGGAATTCCCGAGCTCTTCGCAATGCTGAAGTCGGCAAAGGTAGAAATCATGAAAAAGCATCAAGTGTTGATGGTTAACAAGACCACTTGTTTCAAGTAAAGGGCAAAGGGATAGAAGGGGAACTTCAAGAAGAATGACAAGCAAGTTGTCACTCCCGTGAAGAAACCCAAAGCTAAAACTCAAGCCTGAAACTAAGTGCTTCTACTGCAAAGGAAATGGTCACTGGAAGTGGAACAGCCCTAGATATTTGGCGGATAAGAAGGATGGCAAAGTGAACAAAGGTATATTTGATATACAGATTATTGATGTGTATTTTACTAGTGTTCATAGCAACCCCTCGGTATTTGATACTGGTTCAGTTGCTAAAGAGTAGTAACTCGAAATGAACAGAAACTAATTAAAGGATAAAGTGACGATGTGTATTGGAAGTAGTTCCAAGATTGATATGATCATCATCGCACACTCCCTATACTTTCGGGATTAGTGTTGAACCTAAATAAGTGTTATTTGGTGTTTGTGTTGAGCATGAATATGATTTGATCATGTTTATTGCAATACGGTTATTCATGTAAGTTAGAGAATAATTGTTATTCTGTTTACATGAATAAAACCTTCTATGGTCATACACCCAATGAAAATGGTTTGTTGGATCTCGATCGTGTGATACATATATTCATAATATTGAAGCAAAAAGATGCAAAGTTAATAATGATAGTGCAACTTATTTGTGGCACTGCCGTTTAGGTCATATTGGTGTAAAGCGCATGAAGAAACTCCATAGTGATGGACTTTTGGAATCACTTGATTATGGATCACTTGGTGCTTGCGAACCATGCCTCATGGGCAAGATGACTAAAACTCCGTTCTCCGGAACTGTGGAGCGAGGAACAGAGTTGTTGGAAATCATACATACTGATGTATGCGGACCAATGAGTGTTGAAGCTCGCGGCGGGTATCGTTATTTTCTGACCTTCACTGATGATTTGAGCAGATATGGGTATATCTACTTAATGAAGCACTAGTCTGAAACATTTGAAAAGTTCAAAGAATTTCAGAGTGAAGTGGAGAATCATCGTAACAAGAAAATAAGAGTTTCTACGATATGATCGTAGAGGTAAAATATTTGAGTTAGCGAGTTTGGCCTTCAGTAAAAACAATGTGAAATAGTTTCACTACTCACGCCACCTGGAACACCACAGTGTAATGGTGTGTCCGAACGTCATAACCGTACTTTATTAGATATGGTGCGATCGATGATGTGTCTTACCGATCTACCACTATCGCTTTTGGGGTTATGCATTAGAGACAGCTACATTCACGTTAAATAGGGCACCATCTAAATCCGTGGAGATGACACCGTATGAACTGTGGTTTGACGAGAAACCTAAGCTGTCATTTCTTTAAGTTTGGGACTGTGATGCTTATGTGAAAACGTTTCAACATGATAAGCTCGAACCCAAATCGGAGAAGTAAATCTTCATAGGATACCCAAAAGAAACTGTTGGGTACACCTTCTATCACAGATCCGAAGGCAAGGTCTTTGTTGCTAAGAGTGGATCCTTTCTAGAGAAGGAGTTTCTCTCGAAAGAAGCGAGTGAGAGGAAAGTAGAACTTGATGATGTAATTGTACCTTCGCCCGAATTGGAAAGTGGAACATCACAGAAACTAGTTCCAGTGATTCCTACAGCAATTAGTGAGGAAGCTAATGATGATGATCATTAAACTTCAGATCAAGTTTTTGCTGAACGTCGTAGATCAACCAGAGTACGTTCCGCACCAGAGTGGTACGGCAACCTAGTTCTGGAAGTCATGTTACTAGACCATGATGAACCTGCGAACTATGAGGAAGCAATGATGAGCCCAGATTCCGCAAAATGGCTTGAGGCCATGAAATCTGAGATGGGATCCATGTATGAGAACAAAGTGTGGACTTTGGTTGACTTGCTCGATGATCGGCAAGCCATCGAAAATAAATGGATCTTCAAGAGGAAGACTGACGCTGACGGTAATGTTACTGTTTACAAAGCTCGACTTGTTGCGAAAGGTTTTCGACAAGTTCAAGGAGTTGACTACGATGAGACTTTCTCACCCGTAGCGATGCTTAAGTCTGTCCGAATCATGTTAGCAATTGCCGCATTTTATGAAATCTAGCAAATGGATAACAAAACTGCATTCTTTAATGGATTTATTAAAGAAGAATTGTATATGATGCAACCAGAAGGTTTTGTCAATCCTAAAGGTGCTAACAAAATGTGCAAGCTCCAGCAATCCATCTATGGACTGGTGCAAGCATCTCGGAGTTGGAATATACGCTTTGATAAGTTGATCAAAGCATATAGATTTATACAGACTTGCGGTGAAGCCTGTATTTACAAAAAAAAGTGAGTGGGAGCACTACAACCTTTCTGATAAGTATATGTGAATGACATATTGTCGATCGAAAATGATGTAGAATTTTCTGGAAAGCATAAAGGAGTGTTTGAAAGGAGTTTTTCAAAGAAAGACCTCGGTGAAGCTGCTTACATATTGGGCATCAAGATCTATAGAGATAGATCAAGACGCTTGATAAGACTTTCGATGAGTACATACCTTGATAAGATTTTGAAGTAGTTCAAAATGGATCAGTCAAAGAAGGAGTTCTTGCCTGACTTGTAAGGTGTGAAGCTGAGTAAGACTCAAAGCCAGACCACGGCAGAAAAATATAGAGAGAATGAAAGTCATTCCCTATGCCTCAGCCATAGGTTCTATAAAGTATTACATGCTGTGTACCAAACATGTTGTGTACTTTGCCATGAGTTTGACAAGGAGGTACAATAGTGATCCAGGAGTAGATCACTGTACAACAGTCAAAATTATCCTTAGTTACTGGATGACTAAGGAAATGTTTCTCGATTATGGAGGTGATAAAGAGTTCGTCGTAAAGGGTTACGTCGATGCAAGCTTTGACACTAAATCCAGATGACTCTAAGTATCAATCTGGATGTGTATTGAAAGTGGGGGCAATTAGCTAGAGTAGCTCTATGCAGAGCATTGTAGACATAGAAATTTGTGAAATACATACAGATCTGAATGTGACAGACCCGTTGACTAAACTTCTCTCACAAGAAAAACATGATCACACCTTATTACTCTTGGGTATTAATCACATAGCGATGTGAACTAGATTATTGACTCTAGTAAACCCTTTGGGTGTTGGTCACATGGCAATGTGAACTATGGGTGTTATTCACATAACGATGTGGACTATCAGTATTAAATCACATGGCGATGTGAGCTAGATTATTGACTCTAGTGCAAGTGGGAGACTGAAGGAAATATGCCCTAGAGGCAATAATAAAGTTGTTATTTATATTTCCTTATATCATGATAAATGTTTATTATTCATGCTAGAATTGTATTAACCGGAAACTTAGTACATGTGTGAATACATAGACAAAACAGAGTGTCCCTAGTATGCCTCTACTAGACTAGCTCATTGATCAAACATGGTTATGTTTCCTAACCATAGACATGAGTTGTCATTTGATCAACGAGATCACATCATTAGGAGAATGATGTGATGGACAAGACCCATCCGTTAGCTTAGCACTATGATCGTTTAGTTTTACTGCTATTGCTTTCTTCATGACTTATACATGTTCCTATGACTATGAGATTATGCAACTCCCGAATACCGTAGGAACACCTTGTGTGCTATCAAACGTCACAACGTAACTGGGTGATCATAAAGATGCTCTACAGGTGTCTCCGAAAGTGTTCGTGGTGTTGGCATAGATCAAGACTAGGATTTGTCACTCCGAGTGTCGGAGAGGTATCTCTGGGCCCTCTCGGTAATGGACATCATAATAAGCCTTGCAAGCAAAAGACTAATGAGTTAGTCACGAGATGATGTATTATGGAACGAGTAAAGAGACTTGCCAGTAACGAGATTGAACTAGGTATAGAGATACCGACGATCGAATCTCGGGCAAGTAACATACCAATGACAAAAGGAACAACGTATGTTGTTATGCGGTTTGACCGATAAAGATCTTCGTAGAATATGTAGGAGCCAATATGAGCATCCAGGTTCCGCTATTGGTTATTGACCGGAGATGAGTCTCGGTCATGTCTACATAGTTCTCGAACCCGTAGGGTCCGCACGCTTAACGTTTGATGACGATCGGTATTATGAGTTTATGAGTTTTGATGTACCGAAGGAGTTCGGAGTCCCGGATGAGTTCGGGGACATGACGAGGAGTCTCGAAATGGTCGAGACGTAAAGATCGATATATTGGACGACTATATTCGGACATCGGAAAGGTTCCGAGTGATTCGGGTATTTTTCGGAGTATATGGGCCTTATTGGGCCATACGGGAATAGAGGAGAAAGGCCAAAAGGAAGGAGGCGCGCGGCCCCCCTCTGGTCCGAATTTGACAAGGGGTGCAGCCCCCTTTTCCTTCTCCCTCTCCACCTCTTTCCTTCTCTCCTACTCCGGAAAGGAAAGGGGAATCCTACTAGGACTTGGGAGTCCTAGTAGGACTCCCCACACTTGGCGCGCCCCCTCTAGGGCCGGCCTCTCCCTTGCTCCTTTATATACGGGGGCAGGGGCACCCTAGGACACACAAGTTGAATTGTTCTAGCCGTGTGCGGTGCCCCCCTTCACAGAAACACACCTCGGTCATACCGTCGCAGTGCTTAGGCGAAGCCCTGCGCCGGTAGATACATCATATCCGTCACCACGCCGTCGTGCTGACGAAACTCTCCCGTGAAGCTCAACTGGATCAAGAGCTCGTGGGACGTCATCAAGCTGAACGTGTGCTGAACGCGGAGGTGCCATACGTTCGGTACTTGATCGGTTGGATTGCGAAGAAGTTCGACTACATCAACCGCGTCACATGACGCTTCCGCTTTCGGTCTACGAGGGTACGTAGACACACTCTCCCCTCTCGTTGCTATGCATCTAGTAGATAGATCTTGCGTTATCGTAGAAAATTTTTGAAATACTACGTTCCCCAACAAAACTGTCACCGAAGGGCACTTGTGGTGTATTGAAAATCCATCATGTATATCACGTCATAATATGAGCACTGTTTACTCCAAGACGGATCATCCAATGCATCCCATATTCGTGACGGAATTTGGATGTGATGGATGGCACTTAACTCACGTTGTCATAACGGCGTCAACTAACTAAGTGGCCCAGTTACAATTTTGTGCCACTATATTTCACCTCAATCTAAGACCCATGGCCCATGTAATAATCAACCCAACTGGAATTTTTGCCCATTAAATTTTAGGTCGGTTCACGATCCACTAATTTCAGGTCAAGAGAGTAACCCATCTCAAATTCCTCTTCGTCTATGAAAATTTCCAGCCAATACAATTTTTGCAAAAGATATATAGTATGCCATTAAATGGAAGGAAATTACATAAACACACTAAAAAAATACTTCCTCATCCCATAATATAAGATTGTTTTTCAAGCTAAAAAAGATCTTATATTATGGGACGGAAGGGATCATTTTTTAGGGTGGAAGGGATCATTTTACACAAAAGCAAAAACGCACCAGAAACTCTACAATTAAAGACATTTCTGAACAATACCCATATGGACGAGTTTGAGAACCCGGAATTAACTTCTAGATCCTCTTGTCTTAGTGTCAACCCCATGATCATTGTTGACAACACGGTGAAATGATATCATTGCGGAATACGTAAAAGCTGGAATTAACTTCTAGATCCTCCTTTATTTAAGTGTCAACCCTAGGATCATTGTTGACAACACGAAGAAATGATATCATCGCAGAATACGTAAAAGCATTACAAGTAGTATATTTGTCACAAGACATACCTAGTGAAATGTCTCGTGCCATTTATTACAATCGAAGAAAAGAGGAAAGTAAAATGCATAGCGACCATCTCAGGCACAGGCAGTCGATGTAGTCCACGTGACCTCACTCCTACAGATCGTCATAGTTGGTGCAGTCATCACCTTTGTCTTCATGGAACTCTGTTCTCAACAAAATTATTGCGATGAGTACATTACTTAATCAACATGCCTCCTTCAGAGAAGGTCTTAATAGCTACATGTCGCTCAAATGAAGGATGTATGGCTCATTTGCATAAAAGCTAATTTTGTTTAAAAAATGTAGCAATTGGATAAAATCAGTTTTTGATGAAAACGTGTTTCATCTCCAGAATAACTTTCATCAAAGGGAGGATCCTCGATCAACTCACACTCTTCATAGGTTGCAAGAATAAGGTAAGGAGGGAATACGAAGACATGTCTTGTACGTCAAGAAAGATTCATGTGTCATCCAGGACCGTGGACACATCTATTCGAATAGTTTTACACTCTGCATTGGTTGTACACTTTACCCACACGACACAATCCGGACTTGTTGCCACTTGCCGTTGCTAGCGTAGTACACCATTTGGTATACCGGCAGGGAAATTGTGACGAGGTCTTTGAACTAGATCCCCCAAAGATGTGACATGCCCACTGGGTCTGGTGCACGGAACTGAGAGTACATCCTAAAACCGGTCCCCCATCTATGCCAAGGATACTCCCCGCAGGGAAGCTATCACATCTGTGGTAAACCGACATCGACACCTAATGCTAATTATATTACTTGACCAAGCCAATGCTCATATACCATGTGGATGTACTGTTATCACAATCTTCATATCCAAGACTATTAGGCCTCATGCCGCACGATCAACTAATTGCCCCCTTCAACTTATGAAGGGCAGTCAATCGCTCCTTCAATCCTTGATCCAGCTTCGCCCGCGCCGGTTTTTTGGTGATAAGTTTTGCACAGAGTAGAAGAGGATAGAGGAGATCAACAAGGGCCAACCGACCTAGCTCAACAATAAGTTTCAAGTGTTAATGACCCAAAGGCCATTCAACAAAGCACCTATATGACAATAAGCATGGCTAAGCATTTCTACTCAATTGGAATAATAATTCTACTCAGGTGTCATGTGAATAGGCGACAAGTGGATCAAGGTAATGTGTCAATCGACACGCTAGCTACGAGATTAAAAAGCATGCATATAGTGACCATAAAACATAATGCAACTTTGTAAGACATAGGATAATTATGATCAAAGAAGGAGGCATGCCTTGGTTGTTGAGTCCTTCTTCGATAACCTGGTTCTATCTTCGTCCAACATCGTCACTCCGTACTCGTTGTAAGGATAGCAAATGAAAAAAATACCATAAAAAAGTAAATCCAAATAACACCCAAAACAAATTAAAGGTGGATGGATATCAAGATATTGATAAGATGTACATTCCAAAAGGAGATAACATGATAGAGAGGTAAGAGAAAGGATTCAATGAGGTGACATGGTTTAGGTTGACACAACAAAGGAAGGCTCTCCGATCAAGACTAAAGTTATGATATGAACTAGTAGTGCCGACCACACATCACGACTAAGGAACTACTATCAGTACAAGAAATATGGTAATCTGTGACAGTCCTAGTTCGCCACCAAGAGCTCAGAAACGGTCATCGATGACCACCGGTGACGGTCGCCCCATCCGTCAAGTATATCGCGTCATAATTTGTCCACCCCACTAATGATGACAGATTTGCCGTCTATCATTGATGTCGACCAAATTAAGACGTCCATTTATTGTCACCGATCAGCCCCCAAGCCCACTTGGCCTGCCTAGGCCCAGGCCTCTGCGACTGACCTTTCCGTCATAGATTTACATGATGACGTGGCATCAACACTCCAGTCTGGGTCTTACTGTTGGGGAATGTTGTATGGGAAACAAAAAAGTTCCTACGTCACCAAGATCGATCTAGGGTATGACCATCTACGAGAGGAGAGATTGGATCTACATACCTTTGTAGATCACTAAGCGGAAGTGTTAAGAAACGTGGTTTCTATAGTCGAACGTCTTTGCGATCCAATGATGACCCGTTCACGAACTCCCGATCAAGTGCCGAACGGACGTCACCTCCGTGTTCAACACATGTACGGCTTGATCATGCCTTCGCCTCCTCGATCCAGCGAGCGATGGTGAAGTAGTAGCTTGAGTACTTCAGCAGCACGATGGCGTTGTGGCGGTGATGGTAGATCAACATCGGCAAAGCTTCGCTGATCAATCCGAGAGAGAGGACTATGAGGGAGACAAAGGGAAGCACCGTGGCATGAAAGGGTGCGGCTGCCCTCCCTCTCCACCTCTATGTATAGGGGAAGGGAGGAGGGGTGGCACCCTAGGGTGGGGGCGGCGGCCACCAAGAGGGAGGCACCCCCTAGGTGTCTTGCCTTCCATAAGGGGGCCGCTGTCCTAGGGGGCACTACACCCACCTGGCCAAGTGGGCTAGGGTTTGGTGTGGTACCCAGCCCCTTGTGGGCTTGTGTGCCCCCTTCCCTTGGCCCATGAGTGCCCCAACACTTGGTGGAGCCCCTGAAACTCTTTTCGGTCTGCCGGTGACACTACTAGGAAAAGGCCTACTAATGGCGCACCTAATTTGGCCATTAATGGCGCATTAGTGGTGCGCCATTAGTGCCACGCCATTAGTATATTTTACTAATGGCGCACCTCTGGTGCGCCATTAGTATCTGGTATACTAATGGCGCACCGCTGATGCGCCATTAGTATGCACAGTAGTGCGCCATTAGTATGCCTCCCAGGGGCCATGTGTACCCAGGTGCTTTGGCATACAAATGGCGCACTCCAGCAGGATGCGCCATTAGTAATGTCCGCATAGTAATGGCGCACTGTCTGGTGATGCGCCATTAGTATCCTTTGGCATACTAATGGCGCACTGTGTTGTGATGCGCCATTAGTATGAATATTAGGTTTTTTCTTATTATTATTTTTCTGTTTTTTTGCATAGATTACAAAATGTATAATTGCACAGAATATAGACAGCACACATCAACAACAAATTCATCGAATACAATAGAAGATTAGTCTCTGAATACAATTCATCATATTAGTCTCCGAATACAATTCATCATATTAATCTCCGAATTGAAAAGACCGAACAAAGATAGAACAATATATTACAAGTCTCGAGACCGCGAGTAGCGAGTTTGTCTTCACATTACAAGTCGATATCGATCATCTAAACTACCATCACATAGAAGAGAGCTGCAGTCATCACGATGAGCATCATCACGATGAAACTCGTCTTCATCCGGTTCCTCCAACGCTCCCTCCCCTCTCCCGCTAGATAGCGGGCGTATCTAGATTAGGCCTCGGCCCTAGTGGTGTACCCTTTGTAACTGTTACCGCTGAATCGGTGAACCTGTCTCTGACACTCCTCCCAGTCGTCGTAGACTCCGGGAACCTTACCCTTGTACACGACATACGACGGCATCGCTATGCACTAGCCAAACGAAACGTTAGTACCAATTCACAGACAATACATAAGCAATATATAAGTATGCAACAGAACGATCAAAAGAGAAAAGCAAGACATTAATAGCATCGATTACATCTAAGTTGAACGACTCTCGAAACCAAAGAGACATACTACAAGTTCATTAAAGTTTAATTACAACATGAGCCAATCGATGTTTCAGAACTAGACACAGCATCACAGCTTTCGACTCGACTCAAGGGACCGGAGCGTGGATGAAGCCGCCGTCTATCGTGGGAGTCATGAAATCACGGGCGTTGTCAGCCTGCATTTGTAGCATTGTGTCGATGTCACTGTTCAACGGTTGATTTCTGAGGTAGAACTGCCCCGAGGTACGAAGGACATCTTGATGGATGATTTCCGCAAACTCCGACTGGATGCGAAAGAATTCTTGTCTGATGTCCGCGTCCTGGATTGCCGACACGCTCGCGGCCCAATCTTTGAGTTTACTCGGTAGCAGAAGTTGATGATGGTCCCGTACGATCGCCCGCATGTGATGGATGATGTAGTAGGCACCCTTCTGACCGCCAGGCGGCTGCTTGACGCAGCAGAACGTCGTATTGTGGGAGAACACGTGCTTGCCGGTCTTACGAATATGCCTGGTGAAGGTGCCTCCAGATTTGGCGTAGCCGGGGAGAACATCATCAAGAACCTTCTTTGACATTTGTGTAGTCTACTTTCGACTGACGGTCCAGGTCGAAATACGTGGCCATGGAATATTTGGGGCTTAGGAGGATGAGCGTGCAATGTGTGTCACTGCAGAAAACACGGAATGTTAAAAGAAGAACGATCGAAATCTAAGAATTCATATGTTACGGGGCGGTTGAGGCGGAGGACTTACTCGGGAAAGTAAGGCACGAGGAAGTTATCCTTATCTCGGTTTGCCAGAATGACGCCTTCGAGGTAAGAACTCGCGACTTGCCGGTCCCCAGCGCTGCCCAAGATCTTGGCACGCATGTAGAAGGGGTCGACTATCACGATGTCCGGGGTCTTGTCGCGAATGATCCGCATCTCCATACTCAGCGAAAATAGCCGAACGAAGGTGTAGTGCAGCGGAATAAGGTTCAACATAGCGTGGATGTCATCAAACCGCAGGACGATCGTACCCCCGATGGAGTTATCCACAAAGCCCTTGCCCTCTGGCACCTTGGCCGCGAAAACCGGGTATGCCACATCCTTCTCTCTGAGACGCCGCTTCTCCAAAGAAAGAACACTGTCATGCAGACTCCGCATAGCACCGGTTGCAGCATCGAGCATATTTCTCGGTAGCATCGGCCTACCCGCCACATGCACCCTCCTCATTACATCCTCAGGTGAAGGTGGCCCGTCCTGAGCACGGATCGTACTCGGTGCCGGCTGGCTTGCACCCTTGTTAGTTCTTCTTTTGCGTGCCTTCTTCTTCTCCTGAATTGGGACCGAGTTCTGCTCAGAGACCGCCTTCTTGAGTGTGTTGGGGCTGATAATATTTCGCACCTCGCCTATCTAAGGCTCGGTGAAGTCGGCAGCTGGAGGCGTCTCCTGAGAGCTGAACGGCAGACGACGCCTGTTGCAACTTGGCTTCTCCGCGGTACCAGCTAGATCGCGCACGTCTTTTGTTGGGTTGGGTTCTTGAGAAGGAGGCCCCATGAAGTCGCCACCGTACCCATGATCGGCAAAGTACTGATCGACGTTGGCAAATGTATCGTCGTCGTCATCGTTCTGATCCTGTGCCATATGCATGTGTGGATCCAGTGGCATAGGGATGTCCGGCACCGTTACGGCGGTCTTGCCATGGGGACGACTTGGCGCCGGCACGACTAGCGGTGTTGTCTTTGGGGTGGTGTCCCCCGCCCCCAAACGAATCTGGCTCTTCGGCCAAAGCAGGGGCCAGCTCAGGCAGGCGTTGAGGGTCAACACGTCATCATCGTCGGCCCCGACGGGTCGAATCGGAGGTAACACCTCGTCGCAGCCTGGCAGCACCCGAACCAGTTGAACCCTAAACAAGTTGGGTGGCATCTGGGTACCGTGGAACAAGGGGTTGCCCGGTTGAACGATTTTGCCCTTGGCGACATCGACCAACTCATTGTTCACGAAGTGCAGGAGAGTGCACGGAACGTCGGCGGCGCCCTGCGAAAACATGTAGGGCGTCAGGGATGCCCAGTCAAAGGCAAGGAGATGAAGTCCTCGGCCGAGAGAGGCTTAATTAGTTACCGTGATGATGGTGTCGAGCTCGGCTAATGTCGAGGCACCGCCAACGGCGGGCGTGCAGTTGACGGAGGGGCCGCTTGCTGCACAGGTGCCGGCCGGCGTACACCCGGGTGCATTAAGCTCCCGTGCCGGCGTCGGAGACACCAATGTCGCCTCCGCCGGAGACACCAATGGCCCGCCATCGCGTTCTGCGAGTTGCTGGCCGTGAAGCTGGGAATCGGGGGCGGCCCCTGTTGGCCGCCCGCAATCCACGCCTGCAACCCCTCGATCAAGCTAGGCACAATGGCGGTGATCGTCGCTCCGAGCTGTTGTTGCACTTGCTCTTGGACAATCTCCGGAATCCGCGCCACCTGTGCCTTGAGTTCTTGAACCTCGCGCGCCTGGCTTTCCGAGCTGGTCTTTTTCTCCTTTCGCCCACCAGTGTTATAGTATGATGACCATTTTGTCGACAAGCCTTTGCCGGCCACACGACCAGCTGATGTCGGCTTAGCGAGCTTATCCTTGTTCTTCATTACATTTAACGCCCTATTTAGAGTCGTGTCCCAAGGGTTGCTCTTAGTCGACCCCGCGCTACTGCTTTCAGTCGCCTGCGGAAGGAATGTGAATCATTTATAAATTTGGCTTCATTAATTAGAATGCAACCATATGGAGCTAATTACGCAGGGTTGTATTCCTTACCAGAACAAGCTCAAGCGCCCTGGTCTTCGGATCCGTGGTAAGCTCCTTTGTTTTCGGGTCCTTCTTGTACCGGGCCCTGACAAAGTTCCTGGTTTGCTTGTCACCGTATTTATCGAAGAGGGGCGGTAGGCCTTGCTCGGCACGGTCCGCCTCCTCCTTGTCCCATATAGGCTCCGCCACTCTGTAACCGCCGGGACCGAGTGTGTGTTCCCCTAAGTTCAGCTCCCGCATTTCTTTCCCCCACTGACTTGATTCGGAGTGTGCGGTGCTCGAGCAATTGATCTTGAAGTCGTTGTAGTCATCTTCGGTGATCGAAGGATTTTTCTCCTTGATCTTCTCATAACTTTCACCTTTCTCGATCATTCTCTTCATATTGGTTTTCCAAGTAGACAGGGCCTTGCTCATCCTCGTGAGGGCAGCATTGTTCACTTTATTCCCTTTGAGGCTTGTGTTTTCAAATTGAGCGGGGAACTTGTATCGTTCGTGCAGCTTCGTGAAGAGGAGGTTGCGCAAATTCCCTCGGTCAGGATGCCTTAGGTTCTCGGTGTTGATCGAGACGGTGCTCAGGAGAATGCACCCGAGCTGAAGCGAGTACCCCTTGACTATTCGTTCGGGCGCCGTTGGATTCCCGTCGGAGTCCACTTCAATAACTTCCTCCTTGAGGGTGCGGAGCACGGTCGGGCGCCGGTCCTTCCGTTGCCTCTTCGGTTGGCTGCCATCTGTGCGTGCGCCGCCATCATCAGTGGTGGCATCCTCGGCGGCACCATCAGTGGTGGCATCAGTGGGGTCATCCTCGGCGGTACCATCAGTGGTGTCAGGATCGGTGGGGAAGGCGGCGTCCTCATACAAGTGAGGTTGTTCCTCCATCTCCTGGGATAGCTCCCAGAATGCCTTGCCGCCCGAACCGCCGGCCTCATCGTTGTTGGCCATGTTTCTCTCTAAATAGGAACAAAGTTTGGTCAAAAAGTTGGTTATTGTCAAGGAACAAGATCATGGTCTCATCATTTAGGGTTTGTCGACACCGAGTCATCCTAAAAGCTAAGCTTTTATAATTGAGGGTTTTTCGACGCCGAGGCACCCTAAAAGCCTAAGCTTTCATCATTTCGGTTTTTATCGACACCGAGGCACCCTAAAAGCCAAGGTTTTATAATTTATGGTTTGTCGACACCGAGGCATCCTAAACGCTAAGCTGGGAAGGAGAATTCTAAGTTGGGCCTAATCACTTGGCTCTATTGCCGCCTATGGTTTAATGCAGGTAGAATAAAGGGGCACTTGATCCTACTTAATTAACTACTAAGATACACCGGCCCATGCATTAGTCACAAGTACCCTATATGTCCTATTTTTAGCAAAGTCATGCTAAAATTCACGGAAAATTTCAGCATGACCTTTGCTGAAAATAGGACATATGGAGTACCCGAATTTGCCGGAACGGAAGTTAATCGACATTCCAGCAAACTCAAGGGCCTCTCGGGGTACCTGCAAAATCATTATCCCCACCTAATGAAGTCGCCAATGGGTCATTTCAGAAGATCACAAGTAGCACCATCACAAGTACAACATCATGACAAGTACAGTAGCAACAGCAGTGAATATAGGCATAACAGCAGCATCAACAGTTAAGAAAAAGTTGCAGAAGCTTGTAAAACAATAGTTTGAAGTTCAAATATTTACAACAAGGAACCAAATACATGACCACCATTATTATCATTGTGCTAGTGTGACTTACAAGTAGTACTAGTGTACATGAAAAAAAAACTAAAACCTAAAACCTAGTGTGACATACCATCACGGCTTGATAGCAAACTGACAACAACTCAAAAATTGATGTTGCTGCCAGTATTAATTAGAAAGCAGCAGCAATATGGCATATTTAAGTAACAGTGGCTATCCTTGACCTCATAAGGGCAGAGCCTCCAATAAGATGATTTCTTTCCACACAGAAAAATAGAAGTTAACCTAAACGAGTGAGATACGTGAGAGTGGTTGAGCAAGAGAGGATTTATCAAATATGAAGAGTTGGTCATCTTCCTTTGAGAAATACTCCTATGTCAGAACTCGTTTAAAAGGGTGACACGCGAGCCTCTTTTAGCTTAGTCTAAGTCAACCCATGGGTCCCATGTTCCAGTAACTCTCCCATCTTTCTTTACCCGTCTTGATTTTGGGTAAAATCAATTGCTTTTCACCCTTTTGGGTAAAATCAACCCATGGGTCCCAGGTTAGTATTTGAGCTTTTTAAGTTTCAACATTGCTACAACATACAAACTTGAAGCGCTTGTGACTTTCAGCAGAACCTCACAATCTGATTACTATCCTCTCTATAAACTCATTTTAAACGAGTTCAAAAAGTGTAAGATCGTTATCCTAAAACACCACCAAAAAATTAGGGCATGGCATCTAATAAGCAATGTTTGGAAATACAGTAAGTTTAATCTATGCCTAGCCATCCCTTACAAGGATATGTGGACATATTTCAGTTGTTTCAAACATGAAATAGTAACATGTGATGACCAACTTCTTAAAAGTGTAGAGAACTAGTAACCAGTTGCAATTTTGCCATCATATTGTAGCAGACAGTATTGTGCCTGGCAGTATTACCACTATGTATAGCTTGGTCTTTGTGCATACATATAAATAACAATATAATTATAGTTCAGTAAAACAATTCTCTTTATGCCTGGCAGTATTATTGTCCAAAGATGTGACGCATGTTTGTCAGGATCTCTTTATGCCTTCATTCAAATGACAAAAGCATTGTGTCTGCTGACTTTTGTTTGACCTGTCATTTGGCGCTATGAACATTGGTCCAGGACTGTGGGACTAGATAGTATTTTTCTTTCTACCCCTGATATTTTAGTTGTTTGAAGGCAGTCAAAGTCTCTGGTAGTGGAGGACTAGTGTTGGAAGGTTTTCTTGTCTGTTCAACGAACAATCATCCGCGTGAAGGCTGAAACATCGTGTGTGGCGGCCACAAGAGCACATATTCAATGATTCTGGGGGCAAATGAAAAAGTAGTCACTTAGTTCGCCGAATTCCTAACTGACCAACCCAATTCTTGCGTTTGAAGTATTACACTGCTTGCCTGCTTGGTAAAACCAGAGTTCACTAGCGGAATTAGGGCGAAAGGAAACTGCTAGCCTGCTAGTAGCTAGTGAATTTGGGTTCAAGTCATGGAGACCAACACCACACCTAACCTAATAATAGGCGATTGGATGGAAGAATGCAAGGACTGGTAGGTAGGAGGAGGATGCCATGGGGAGTTTGGAGCTTTATACCTTGGCGTGGTTCCAGGTGTTGGCGACGGTGAGGGGCCCGTGGTCGGCGAGGATCTGGAGGAGGCGGCCGGAGATGGCCATGCACCTGGGGGAGGCCGGGGCGTCGGGGGAGCGGGCGTCGAGGCCGGGGCGTCGGGGGCGCGGGCGGCGGCGGCGTAGCTCCGGGCGTCCAGGGCGTCGGGGGCGCGGGCGTCGAGGCCGGGGCGTCGGGGGCGCGGGCGGCGGCGGCGTAGCTCCGGGCGTCCGGGGCGTCGGGGGCGCGAGCGTCGAGAGCGTCGGCGGGTGCGGCCGGAGAGAGAGGCGTCGGCGGGTGAGGGAGAGAGAGGCGTCGGGGAGAGGAGGGAGATCTGGCGAGGGAGAGAGAGGAGGGTGCGGCCGGCCCCATAAGTATGGGGGGATTACTAATGGCGCACCGCAGCCCTGTGCGCCATAAGTATGTAGACTCTAATGGCGCACCACCCCCAGTTGCGCCATTAGTATTGTGTTCTAATCACTAGCCCGACAGAAAGGTATATATTCCACCTAACCCACTACCCAACAGAACCCCCGCACTAGCCTGACTGGTCAGCACTCTGCAAACCCACTAGGAGGTCCTGGGTTCGATTCCCATGCTCCCCAAATTTTTTTTTTTTGCTTTTAAAATGCTGTTTGACACTTATTTGTGTTTAAATATGTTCAAACTTGTTTAAATCATAACAGTAATATTTTTTTATAAAAAAGTAATAATTTTTTAAAAAATATCATCAAATTTGTTATTTGAAAATATTTATGAATATGAAAAAATATCATCAAATTTATTATTTTGAATATATCATGGGTCGGCGGCGGCGGTTGAGTAGGGGAATCGAGGGTGCGGGGGGTCGGCGGCGGCGGCCGGTGGACCGGGGGGTGCTCGGCGGCGGCGGTTGAGTAGGGGAATCGAGGGTGCGGGGGGTCGGCGGCGGCGGCCAGTGGACCGGAGGGTGCTCGGCGGCGAGGGGGACCGGATCTGGCGAGGTGGGATAGCGATCGAGATGGAGGGGGGGTCGAGATCGTGTGTCCATGAAATTTAAAAATATTCATGATAGTTCAAAAAGTGCCCATGAAATACAATCGAGAAATGAAGGGTACGATTTAAATACAATCGATCTTAGCTAGCTATCTGTTCACAATCTTCTTGCCCTTCTTTTTCGCAAATGGAGTTCTTCTGTGGAACGGACGTCCTTTAGGTAGGGTGGTCCTGCTTCTTCTTGTGGTGTAAGCTGCTACTTCATCATCGTCGTCATGTTCGATCCTCGGGTCGCCGTACTTGTCGAAGTCTTGCTCATTGGCTACTCCATCCATTCCGATGATCTTCCTTTTGCCTCTCCCCACGACAACACGACTCGGCTTTGACAGATCGATAATGAAGAAGCATTGGTCAACTTGGGAAGCCAGTACCCATGGCTCATTTTTCGCGGTGACGTTTGCGCCCGCAGTCTTGGATTTGGCTTCGGGTATAACCATGGTGGTGAAATACCGGTCTTCTTTTAGGACGCTCTTGGCCCATCTGACACGAAACATCGGGACCTTCTCTCCAGCGTAGCTCAGCTCCCAGATCTCCTCGATCCTTCCGTAGTATCTGTCCTTGTCATTACCGGTGTAGGATTCCATCGTTACCCCGGAGTTCTGATAACCATCGCTCTTCATGTCCTTGGCCTCGGTGTAGAATGTGTAGCCGTTGATATCATACGCCTCATAGGTCATCAGGTTGTGCTCGGCGCCCTGTGACAAGGCGAATATGAGTTGTTCTTCCGCGGAAGAATCATCATGTAAAGGGTATGACAGAAGCTTCTGCTCGAACCAACGCGTGAAACATGAGTTGTGCTCTTTGATTATATCTCCGTCCGTCCTCTGTTGGCCTCGGTCATTGTACGTCTTCTCAATAAAGGTTTTGTGCTGAACCACCCAAGGATCGAGCACATCTATGTGTTGTAGCGCGACTAGGTTTGCTCTTTCAAAGTCGGCGAGTCGACCCTCGAAGTCGACATGCATTTCGCGGCGACCCTCACGGTGACCCCATCCAGCGAGCCTGCCGAGGTGCCTGTTGACGGGCAGACCAACGGGGTTCTCGATGCCTAGATAATTCGTGCAGTAGGAGATGCACTCTTCAGTCAGAAAGCCCCTGGCTATGCTTCCCTCTGGACGTGACATGATGCGAACGTATCCTTTGATGACACCATTCATCCTTCCGAACGGCATCATGCTGTGCAGGAACGTCGGCCCGAGTTGGATGATATCGTCCACGATATGGACCAGCAGATGCACCATAACGTCGAAGAATGCGGGCGGGAAGTACATCTCAAGCTCGCATAGTATCACCACGATCTCTTCCTGTAGCCTTCTAAGTTGCCTCACGCCAACAGACTTCCGAGAGATGACGTCGAAAAAGTTGCATAGGCCAAATAGGGTTTCACGGACGTGCGCGTCCATGATACCACGGATTGCAACTGGAAGTATCTGCGTCATCAGCACGTGACAGTCGTGAGACTTCATCCCGCTGAACTTCAGCCTCGCCCGGTCTAGGTATCTGCTTATCTTCCCCACGTAACCGTAAGGAAGTTGTACTCCTACGAGGCAGGTGAAAAACTGCTCGATCTCCTCCTGACTTAGAGTGAAGCACGCGGGAGGGTAGTCATTTCCGGTCTTCTTGGCCTTTTTTCCTTTGCGACGACTTTCCGTGTCCTGCTTCGCCTCATCATCATCATCATCATCATGATCATCATATATAGCGTGAAGCTCCTGCCTGATGCCCATTGATTTCAAGTCTGCCCTTGCTTTCGGCCCATCTTTGGTCCTCTCTGGCATGTTGAGCAGGGTACCAAGCAGACTCTCGCACACGTTCTTCGTGATATGCATTACATCAAGGCGGTGAGGCACACTGTGGATCTTCCAATACGGCAAGTCCCAGAAAACATACCTCGTTTTCCATAACTTCAGCAGCGGCTCTGGCGCCTTTCGCTTCTTTCCCGGCTCTGGCGCCTTTTGCTTCTTTCCCGGCAGTGGGCAATCTTTCCAATTTTTCAACAGCTCGTCTATTTCCTCGCCGCTCCTCGTACGCGGGCGTCCTCGGGGTTCGGTTTTCCACATCGAACAGATCCTTGAGTTTTCTCCACAGGTCATTATCGCGAAGCCACCTTCGATGTCCCATGAACACGGTTTTCGAAGGCCCGGGATCTCTATCTAGCTAGCGATACGTTGTGTCATCCATGCACCTGACGCATCCAGAAAATCCGTGGACCACCTGCCCCGCGACATATCCGTAACCGAGATAGTCGTGCACCGTCGTGAGCAGCGCGGCTCTCATAGGGAAATATTCTTTCTTTGTGGCGTCCCACGTATTGGCTGGCGTTTTCCACAGCGTGTCTAGCTCCTCTCTCAGCAGCCCCAGATATAGATTGATGTCGTTCCCTGGTTGTTTCGGTCCTTCAATTAGCATACTCATGTGAATGTGCTTCCTCTTCATGCACAACCAGGGGGGAAGGTTGTACATCCACACAAACACAGGCCAGGTGCTATGTGTGCTTCTCTGGCTGCCAAACGGATTGACTCCATCGGTGCTCGCGCCCAGCACGATGTTCCTTGGATCGTTCCCAAATTCTAGGTCTTCGAAGTTCAACGCTTGCCACTGGCTCGCATCCTTAGGGTGACTCGGCATCTTGTCTTTTTTATCTATCTCTGGATCATTTGCGTCATCTTCTCGCTTCTTCTCCTCCCTATCCGTGTGCCAACGCAGGAGCTTTGCTACCGTAGGGTCCGCGAAAGTACCACACCACTTTTCGAGGAGCTTTCTTCCTCTTCTTGTATCGAGTGACGCCGCACACCGGGCATATGGTAGACTCCGCGTGCTCGTCCCGATAAATGATGCAATTGTTCATGCACACATGGTATTTCACGTGCGGTAAATCCAGAGGACACGCGATTTTCTTCGCCTCCTCCAAACTGGTGGGGCACTTGTTCCCCTTGGGAAGACGTTCGTGCCAGAATGACATGTTCTCGTCGAAGCATGCGTCGGTCATTTTGTGTTTTACCTTCATCTCCAGAGCCATGAGCGTTACATTCAGGAGGGTATCCTCGGGCCTGCATCCTTCATACAATGGAGTAACCGCGTCTAACTCAAGTTGATCCATCTTGGCTTTCTCTCGGGCGGCAGCTCTTGCGTTATCGGTCTGCTTGAGAAGCAGCTCTTGAATATGAGGGTCCTGCACCCAGCCCATCGATGGTCCAGCGTCGTCTGCTCCGCTGGCATAATCATCTTCATGATCATGCCCGTCGTCTGCTCCGGCATCTTCCTCATCATCATGTCCTGCATCTTCTACATGATGACTGTGTACAGCATCACCGTCGTGATCATCTCCTGGGGATTCTTCGTCTTCTCGCCCGCCCGAGCCGCGGTGGTTGTCTTGCTGCCCTTCCTCATTTCTTGCCCGGCCCCCATGGACGACTTCATAGTCATCTTCATCACCTTGCCACCGATAGCCATCCATGAAACCACGCAAGAGCAGGTGGTCCCGCACCTGCCCGGAATCCGGGTCCGCAATAAGGCTCTTCAGCTTGCATCTTCGACACGGACATCTTATCTCCGTCTCGTTCTTTTGAAGCATCTCGGCCTTCGCGGACCTCAAAAACCTATTCACGATGCCTTCGGTCATCGTGCGCACCATGGTCGCCTGCGGGGTAGAGCAAAACGATATTTTAGAACCAAGAAAAAATTTGCCATGACTTTCCCTAAAAATAGGACAAAAAAGAATGCTTAATGCCAAAATTCTCACCGAAACGGAAATGAATCAACATTCCGGGAAAATATTGGCAACTATCGCATTTCAAATACCGGTACACCTCCAAACACAAACACATATGCAACACAACAAACATATGCAACACCACGAACATACATAGATCTAGCTAGGCCATAAAAAGTGCATGTGCACATTGTTGTATGGAGAACAACATAAATATAGCTTCCCCCCTTACTTACCTATCAAAACAAGGTAATTTAACCACTTAATTTGAATGAATATATGGCGGAAATGAGGTGAAAAAGAGGAGGGACCCGAGAGGAGGAGGAGGTGGATAGAATGAAGTGGGGGAGAAAGTGAGTGCGGGTAGGAGAGGCTGTCCAAAATATCTTGTTGCTGCCCACTTACTAATGGCGCACCCACATAAATGCGCCATTAGTAATCAAGGTTACTAATGGCGCATTTATAGTAGGTGCGCCATTACTAGTTTTGCAAAAAAAAAAATAACATACTAATGGCGCACTGTCCCACAGTGCGCCATTACTAGTTTAAACTAGTAATGGCGCACTATGCGACAGTGCGCCATTAGTAGTTTTGTAAAAAAAAGAATAAAAAAATATCATAAAAAAAAGAACATTAATGGCGCACTTTACTGTTGGTGCGCCATTACTAGTTACAACTAGTAATGGCGCACTTCGTCTCGATGCGCAATTAGTATGTTTGGACAGGCGCACTAGTTCAAAAAAAAACTTTTTTATACTAATGGCGCACGCTAGGACTGGTGCGCCATTAGTAGTTTGAACTCTAATGGCATATCTGTTGTTGGTGCGCCATTACTATATACTAATGGCGCACTGCTTGTCTGGTGCGCCATTAGTATCAATTCCATCTATAGCCCTTTTCCTAGTAGTGTGATAACCCGGTACCACCCGGAACACTTCCGGAATATGATTCCCTTCGTCCTATATATCAATCTTGAACACATGACCATTCCAAAGTTCCTTGTCATGTCCGAGATCTCATTCGGGACTACGAACAACCTTCAGTCACCAACACAATAACTCAACTATACTTAGATCATCACCAAACGTTAAGTGTGTTGACCCTGTGGGTTTAAGAACTGTGCAGAATGATCGAGAGACCTCTACGGTCAACAACCAATAGCGGGACCTGGATGTCCATATTGTTTCCTACATATTCTAACAAGATCTTTATAGGTAGAACCTCGATGCCCAGGATTCAGCTAATCCCGTATGCAGTTCCCTTTGTCCATCGGTATGTTACTTGCCCGAGATTCGATTGTCCATATCTCCATACGTAGTTCAATCTCATTACCGACAAGTCTCTTTACTCGTTCCGTAACACAAGATCATGTGGCTAACTCCTTAGTCACATTGCTTGCAAGATCATTGTGATGCTGTATTACCGAGTGGACCCCGAGATACCTCTCTGTCGTACGGAGTGACAAATCCCAGCTTTGATCCATGCCAACTCAATTGACACCCTCGAAGATACATGTAGGGCATCTTTATAGTCACACAGTTATGTTGCGACGTTTGATACACACAAGGTACTCCTCCGGTGTCAGTGAGTTGCATGATCTCATGGCCATAGGAATAGATAGTTGACATCCATAAAACTATAACTTGATACGATCAAATGCTACGCTTATAGTTTGGGTCTTGTCCATCACATCATTCTCCTAATGACAACTTATGTCTATGCTAGGAAACCATAGCCATCTTTGGTTAATGAACTAGTCCGGTAGAGGCTCACTAGGGCCATGTTGTTGTCTATGTATCCACACACGTAGATGAGTTTCTAGTCAATACAATTATAGCATGGATAATAAACGATTATCATGAACAAGGAAATATAATAATAGCCACTTTATTATTGCTACTAGGGCATATTTCCAACAGTCTCCTACTTGCATTACAGTCAATAATCTAGCATTACATGGTAATGAATCTAACACCCTCAATATTTCCAACAGTCTCCCACTTGCACTCGAGTCAATAATCTAGCATTATCTGGTAATGAATCTAACACCCATAGAGTTCTGGTGTTGATCTTGTTTGCCCGTGGAAGAGGTATAGTCAATGGATCTGCGACATTCATATCTGTATGTACTTTGCAAATGTTTATGTCCTCCTCCTTGATCGCATCGTGGATGGAATTAAAGTGACGCTTTATGTGTCTGGTCCTCTTGTGAAATCTTGCTTCCTTGGCTAGGGCAATGGCACTAGTGTTGTCACAGAACAGAGTCATTGGGTCCACTACATTGGGCACAACTACAAGATCTGTCATGAACTGCTTCATCCACACACCTTCCTTAGCTGCCTCTAAGGCAGCTATGTACTCCGCTTTGCATGTAGAATCAGCTACCACGCTTTTCTTGGAACATCACCATCTTACCACTCCCCCATTTATAATATATACGTATCCAGTTTGGGACTTAAGAGTCATCCAGATTAGTGTCAAAGCTTGCATCAACACAACCCTTTACGACGAGCTCTTGATCACCTCCATAAACGAGAACAATTACATTTGTCCTTTTCAGGTACTTAAGCATATTCTTGACCACTGTGAAGTGTTCCATTCCTGCATCACTTTGAAACCTTCTGTCCATACTTATGGCAAGGCTGACATCTAGTCTTGTGCACAGCATTGCATACATGATAGAGTTTGTGGGAGAGGTATAGGGGATGACACTCATTTTTTCTCTATCCGCTGTAGGCGCTTGGCATTGAGTCTTACTCAACTTCACACCTGGCAAAACATGCAAAAAACCTTCTTGGAATGATACATTTTGAACTTCTTCAAAATCTTATCAAGGTATGTGCTTTGTGAAAGTCCTATTAAGCGCCTCGATCTATCTCTATAGATCTTGATGCCTAATATGAATGCAGCTTCTCCTAGGTCCTTCATTGAAAAACTCTTGTCCAAATATGCCTTCACGTTTTCCAAAAGTTTTATATTGTTTCCACTCAGCAATATGTCATCCACATATAATATTAGAAACACTATAGAGCTCCCACTCACTTTCTTGTAAATACAAGCTTCTCCATAAACGTGCTTAAACCCAAACGTTTTGATCACCTCATCAAACTGAGGATTCAAACTCCGAGATGCTTGCACCAGTTCATAAATGGATAACTGGAGCTTGCACACTTTGTCAGCATTCTCTGGATCGACAAAACCATCCGGTTTCATCATGTACAACTCTTCCTCGAGGAAACCGTTAAGGAACGCTGCTATGACATCCATCTGCCAGATTTCATAATCAAAAAATGCAGCTATTGCCAACATGATTTTGACGGACTGAAGCATCCCTGTGGGTGAGATAGTCTTATCATAGTCAACTCCTTGAACTTGTGAAAACCCCTTTGCCACAAGTTGAGCTTTATATACGGTGACATTACCGTCTGCATCCGTCTTCTTCTTGAAGATCCATTTATACTGAATGGCCTTTCGCTCTTCTGGTAATACTTCCAAGGTCCAAGATCCATTTATTTTGGAGTCGGGGCCAAGTAAAGGGGAGCTACGGGCCGTCCTCGAGATAGGAGGGCGCCACCACCTTCCCAGGGCGAGCCCTCCACCCTCGAGGGAAGCCCGTGGCTCTCCTGGCCCAACTCTTTTGCTTCGGGGGCTTCTTTTGGTCCAGAAAAAATCATAAAAAATTGGCTTGTCAATTGGACTCCATTTGATATTCCTTTTCTGTAAAACCCTAAAACAGGAGAAAAACAGAATCTGGCACTGGGCTCTGGGTTAATAGGTTAGTCCCAAAAATCATATAAAAGTGTATAATAAAGCCCATTAAACATCCAAGACTTCATAAATAATAGCATGGAACAATAAAAAATTATAGATACGTTGGAGACGTATCAGGGAGCGGCCGGTTAGCCTGAGTGGAGGCAGGGGGCTGTGTGCTCTGGGCACACTGGTGTTGGAAGTACGACTGGCTTGCCGGCGGAGATCTGAGAAAACTGAGGAGTGGATGCGGGGGATTGGATGGACAAGACAAGAGACCGAGCGAAGAAGAGGGCGAGTGGACAAGCGGCTGGCCCACGAGCAGAAGTGTATGTCGCGCGCGTGAGCGATGAGACCGGTCAAATACTCAGACGGTCGAGCGGGCGCAAACGATTCCCTTTAAGAAATTAGGAAAATTATATCGCACGTATGCACATCGTTCCTTCTGTGGGAATCCTCACGAGATATGGGAAGGTTACTAATTGCATCGCCCTGCCGGCGATCGGCACCGGTGGCGGAGCAGCAATCCTCTGGAACAGAGACCTCGCCATTGTTACCTCCAAAGGTAACCATGCTAGGCCAGCCCCATACTTTCTGGCTCTCCTCTATCTACGGACCTGTTGACGACACCAGGAAGGACAGCTTCATCCCAAGCTCAGCTGCACAGCTCCACCCGCAACCGACCCTTGGCTAATCAATGGAGACTTCAACCTCATCTACGAGGCACGCGACAAAAACAACCTTAACCTTAACCTTAACCTTAACCGTAGGCTCATGGGTAGATTTAGATCGGCCATCGACGAAGCTGGCTTGAAAGAGATCAAATGAAAAAATTGTCGCAATACCTGGAGTAATGAACATCAAGATCCCACCCTCGTCAGCATAGACAAATTTTTCTGCAACCAAGCATGGGAATCCCTGTTTCCCAGCTTTGCACTGATGGCGCCTTCCACAGCTATGTCTGATCATTGCCCACTGATCATTGCTAATACAAGCGCACCACCGCGCCGTGCGAGCTTCAGGTTCGAAAGTTTTTGGCCTCGCTTCCCCTGCTTCCAGGAAACGGTGGCGAACGCCTAGAATAGACAAGTACAATCTTCTTGTACCTTTCAATGCATCCATACAAAGATGGAGCACATGGCGCGCGACCTGAAGATCTGGAGCAAGTCACTCTTCAGCGGCGCAAAACTCCAATTCCATATAGCAGCAGAAATAGTGCTCCGGCTAGATGTAGCTCTGGAAGCGTGGCGTTTGACTGAAGCCGAGTTCAACCTCAGGAAATTGCTGAAGCTTCGCCTCTTGGGCCTTGCGGCGATCGAGCGCGCCCGGAAACGTCAGGTTGCTCGCCTGACTTGGCTCCGTGCAGACGATGCGGGAACAAAGTTTTTCCACGCAAAGATGAGATCACGTAGACGGAAGAATCACATCCACAGCTTGAAGGTGGGAGACGCGATCGTCGCGGCGCATGAAGAAAAAGAAGCTGCCATCTATCATCATTTCAACGACATCATAGGGACCAAGACATCAAGATCGATCGGTCTCAACTGGCAGCTTCTGGAGATGCCAACGATCCAAGGTGGAGGCTTCGACAACCCATTTTCTGAAGAAGAAATATGGGAGGCAATCAAAGCTTCACCATTAGAAAAGGCACTCGGCCCCGACGGCTTCACCGGACAAAATTTCAGAGCCTGCTGGCCACTGATCAAGATGGATGTCCTGCAAGCTTTCAACAAGTTCTACCATGTTGCAGGGAGAGGTTTCAAAAGTTTGAACACTGCCATAGTGGCTCTCATTCCAAAAAAATATGGCGCAGAAAAGGTTCAGGATTTCAGACCAATTAGCCTAATACATTCAATCGCAAAGCTGATTGCCAAGGTGCTCTCCATGAGGCTTTCTTCAGTAATCCACCACATCATATCCCCGGCACAATCGGCCTTATTGAGGTCCAAGAGCACACAAGACAGATTCCTGTTTGTACAAGACGCCGGCCCTGCTCTTTAAGCTAGACATAGTCCGGGGTTTTCACAACGTGTCTTGGGAATATTTGTTAGAGCTGATGCAAGTACTTGGTTTCTCTGCACGCTGGCACGACTGGATTGCGATGCTCCTCGCCACGGCATCATCATCCTTCTTGCTAAATGGCACTACAGGGCAGCACATCGTCACCGCAAGGGGCTACGACGGGGTGACCCGTTTTCACCGCTCCTCTTCATCATCGCAATTGATCCTCCCCATAGACTGCTGGAGCAAGCAACTGAGTTAGAACTGCTCGCCCCATTGCCTAGCAGAGATATCTCCCTCCGAGTCAGCCTCTATGCGGACGACGTCGTAATCTTCGCCAACCCAGAGAAAGTGGAGGTCGACGCCCTGCTTGGCATTCTTCACGACTTTGGACATGCAACTGGACTGCAAATAAACCTCTCAAAATCAACGGTCACCCCCATCCGGTGTGATGAGATCACCCTGCAAGAGATCTTGAGCAATTTTGGTGGGGCAACAGTGGGATTCCCCTTAAGGTACCTAGGCCTCCCGCTAACCCTCACCAGGCTGCGCCTAGTCCACATCCAGTTCATTCTCAATCAGATCAGAGCAAGACTTGCGGGATGGAAGGGCAAACTCATGACCATTGCTGGTAGACGGATTTTGGTCCGCAGCGTGCTCACGAAGCTACCAACCTTTGCCCTGCCTGTGCTCTGAGCGCCAAAGATATTTCTTGCTGAGGTGGACAAAGTTAGAAGAAGATTCCTCTGGACACAAGAAGAAGAACTCGGTGGGGCAAAATGCGAAGTCACCTGGCCTGTGGTTTGCTCTCCGATTGAGAATGGTGGTTTAGGAACCTTGGACCTAAACCACTTCAGTAGGGCACTTCGGCTACGATGGCTCTTGCTGTCCTGGAAAAGTCCGGATAGCAAGGCCGGTCCTGATATTTCGGGGCCCAGGGCGAAATTACAACCCGAGGCCCCTGCTATAAAGATCAAAATAATAAACTTATTTCTTTTTAGATTCATTCCTTTACTTAACTTAATATTGTCTATTGTTCTAAAATAAAATGAAAATTGTAAATGGTGTATTCCTTTATGAAATTAGACAAATTGAATACCTGATAGAGGGCAAACATCAAGGTGAAAGGTTTAAAGTTTAAAAGCTTCATTTGCAACAATAAAAGATCATTTACCTTCCCGATGGCTACGGGAGTCTGAGTGGCTTTATTATATAACTATGTTTGGATTGATGTTGTGCGTGTTAGAATAGCTGAGACCTTCTTCCAATTTTTAAGTTAAATTTGCAGTCATGATTATTTGGAGAGAGAATGCAAAGAACGACAATCGAACACATAGCAGACAACTTTTTCAATAGAAAAGGTGATTGGTGTTGCGTCGACAAAGTCCAGGTTGAAATCAGAAATAGAGCAACGGGCACACGAAATCAAAATTTTGTACTCGCGATCGGAGCCCTCGGGGGAATAGGATCGTCACGAAGCGGTGAACTCGTGATGGAAAGAAGGAAAACAGGGATTTCTCCGTGCGTCTAGGTCGCTGCCTCCTTATAGTCTGGGCCATGAGCTCCTTGCGAACCCTGGAGGGGGCCCCTAAATTTGGGCGGCCGCCCCCCTGCCACCCCCTCAGGGCCGGCTCTGTCGGATAGGCCCTAGTTCGGCATGCAATTGCCTTGTGATGATGGGGACCGAGCTTTGTTCAATGCCTCCACCTCGGTCACGCTAGGCAATGGCGAAATGGCCTCCTTCTGGCACTGTTCCTGGACAGGCTCGGGCAACTTGAAGACAGCCTTTCCCACTCTCTTCAGGCATTCTAGAAGAAAAAACCGATCGGTCAAGCAAGCCCTGGCAAACGATACATGGATACAAGACCACGCCCATGGAGACACCCAACACCTCTGGGACGAAACGATCAGGCTGCACAGGTGGATCCAAGCTGCTGATGTTCGGCTACAAGACCACACAAGAGACACCATCAAGTGGAAGCATGAAGCGTCAGGAACGTACACTGCCAGCTCTGCATATAAGGCTCAATTTCAAGGCCTCATCAAGTCAGACCTCAAGAAGATGATCTGTGGCACTTGGGCGCTTGTTAAGCTGAAGATCTTCACTTAGTTGCTGCTCAAAAACAGATTGTGGTGCAACGACATCCTCCAATGTAGGTGATGGCCAAATAAATATTTCTGCCAACTGTGCGTCCGAAGTTTGGAGACCGCCATGCATTTGTTCTGGTAGCACCCGTTGTCGATCGAAGTATGGACGAATGCGGCGGCCGGCTACGGCTGCAACTCGCTCCACCCATTGCAGTGGCAGAACAAGACAAAACCGACTGCCATCATTGCTGAAATGATCAGTGCAGCGCGACCTGAGCACAAGAAAGCCATCAAAACCACCATCATTCTCATCCTCTTCGAGCTTTGGAAGGCAAGAAACGAGTGTACTTTCAGAGGCAAGGTGGCAACGCACGCAAGCATCAGTGCAGCTAGACCTGGCCATGGGCAGCCCGGCCCGGCCCGACACTGCTCCCGGGCCGGGCTCGGGCCTAGATATTCAGCCCGTTAGCCGGGCCGGACCGGGCCCAGGCCCGTCAAAATTACGTTTTTCTGAAGGGACCCGGCCCGAGGCCCGTCGGGCTTTTGCGTGTTCGGGTCGGGCTCGGGCCCAAAAAACAGGCCCGACGGCCGGGCCGGGCCGGGCTTGGGCCTGGGTTTTTTTGCACCGGGCTTTGGTAGGCCTGGCCCGAAGCCTGGCCCGGCCCGAGGTTTGGCCAGGTCTAAGTGCAACCATCAGCGAATTTTGAATTTTGGCGTCAAGCGGGAGCAGCATTTTTGGAGGACCCATTTTGGGACCCACCATGAGATAGTAGCTTAAGCAACATAGGTGTCTTGCTTTTTCTTCTTTTTATCTCCTTTGATCCCCGGATCAGAACCCATCCTTTTGTATTACCATCTGCTTTCTGCTATCAATAAATACAAGCCAGCAATCAGCTGGATCTTTCAGAAAAAAAAAGAATTCTAGCCAAATCTCACAGAAGTAAAGGAAAAATAGAGAGAAGAAAGAAACAAACAGAAAATAGAAAGAGAAAAAGGAAAGAGAAAAAAAATATCGAGCGTATGGTATGCACATCGTTCCTTCTCTGGGAATCCTCGCGACAGAAGGGAAGGTCCGACCGGACGAGACTTGCCTGCTCCCCTCGTGTGTGCCCATCCGTGCTCCCGCGTACGTGGCTTGATTTGATTGGACCAAAATTAGGCCCGGCCCCACCCCCTTAAAATCAAGGGAGGCGATGATTAGATTAGAAAGAAAAAATATGATATAACAACCGTAGGATGAAGTGGGAGCACGGATGGGAGCACGAGAAGGGAGCAGGCAAGTTTTGTCCGGTCCGACCCTAATTTCCAATTTCCCTCCCTAATATAACTCGATTGTACCTTGCTTCCTCTCTATCTACAGCTTGTATATATCCCCGATTCTGTTCCCTACCCCGCCGCACATCGTTGGTTCTGCCTAATTCTCGCGACCACCATGCCTCAGCCTGTTTTTCCGCCCGTCACCAACTGTCGTAAGTCGCCTCGACTATCCCCTCCCTCTACCCCCGCCTGCCGGAGCAATTCTGGAATCATTAGGGCAAGCAATGAAAACTACTGTTGCATCATTAGGGCAAGCAATGAAAACTACTGTTGCTTGGGTTCTCCTCTGACGAGGACCGTCGAGGCAATTCCGATGCAGTGCCCGATTTGCACATCGATGCGTTTTCTAGGGCCGGCACATCTTTGTTTACTCACCTCTACCTTTTTACAGTTGGATTCATTAAATCCAAAGTCCATCGCTTGATCCTCCCGCTTACTTGCTCACGTCTGGTTGATTTGTGTTTTGCTTCATTCATTTGCCAGCTTTAAATAAAAAGAAGATTCTTGGGTTTTGCAAGCTGCTATTCGAGACACAATCAGGTTTCGCAATTTTCTCTTTTGATATGCGCTACCTCCACAAAGATATTGAGGTGACCACCACGTGATTTCTTGTTTCTTCTTTGTCGTTGATGATGCCATTGCCAAGCACCATCCGATGGATTAACCTTTTCTCTTTCCCTGCAGGACACCTGGACCTACTTCGTGGGCGACTATTTGCACTACCGTGTTAGTCATCGCACCGTTCTTATTTACTCTTCTTTTCGCTTCAGACTAGAGTGAAAGCATTAAGAAACTCAGCCTATAAGCGGTGGTTGCTAAATCAACTCATAGGACTATATCTATGTATGTACAGTAGTATCATTCAGGAGCGTATACCCTTAATTAGCATGCAGACATGATACTATTGCGCGTGAACGTGTGCACACCCCAAAACTAATTTCGACCACTCAGTCTCACACATGATATACTGTTGCTAAGAATGCCACAGTCCTATCTCACGGAGACACATTGCATAATTACGAGTATTTCACAAGCTTTGTGTTTTTCTCTCTAATCATGCTTTGCCCTTGTTCCTCAGTTCCTCGTGATGCATGTTTTCCGTAGGTTCGAGGATAAGTCTGATGCCATCAACCTCACCACCAGGCAAGTAGGCGGCCGAATGATCAGACTGATCTGCGATTACTGCCTCCCTGGAGAACTAATCATTGTTGGAAGGCCCGAATATAAATCAATTCTCGAAAAGAAGCTGGTTTGTGTAACTGTGTAAAGCTCCCTAGTTGTTCATGCATGCATGTGCAACAGTACAATATAACCCATTCCTCTTTTCAGAGGCGAGCCTGTCTGTGCAATGACAGAGTGAGGGAGATTATGTGGGGTATGCAGAATCTCATGCCTCTTTTAATCCCTCAAGAACAATCTGAGTTCACAAAGGCGGACCGGCTCCCCATATGCAAAGGATTGGATATGCTCTTATCTCAACACGGCATTAATAATGTCAAGCAAGAGTTGGTGAGCTTACTAAGCTTTGTCCTTCTGCTGTCTGATAGTATGCACTGTTTTGTTCTTAATTTATTGCTAACTTGTCATGTAATGTTCCTTTCTGATCCACTGTTCCCCATAACACCTTATTGCCACTTTACCCGTGATGAAAGGCATTCATAGGAACTCAATTTGTTCAGGTCATCTTATAAAAATATTGCCTTTTCATGTTCCCTTCAGTGATTAAGCAAATACTCATTTTTATCCAGATTAATGAAGATATTCTTCAGCTGGCTCTCAAGGTGTATCGTGCTGATTTACGTGAAAAGGAACATTCAAAGTTCTTGCGCATAAGTCTTGGTCTTGATAAGCATCTGAAGGCCATTTCTGGATTTGATGCAAAGGATTGGGGTTTAGTCAAACTTGCAACAGTGTTGAAGATGATGGTCGATCCAGATGGAAAACATCTTACACTTGCCGAATCTTTCAAGGTGAATCTTACTTTCTTTTCTGCTAAACTTTAGAGTATGCATGTGCTGAAAAGTTTTTATTTTGGCTAAGGACTGAAGTATATTTTGTTTACAGATGTTTTCATCTGAGGAGGTTGAATTGATCTATCGTGATGCACCTAAATATGAAGATCTGTTGGACAGGGACACAATCTCGAAAATCTATGATGACATTGTTACTGTCCGTGCCGACGTGGACAAAGTGCTGTTGAAATTGCGCCACCTGCTTAAGAAGGCCAAAGCAGCACTGGAAACTGAAGATGTGCTGGAGAAAGCTGCAACAAATGGTGTTGACTCCATGCAGCAAGTTGACCATACATGTTTAGCGGTGGACCTGGAATTACCCAACCAACAATGTCATATCACAGGTGAGAATTCTGAGCTCTTGGTTGTGTGTGATCTTGGTGGAGACAGTGTATCATGTCATATATGCTAATCAGTTCATCCTCGAAGTCTTCAAGATCAATCAACAAGGTCAAAACATGGTACTCTTTAGTCTACATTTTTTGTGTGGATTGTGAAGAATATCAGTAAAGCGCTAAAACTCTGAAGTTACTGTAAGCTGGGTAGTCTAGTTTGGATGATGGAAGCATGTCATCTGGGCCAAGGTGTTATTAAACTTCAAAAGCTTATGAATATAAGAAATCCTAAGCTCTTCCCCTAAACTCAGGAGTGTGGTTTTCTGTAGCTCAGGCTATGGCCTGAGGTGCTTGCTTCAATATGCAGTATGCTTTAGTTGCTAATCTTGTTCAATAATATATTTTTGGATTGTAAAAATATTATAAAAACAACTACTATAATCAGTTTGTTTCTCCTTCCACATGGCGTTGGCCCCAACGTCCCACCTCAAAGTTTTGATGTCTTCACGATGGGAAAGATCATTCAATTCATGTTTTGTACTTGAAAAATCATTTGAGTTAGTGCTGTGCTGTCCCAGTAAATATGATTTTTATTGAAAATTTCTAGTTGATGCAGGTGGTGTAGAAATCTTGCTACCAAGTTATAGTGTAGATGCAGATGGTGTAGAAATCTTGCCACCCAGTGAAAATTGTAGAAGGGATGATGCATGAAAATGAAGCTGAGAATGCTAGTTTGGAGGAGCAGAGAAATGCAATTCTGGATGGAGTCGCAAGCTGAGAACATTAGTGTAGAGAACATTTTTTTCCTTATATTAAGATAAAAGTTGAAGAAGGCAAGTGGACTGAAGGTACTACACAGTATGGAGACGATGGTGAAGAACAGAGACATATACTCAAGCTCAAGAAACTGCTGCAGAGCCGATGAATCCACCATTTTTGTTGCACGAACTTTTGATGTTCTAAAAGAGTAAGGTTAATGGACCTTTGTTTAGAAGGGTTAATCAGCTCGATGAGTCGTTCAAACTTCATGAGCATGGGGAAACACGAGAAAATATTGGATTTGGACGCATTAAGTGTTGATCTTTCATTTCTTTTGGGCGTGACTGTGTTGCTTCCACCCCAGCACCTATCGTTGGTTGTCTCGGATGGTTGCTTTGTAATACAAAGCGGGGGAAACCCTTTTTCGTTAAGTGTTTATTAGTAGCATTCTCTATATGTGAAGTATTATTTGATAATTATACTATGGGCTCAAGGTTCTAGTCTCGCCCTAGTCCCCGAAAATCTCAGGACCGGCCCTGGAAAAGAGTCCATGAATTCATGGTGTGTGAAGATCCCAATCCCCGATTACCCATTCTACTAACACAAGCGAGCAACAAGCATATGCAATGGTTTCCGTAGGGGTGGGAAAAGCTCCTTCAATCAATATATCCAAACATCGTTCCATTACAAAACTGAGTTTATTGTATATAGTTGCTAGCCTCGGTGAGGTTAAGTAGCAACTTGACACACTGCACTCGTAAAAGATAGCAAAACATTAATTGGTTGGAGTTGGAGGAGCCTATATATAGATGCGCACCTTCATGTACCCATGTCGTCCCACACTATGCCTATATGAAGCTAAAAATGTCAGGCCCTAAGGGCATCATCACAATCTGTGGTAATGCAGAACGATCCCTCCAGACTGAAGAGCAGACTTTGGTTTTTCATCTGAGGCACAAGCGGCCGAGGAGATGTTGGGCGCCAAGAAGTGCCTTAGGTCAACTCACAGCACATCGGGCATCAACTCTGAGATACATTAAGATGCACCCCAAGTAGGCGAGGACCGATCAGCGGCCACCTCAGCTGGGTCTGACTTAGGCCCAAAATAAGAAGGCGCGCTCCGCATACCCCGACGTGAGAGTGGGGATGCTATTTTTTGGCTCACAAAATTGTATCGAAAACCTCATGGGAGCCAGCAGAGCACATGCCTTGCATACCGCCAATTTAGGGCGGGGTAAGTTGGCATCATGCCAAACTTGGGAACCTAATCATCATGCTTTGGGGGTTTCTTCAACGCTACGATGTGGATGGCTTTTGGTGCTCCTCTTCTCCGGCGATCGCGAATGTCGTGGGTGCTTGGTATTTTTCGATAAAGGGGATATATATTAATATCGCGAAGATACCAATTACACCCGACCTCTGCACCAACAAGATATCGGAAGTCATCAAGGATGCACACAGCCAAAAACGAAAATAAAAAAGAGAGAAATATAAAAACAAGAAACTCACAAAAGTGACACTCTAACCACCATCGAAGACAACACCCGAACAACAGAAGAGGTTCTCCAAAAACGACGCCTCCAAGAAGGAAACAAGGCTCAAGCATTGTCATCGTCCGATCAAGGATCTTGAGTGTTTTCACCCTGGAGAGAGTCCGAGATCCCAAAGACAATGCCTTCGCAAGACCATTGTCAGGTACAACCAATGAAGCTCAGACTTTGGGCTTTCACCCTGGAGATCGCGGCTTCGTACTCGAGAAGCACCCCAAAAATTGTTGTCCACCAGTATTGCAGCCCCCTCCTGCCAAGGCCGCCGCTGCAAGTCCTCAACACCTGACACACAGGAATCCGTGTCGCCATTCTTCAACGCAACCATAACTCCTTTCCACCATTACAAGTCTCTGATCGCAGTCACCATGACTTTTTTCACCATTGTTAACGTCGTGGAAATCTATACTTAGACATGTCCCGTGGCACCGGCAAGACAGCGAAGCTTTGTGGCACACCCTCATGATGCCTCTTTGGCCAAAGATGAGGGTGCGCCCGACCGGATCAATTCTGATCTATATGTTGGCGGCTAGACTGCTTCGCAGGCGAGAAGCTTGAATATAGTAGAGATGATGACCCTGATAATGAAGCTATGATGTTCGCACAGCCAGGTCTATTGTTGCTATCATGATGTACCACACAAATGACAGAAGGTTTGTGCATATGGATCTTAATTAATGCAAATGTCTAAACTTTTCCAGATTTTCATTTTGAATCCTACCGAGTGGAACGAAATCATGGTGATGGAGCTAGCACTATTGACACTCATGACAGAGTATACATGAACCTGCCCAAAAAGCACCATGTCCTTAGAAAAGTTAGTGACTGCTGCCACTGTGGAGCATTGCGGTTTCAATACGAGGGGCCTACATTTTGTTGCAGAAAGGGCAAAGTGGGTGTGTTTACTCCAGAAGTTTCTGGCGAGTTGAAACGGTTGTTACAAATCAATCGGATGAGGATGCTAAATATTTCAGAGAGAATACACGTTATTTCAACTCTCACTTCTCATTCACAACTCTCGGAGTAACTCTTGATCGTCAAGTCAGCACTGCAGCAGGAACCGACATCTATACATTTTGTGCGTGTGGCAAATTGTACCACGCTCTTGATGATCTGATGTATGGTGAATATGGCTCTCGGCATTTGCAGCTATATATTTACGATACGGATGAAAACTTGTTTCACAGGGTGAAGAGGTCTCCAAATCTTAGGCTAGATCTCATACAGAAGATTCTGATAATACTACAACATAACCCTTATGCTCAAGTTTTAAAAAGCATTGGTGTTATTCCAAATCTGGATGAATATAGAATCTCACTGGACACAGATATCAACCTTGATCAGCGAAGGTACAATGCGCCAACTACTTCACAAGGAGCAGCAATATTGGTTGAAGGAGGTGACCCTAAAAAAAGCTTTGATAGGAGTGTTGTCGTTTACAGCAAAGGAGATTGTCCCGTGTATATTAGAGCATACTATGGCTGCTACGACCCTTTGCCATATCCACTATTCTTCCCACGTGGGAAGATCTGTTGGAATCATTGGATGCTATATATTGGGATCCCCGATGCCACGATCCAAGGTTCAGTGGATGAAAGGAACTAGGCTAATGATTTTCATTCAGGTATGATGTTCATAGCAGATTTATATACATGTTGGTCAAATTAAAACTTAGACAGTCCTCCATCTTTCAGACAACAACATGATGGGAGAACAAGTTGGCCATATCACACGTCTTCAAGACCAGGCCACTGATTTACCTGCAGGTATTGGACGTCATTGTTGTTTTTTGTTTTCTTATTATTCTACTATCTATCATACAAATTTATCTTTTTTTAATCAATTTTTAGATGACAATGATGACAACCTGGATGAGGATTTTGGAGACCATGAGATTAATGCCACAAAATTCAGGAAATTTGTTTGCGCGAGGGAGTACTATTGCTTCAAGCTACATGTCCGAAAGAAGCTTTTTAACATCATCTTATTCAGGGGGCGCCTTTTCCAGCAGTGGGTTGTTGACATGTACATTAAGATTGAGACAATGAGCCTTGACTGGTACTCAAAGCCAGACGCGTTGGGTAACATGCTTGTTTTAATACCAATAAATTACATTATAGATGCTGCACTCTTTGCTTCAACCTTGTACACTAATTAGCGTCAAATATTGATTCATTATAGGGTCCTGTTGACACCGTCATTGCTGGCGAGTCACGTGGTGATCGGATTGGCAAGAGAATAGTGCTTCCACGTACATTTCCTGGTGGTGACCGTGGCATGCAGCGCAGGTTTCTGGATGCAATGGCAATAGTACAACGATGGGGTAAACCGGATTATTTTATTACATGAAATGCAATCCGTACTGGGAGGAGATAACTAATAAATTGTTGCCTGGACAGCTGCCACAAGACCAACCAGACCTTGTGGCAAGAGTATACAGAGCTAAACAGCGGAGTATGATGGACTTACTAACTAAGGGTAAGCATTTCGGAGAAGTTGCAGGTTATGTACATGTCACCGAGTTTCAGAAACGAGGTCTCCCTCATGAGCATATACTTTTAATCATGAAATCCAAAAGCAAGTTGAGGACCCCAGATGGCTATGATCGGGTGATATCTGCAGAGATACCCGACAAGAAGGAATATCATGTTCTCCATGATCTGGTAGTCAAGCACATGTTGCACGGACCATGTGGTGCGCTCAAGAAGAGCTGTCCTTGCATGATAGATGGACAATGTCGGTTTCATTACCCACAAGATTTCTGTGATGCTACATTACAAGGGGAAGATTCATATTCGATCTACAGAAGGAGGGACGATGGGGTTCGAGTTAGGATCAGAGGAGCAGATTTGGACAACATATGGGTGGTCCCTTACAACGCCTTTCTGCTCATGACGTACAACTATCACATTAATGTAGAAGCATGCTCGAGCATCAAAGCAGTCAAGTACTTATTCAAGTACATCTACAAAGGGCATGATAAGGCATCATTTGCATTCGAGCAAGATATTATCAATGATGGTGGAATCATCAAGGAAATCTGACAGTATAGGGATGCACGCTATATATCTCCTCCGGAAGCTATTTACAGGATATTCGGTTTTAAAATGTTTGGTGTCAGTCCATCTGTGTTGCAGCTCCAACTTCATCTGCCAAACATGCATACAGTCGCATTTAAGGCTTATGAAAATCCGGAAGATGTTGTCATTCGGACATCTTCTTCCAAATCCATGCTTACCAAGTACTTTGAGATGAACCAGAAGTATCCAGAGGCACGGAAATGGCTATACAGAGAGTTCCCAGAACAATATAGGTGGATTGCCGGTAATAAGAAGTGGCAACCGAGAAAAAATAATAGACCACATATTGGAAGACTGGTATATGCACACCCTGCTGAAGGAGAGAGGTACTACTTGCGGGTGCTCCTCAGCCATGTCTGAGGTGCCACTTCATTTGATGACTTAAAAACAGTGAATGGCAATCAATGCAGTACCTTCAAAGAGGCGTGTGAGCACTTAGGACTCATTGAGCATGACAGGACAGTTGATGATTGCATGACATAGGCGGCAATATTTCAGATGCCTTATGCTCTTAGAAGGTTGTTTGCAACTATATTGGTATTTTGTGAGGCAACAGAAATCCATCAGTTGTGGAACAAATACCTAGCATCGATGTTTGGAGATTACTGCCGTACTTAATCGAATGAGGCAACACTTGAGCAGATGGTCCTTAGGGATATCAGCGATCTGATGCAATCCATGGGAAAGGATATTAAAATGTATGGGCTTCCGGATTTGGTTGACATAGATGGTTCTTTTGACGCCGAGTATAGAGAGGTAACAGAGGAGAGACAAGTCAAAGCAAATCAAACATCTAGATCTATTCAGCTGTCTGAACAATGAGCAACTGGCTGGTTTCAATGACATAATCACTACTAGAAAAACGGCTATAGCTAATATGGACATTAATGGCGCACAATGTATGATATAGGTGCTCCATTAATGTCATATTACTAATGGTGCACCTGATGCGCGGTGCGCCATTACTAGTTTTGAAAAAAATCGAAAAAAGAAATGTTAGCAGTCGCGCACCAGGGTATAGTGCGACATTACTAGTTTAACTAGTAATGGCGCACCGCACCCACGGTGCACCACTACTAACATTTTTTTTATTTCTTTTTTCAAAACTAGTAATGGCACACCGCACACCAGATGCGCCATTACTATGTCAAACTTAGTAATGGCGCACCTATACAAAGTGCGCCATTACTATGTGTATGACTTAGTAACGACGCACTTTGTATAGGTGCACCATTACTATGTCCAAATTTCACCAAATGCACCCCCTCCCCCGTGGACCGCCTTTTTAGTTTAAAAATATAAAAGAAAATAATGGAAATGTCAAAAAAATAAAAGAAAATAAGTTTCCCGTGTGATATGTGATCTAGTTGTTGGGAAAATTTACAAACATGAATTTCGACTTTATTTGCAAAATCTCTCTGGAATTTAGTAAAATGGGCATAACTAGGTGCGCCACTAGTAACAGAAAAAAAATTGGTTTCGAATTTTTTTTTGGAAAAAATGTTCAAAATATGATACGTAATATGAGCGGGAAGTTTGAAATATTTTTTCAAAATTTCATCACACTCATGAACATGAATAAAGTCCTAGACATCAACAAGGTTTAATAGGATTGATATGATAGATATATCAACAAGTGCCTGTTAAGTGAGCTGGTACTGGGGTTTTGACCACGGAGTGCGATTTGACTTGAGATTAAGCATATTGACCAGAGATTAAGCCATAGTGACCCGAGATTAAGAAGAAAAACGAAAAAAATTGAAAAAAAAACTTCTGAATTTTTTTTGAAAAAAGATTAGTAATGGCGCACTTCTATGTGGTGCGCCATTACTCAGTCAGATAGTAATGGCGCACCTCTAGGCATAGTAATGGCGCACCAGGTGGTGCGCCATTACTAAAAAATACTAGTGGCGTGGTAATAATGGTGCACCTATAATGCGCTATTAATGGTCAAAATAGGTGCGCCACTAACAGACTTTTTTCTAATAGTGGATGGATCATGTAACAAACAAAAAAAGTCAGATATTCTTTGTTGATGGTCCAGGAGGCACTGGGAAGACGTACTTGTACAAGGCATTGCTTGCGAAGGTCCATTCCATGGGCCTAATAGCGATCGCAATTGCTACATCAGGTATTGCAGCGTCGATAATGCCTAGAGGTCGGACTGCACACTCCAGGTTCAAAATTCCAATCAAGCACACCAACAACAGCATGTGTAGTTTCACAAAGCAGAGTGGTACGACATAGTTGCTTAAACAGGCATCCTTGATAATTTGAGATGAAGTTGCTATGACAAAGCGTCAAGCAGTTGAGACGCTTGATATATCGCTACAGGATATAATGGACTGTCCTCTACCGTTTGGTGGAAAGGTTGTCATCTTTGGTGGGGATTTTAGGTAGGTCCTCCCCATTGTGACCCGAGAGACAGGAGCACGGATTACGGATGCTACACTTTTGAGATCCTATCCGTGGGAGAAGATCCGCAAGATACGCCTCACGCGTAATATGCAAGCACATACGGACCCTTGGTTCTCCGGATTCCTCCTTAGGATAGGCGATGGAGTGGAAGAAACAATTGTCGACGACTATGTGCGTCTCCCTGAAGACATTGTGATTGCTTACACCGAGGATGAAGAAACTGTTAACAAGCTCATCGAAGATGTCTTCCCGTCCCTACACACCAATGCCATGTCGAGAGAGTATATGAGTACACGTGCAATTCTCTCGACCAAAAACGAGCATGTGGATGATCTGAATGACAAGATGATCTCCAGGTTTCCTTGCGAAGAAAAGGTGTACCACAGCTTTGACTCTATAGAGGATGACTTCCAGAATAATTACACAATTGATTTGCTGAACTCGCTCACACCAAATGGGCTACGTAATGGAACACGACTTATGATCTGAGCTTTCCAGGATAATGCAATCGATGCGGAGATTGTTGGTGGTCAGCATGCTAGAAAGAGGGTGTTCATACCTAGGATCCCTATGTCACCCTCGGAGGACACCTCACTTCCCTTCAAGCTTAAGAGAAAACAGTTCCCCATACGCATGAGTTTTGCGATGACCATTAACAAGGCACAGGGTCAAACCATCCCAAATGTTGGTATTTACCTTCCAGAACATGTATTCTCACATGGCCAGCTATATGTTGCTTTCTCAAGAGGTGTGTCAAGAAAGACGACGCAGATTTTAGCGAAGCCTAACAGGGAGGTTGATAAATCTGGGAGAAGCACCAAAAACATTGTGTACAGAGATGTTTTAGAGGGGTGAGGTTCGTGCAATCATTCGTGTTTTCTTTGCACCTTTTGCTTTTCTATCTATATAACTAATTGTGGACCTAGGACTTATCTTCTTTTTTACTTCCAGGTTTTGATCAGATCGCACTATATAATAAGCATGAAAGAAGGATGTCGATGTGACCTCCGACTCTGCATATTTGTGTTGTTTATTTGTGTGATTTATTTATTTGTAAATAAAGCACAGCATCACACCTGAAATATTGCAACTTTATGATGGCTGGAATTACTAGCGTCTATATTCTCAATGCAAATTTTCCTTTTACTGAGAAAACAAAAATACGAAACTCACCTTGATGGTTACACATCAGTGCCAAGAGTTTTCAGCTGAAGTACAAAATTTGCGATGTTGCATCCTTCAATCCCAGGAATATTAGATTCTGCCGGTTTAGCAAACTCACGGCAAAGGAAACAAAATGGTAAGAGAAAGGACAGTAAACTGGCAAGAGAAAGGACATAAGAATTATATTACTTTAGATAAAGGTATAAACTTTCTCTGTACAAAGTGGTAAAGGAAAGAAGACACAAAATCGAAGAAACCTTCGAAAGAGCTGAGCTCGATCTTTCTGTATAGAATGTATTAAGAAAATAACTCCATTAATTTAATGTGCGTGGGGTATAAATAATCTATATAAAATGTATTACGAAAGTAACTACATTAATTTAATGTGCATGGGATATAAATAAAAGCAAAAAAACAATGTGGGGCCTGAGATAAATCCAAGGAAATCATGGGGCCTGAGATAAATCAAAGGAAAGTGTGGGGTCTGAGATAAATCCAAGGAAAGCATGGGGCCTGAGATAAATCAAAGGAAAGTGTGGGGCCTATTTTTTCAGTTTCAGATAAATTTGGACTCTGATATGATTGGATATGCAGATGCCGGTTATTTGCCTGATCCCCACAATGCCAGATCTCAGACCGGTTTTGTGTTCCTACATGATGGTACTGCTATATCATGGAAGTCTTCAAAACAGACTCTGGTGGCAACTTCGACCAACCATTCTGAAATAATTTCATTATTTGAAGCAACATGCAAATGTGTATGGCTTCACAGAATGATAAACCACATACAACAGTCATGTGGAATTGGTTCGATAAAATCACCTACCATTATCTATGAAGATAATGCGGCCTGTGTTGCACAGATGCAAACAGGATACATCAAGAGCAATATCACCAAGCATATTTCTCCTAAATGGTTTTTTCCCCATAATCTTTAGAAAAGCGGGAAAATAAGCATTCTGCAAGTCAAATCATGCGACAACCTTGCTGCTTTATTTACCAAGTCTCTACCAAATTAAATATTCCAGAAATATGTTCATGGAATTGGTATGCGACGACTTAGGGACTTGCAGGTGTCAGGGGGAGTCTCTTCTTGAGATATCCTTATTTAAATGACATCACATTATGCTATCTTTCTTTGTGAGTATATGTTTCAGGTTCTCATGAAAGATTTTATGAAGAACTTTTGAAGAAGAATCTTTGAGATGACAGAGCTTCCCGGACAATCGTGAAGATAATTCTACATGGTCAAGCGTAGATTAGGGGGGGGGTGTTAAAACTAATTATGTAATTAAGGGGGAAATCTCCCCTCGCCCGAACCATCGTTGCGGTTTGTCCCGCAACCGACGTCTCCTTTCGATCTCCTGGAACCAACGCCCCGTCGAGGGATCGTCGTGTCTCTTCCGGAGATATAAAAGGGGGTTGTAACCATCGATCGAGGGAATCGATCACCTCCGATTCAAACAATAAGGTCTCTCCGGGCTCTTCCTACCTTGACAACATTCGACCATGTGCCGACAAAGGGCGTCTGTTGACTACCTTCAAATCTTGGCAGTTGGTGTTTCTTGTAACTGTTAATATATTTTTCTAATCTGTTACTCCACACCTGCTTGGGTTAGCATCTCAAAGCAAGCAGGCGACAGAGATCTGATCATCTGAGCTCCACCTCAGAATAGCACTTCGATTTTTCCATATATATACACGGGCAAACTTATGAAAGTTTGACTAAGGGCGAAACCATGTCTCCCAATTATTTTGACACGCGCAGAGTGGGGTGTTTGAAATTCCTTGATTGAAAAATTGCTCAAGAGACTCGACGGTCGGAGAAGGAATTCTTTACTGCACCGATATTTTGCCGAAATTGTAAGCAAGACCACAATAAAGCTCAGAAACCTTTCAATTTGGAGGGAAAGAAGGACCACGTCGCTTCATTCATTTCAAGAAATTGCCACTGAATCTAACTGGCCACAAGAGAAACTTCTCTCTTTAACATGAGAGTGCTCCAGTGAGAGAACGAGCTATGCTCAGTTGGGCCACAGAAGAAGAACAGTTGATTAACTACACCAATGCAAAATCGAGAAATGCTCAGGAAGAATTCACGAAACAGAATAGGAAATGGTCGCCCGCCTTCTCCACGTGGTCGGATTGGATAGATGCCAGGATGTGCTCCTTCAGCTCGTGTGTACACAGCACAATCTCAACTTTCAACTCTGCATTCCAGAAAAAAAAAATGAACTTAGCATCAGCATGTAGCCAAATACTGGTGTCATCGGAAAATATGTTGGTGCCATCACAACAGCCAGCTAGGAGAATGTTCAGATGATCTCGGTCCACACACACACACACACACACACGCACCCACCTACACAAACACACACACACTCCCCAGTTCTAAAAGAAGTCAAATAAATTTACTGCGTGTACATTGTGGGATGATATTTGCTCCTTTAAATTTTGGAGTTTCATACATACTTCATTCAATTATATACATCCAGGACTTCTCTTCAGAAACTTCTACTGTTGGTTCGTAAGATAGCTAGATGGTCAGCCGAGCAGTTTATCTTCAGAACCTTTTAAGTCTACCTTTCTATTACCTCCGTCCCGAATTACTTATACAGTACTCCCTCCGTCCGAAAATACTTGTCATCAAAATGGACAAAAAGGGGTGTATCTAGAACTAAAATGCATCTAGATACATCCCCTTTTATTCATTTTGATGACAAGTATTTCCGGACAGAGGGAGTATGTCATAAAGAATTATACCATTGGAAAGTTTGTTCAAACATGGATCCTACAAAATAATTTTTGTGGAACATAACCCACGTCTGGTTAGTCAAATTAAATGGTCAAAATTGAGTTTTGAAATGCATGTGTGAAGGAGTATATTGTTGTTCAATTACCATTTTTGGTGTACTCCAGCACTAATGAGATCTGGATATCATGCTAAAAAAAGATCTGGATAGTTCAATAAGAACGTGTGGTCGAGAATCCAAATCAGGACTGGTGGACATCAAATATAATGCCACTTAGTATGTCTTCACGTCAACCCTCCACAAATTTGGCTGAGACTCACTTCCTCACATCCAATTTTATAATTTGAATGAATAAAAAAATGTATGACAAATATGTTTGCCTATCACAAAAATGCATTAGGACAAATATCTATGTACGCCAATGCAACCCACAAATATATTTTTGACATAGTACTTTTTCAACAAGCTTAGTACAACTTTGTACTAAGCTAGTACAAAGTTAAGACACTTACTTTGGGACAGAGGGAATACTATTACCAACCAGTACAAAAATACAAAACAGAAAAATATAAGATAATGCACCAAACATGTGTATCTTTTGATGAAGGAGGTCGAAAGAGTGTTTGCTTCCATTTACCTAAAAAGTGTCTCAGCAATATAATGTCCCAAAAATGCATAACAAAAATATACATGAGGTCTGGTAATGCCTAAACGAATGGTGGGATTGTGTGTAATCTTTGAAATGCAGATGCAGCAGATTTGACTACATTGTGCAAGCTGTGAAGTCGGTGGGAGTACCCAACACCCATGATGATGGCCCCATCGGTGGCACGAGTCATGTGACAGGATCAGGCTGCGAGAGGGTCAGGGCGGCCTGATCCGGTGAGGTTGGTCAGGGAGGCAGGAGACATGGGAGCAGAGGTTGGATGGCCAAAGACAGTTGCGGGCAAGGCTTGGGTTGGCAAGTAGAAATGGGCCGTCGTTATTGTTGTGGCATTACGCCCGTTTATCGTTGGCTCTGCCCAGTCATGGGTTAAAGTTTTTGGTTGGATGAGAGGGATGTAAACTGGCGAGGCTAGGATGGTCAGGTGGAGGATAACACGTTCAGGGAGTGGCTTGTCAATCTAGAATCTCCTATCGCGATGTCCAGATGTCATGAGTGCACGAGTACACCTAAGGTAGTGATTGCACACAACACAGCAAGTTAAAACAGATTGATTTCAAGCATGCTGATATGCGACGAGTTAAGAGAGAGAGAGAGAGACAATACCTTTGATGAGTCCATTAAACTGTTTCCCAAGTTACCAATATCATCTCCAGAGTCAACAACACCGTCAGTATGCTCCTCCTTATTCTCTGTATCAGCCTCTTCCTGCATGCCAAAATTACAATAAGCAGAAGAAAACAATCACGTTATGCAAATGTGAAGGTTAGAGACGTACCTTTGATGAATTGTTTTCTAGTCTGACATTACAAGTGCCCCCCATATCATCTGCACTCTTAGGATGCTCCTGTTTATTGCCAATAGCACCTTCCTGCGTGCCAAACAACAGTTATGTCAGATAGTGTAAGAAAGCATTAAACCGCATGTTGATAAGAAAATACTGAACAACCAAAATCATGAAAATACTACTGTACATCATATTGGAGTTTTAACCTTTATATGGCTAATTATCACTGATACAGACCTTTTCAACAGTTCCTGTATCATCATTCTCTTGCTCATGAACCTCTCCACCATTGTCTTTACTTGGAGAGCTGATCTTCCCTGCAGCAACATCGTCCTGAAAGTCGCAACCAAATCAGATCATAACCAAGCAACAATCTCATCATGGATCAGTGATCATTTATGTTGTAGACCTTTGCTGCATTTCCATCACTCAAGGGGGCGTCATTCATTATACTATCAACATCCTCCTGCAATCAACAACCAAATCAGAACAACAAACAGCAGCCTCGTGATCTCATCAGTGATCAATAAACACTCTGACAACTTTGCACGCCATCATTACCTTCTTGTCATCAGTCAAGGAGCCGTTCTTCTCCAAACCAACATCCTCCTGAAATCAATAACCAAACCAGATTAACTGACCAGCAATCTCACCAACCATCAAAAACCACCATTTTAGCGTAACAAGGTACACACCTTCGCTGCATCCTTGTGGCCATTCTCCCCAGCATCAACATTGTCCTGCGATCAACAATTTAATCAGACCAAGCACCAGGACACAGTCTACTCAGTCAGCGACCTGCAGCAACGAATGGGCTCAGAAACCTTTGCTTCTTCTGCGGTGGCGGCCGCGGCGCGCTCGCCCTCCCTGGCGAGGAGAGCCTGCCCGAGCGTGCCGCGGGGGTCGATGACGATGCTGGGCAGACGGTTGATGTCCCAGCCGAGCACGCGGCAGACGGCGGCGACGAGCGCGCGGTGCGCCAGCGGCCTGCCGCAGCGCCTGGCGTCGCGCGCGTGGTGCACGAGGCTGACGCAGTCCCGGAACCTCCTGGACTGGCTCTTGCCCTTCCTCCCCACGCACCCCATGCACCGGAACTCCCCCTCCTCGTGGCTCCGCTCGTAGTACCCCCGCAGCGCGGCGTCCCGCTCGAACAGCCCCAGGAAGAACCCCGCCGCCGAGTCCTCGCCGTCCTCCGTCTCGGAGCCCTCCGACTCGTCGTCGCCCGAGGCGCCGCGCCCGGAGAAGAACTCCTCGGCGGCGCGGAGGGCGTCCCTCTGCGCGAGCGAGGCCGGGGAAGGCTGCTGCTGCGGCGGCGGCGGCCTGGGCGCGGGGGTGGCATCGGTCCAGGAGGCGGGGGATTGGGAGGCGGGCGCGGAGGGCGCGAGGGGCCAGTCGGCGCCGGGTCCCTCGGGCTCCGCGGCGGGGCGCTCCGTCCTGCGGCGCTTCCGCCGGTTGGGGCGGGCGCGGGTGGGGCGGGGGCCTCCGGCGCTGGCGCGGGTGGCGCGGGAGCCTCCGGCGGGTTGAACGGGAGCCAAGGCGATGGCGGGGGCGGGGGCGGGGGCGGGCGGGCCGCTGCGCCAGAGGGAGTGGAGGTAGAGCACCTCCTCGGCGAGGCGGCGCTCCTCGTCGGGTTCGTAATGCGGGGGGCCGGCGGCGGGGCGCGCTGCCGCCTGGCCTCCGTCGCCGGCGGCCGCGCGCCGTTCCCGGCTTCGGCGCGTCATCGCAGGCGGCGGTTCGTCCGGGCGAGCGGGGGATTTGGGTGGGCGGTTGCGCTCAGGGAGGGAGAAGAAGAGAAAGGGGCGGCGGCGGCGTTTCTATTTTGGTTGCGGGAGGGAGCCCAGACGCTCGGGCCGCCGAAAAATCATCAAAAGAATATCTCACAAAAAAAGAAAGATATTTCATCATGACAGAAATATTTTGATGGTCTAAACGCTTTTATATTTCTTTACTGAGGGGTACTCCCTCCGTAAACTAATATAAGAACATTTAGAATACTAAAATAGTGATCTAAACGCTCTTATATTAGTTTACAGAGGGAGTACTTGTAAATATTGTTCGTAGTCACCCTCTACGGCCATGATTTCATAATATGTTTCCCTTGCGGCACATTTGGCGATATTTGGGAAGGGGGATGAGAGTTTAATGTCGGGAGTTGTATTAAGATTAGATGTGGGATAAGTCGTTTTATTCTTAATCCTTTCTTTGACGCATGATAGGATTCCCTTATTTGGTTCGTGAGAATTGACGAGAGACTACAGCAAGGAAATGAACATAAGTTATGATAAAATCGTGCGAGTTGAAGTTTCAAGTCCCATGCCTATTCTTTTATAAATTCTCAATCCTGCGAACCAAACAACCTATTCTTTTATAAATTCTCAATCCTGCGAACCAAACAACCTATTCTTTTATAAATTCTCAATCCCGCAAACCAAACAACCTATTCCTTTATAAATTCTCAATCCGCAAACCAAACAACATATTCCTTTATAAATTCTCAACCTCGCTAATCAAATAATAGATTTGAAGTCTCGTACCCCTTTGATTCTCATTCCCTCACTCTAATTACCTCCGATGGATGCTAAGAAAAAGTATCTTCCATTTGGTAACATGAGCATTGGATCTGAAACGGACAGCCCAGATTGATCAATGTAAGCTGTGGAAGCGATCCTGTAGCCGAATCAGTGTCGGTGGCACACTGTAGTTATACTGTAGACTGTAGTTGCACTGATCCATTTCGTTGAAGTGTCGATCTGATCATGATTGTACGGACTGGAGAGATGGGCAAGGCATCATACTGTTCACTGGAGACATGCTGAAGGCATGTCACTGGATCTCAATCCGGCCCGGCCTATTCAGCAGCAGCACAAACTTGTAGTATAACGGAGACAGCATGGACAAACGAATTCAAATGAAACTTCAACGAAAACATCTATAACATTCATCAGTCTACAACCACGCTGCCATAACAGATGCGTAAGTCGAACATCAGCACGTCTCGGAGGAGAACACTCTAATGTCGAGGAGGAGACAAACAAGCCCCAAATCCATAAAACAAGGTGCTTCAGCAGACTTCACAGGATTTCGCACGGCATCAATCAGGCCTCGGCCATCTCTTGCTCGACGGGAGCTGCCTGGACTGGGTAGTAGTGGTAGTGCAGCTCTCCCACATCATCTCCAGACAGCTTCTTCCAGCCGTCAGGGCCGACATAGTAAACTGAAATCGAAGCAAAAGAGGTAGTTGTCAGCCACAAGAGGAAATACATTTTTGTAAGTTCTATGAAGCACACAAGTCCTGCTGATCTACAAAGCCTATCAAGGATGGACCGGGGCTTCAGCATTACTTGTTCAATACTTCATTGGACCATGGATGCAACATAAACATGTCAACCAAGTCAGCTTGGTTTAAAACTGTAATGATGATAACAGTATTATAAAGGTTGTTTTGCTGTTATATACTCCCTCTGTCCGAAAATACTTGTCATCAAAATGGACAAAAAGGGATGTATCTAGAACTAAAATACATCTAGATACATCCCCTTTTATTCATTTTGATGACAAGTATTTCCAGACGGAGGGTGTATTATTATTACTGATTGCTTCATAACAGCATAAGTAGACAGTTATGCAAAAGAGGGCAATGTACAAAATTATAAAATAAATATCAGGACAAACAATAAGAAACAGAATGCATACCACTAACACAGCCACCACTGGCTCCGTCACGGAATGTTGCATGATAAATAGCCCGTCGTGCCAACTCAGCAGCTTCCTCAACTGACATGTTGAACTTGTAACTAAAATGTGAAGCACAAACATAAGGGCATGCAACTTCAAGAAAATATGAGCAGTAAGCTAGCTAAGGAAAATAGTGGAGGAAACCTACCCCTCATCCAAGATACCATAAGCATATAGAGAGCCAGAACCAACAGAGAACCGGCTTCCCTTGAGCCTTGCACCCTCACTATCAACATAGTACAAGCCCGGACCCTAGATCAAGAGCAGAATCGTTAAGAGATAAGCATAGACGTACATACAGCTTAACGAGACTAAAATGTGTTCAAGTGCCACTCACAGTTTCATCAAATCCAGCAATCATTGTACCGATTGAAAGTCCCATCCCGCGGTATGAATAAAGGATATTAGCCAGCGTCTTTGAAGAACCAGCAATGGAGATCCTCCGCTTGTTCGCGAGCTCATGGAGCCGGCACTGAAAGAAGAACCTATTGTTAGCCATACTATGCAATGATGAGATGCAAGTAGACAAGCAGGTGGTATTTTACCTTGACCCCCAAGTTCCTATGCCAAAACTGGCAATCAGCAGCACCTCCAGCCATGGTTCCCAGCATGTAGGGATTAATCTCGATGATTTTCCTCACAGTTTGCGAGGCTGCAGGAAAAGGAATAAGCGGTCATGTAAAGAACAGAGATACAATCAGATGAATGTTTAAGTGATAATCTTTGCATCAAACAAAAGCCTTCTACAACGACAAATAGTTCTTTCAGAAAGTCTTCTTAATGATAACAAACACGCAAGGACGATTTTGCAGAAGGATCAGAGCTTGCGGAAAAATAGAAATTATACAATAACGACACCCTTCTATTTTCTTTCTCCAAAGCACAAAGGACACAAATCAGTATGCACAAATGTTGGACCTTCAAATAAGAAGACTTGAATTCACTGGTAAGCATTAGCAAAACTAATATATATTTTTTGCATGATATAAGTGTATCTCAGCATCACATAGATTCACCAACTCTATCATTGCCAATTCTACTACATAGTACACCCTCTGTTCCTAAGTACTCCCTCCGTCCCAAAATTCTTGTCTTAGATTTTTCTAGATACGGATGTATCTAACACTAAAGTGTAACTACATACATTCGTATTTGAACAAATGTAAGACAAGAATTTTGGGATGGAGGGAGTACAAGACGTTTTGGCAGTTCAATTTAAGCTACCAAAACGTCTTGTATTTAGAAACAGAGGTAGTATATCTCTTCTTAGTTCCAGCAGATCACTAGCATCCAACCTCAATCAGTATCTTTGTATTCATCACATAATCCAAATGAATCGCCATAGGCAAGCAGGGTCACCACAACTGTTGTGTGGTTATGGCACTGCACTTTGCGGCTCAACTGCTGTGAGGCTGTGCCTGTTTTTCTTTGCTGTACACTAGACCTAAGCAGAAGTTCTTCAAACCCTACTCAGGTTGCTTTGAGATTTTACAAAAATATGAATCACCACCCTGAATTACTATATACGGAAACCTACAGCCTAGTCCACAAGAGCAAACAGAAGCATCCCCATCATTGCTAATCACAAACGTGCCATCCCAAACAAAATCGCCAACAAAGGGACCGGATTCCGGAGCTAGATCTAAACTCCCGGACCCTAAATCACGCATCCAGGCCGCGAATCGACCAAACCCTAGCTGGCACCGCGGGACGCGGGCCCCTTTAAGGGGAAGGAGGAAGAGGGGGAGCTCACATATGTAGCCGCCCATGCTGGCCCGGGAGTCGGCGGCGACGATGACGCCCTTGTCGAAGATGAAGGAGAGCGTGGTGGTCCCCTTCTTGTTGTTCACCATCTCCTTGGTCGCCTTCTGGAACCCATCGAACTGCCACCGGAAAAACAGCACAGCGAGAGCGGATCAGAGGCCAGGGGGCGAGCCGAATCGGGCGGATCGGGGCGGGGGGGAAGGGGATCGGGGGAGGGAGTGGCTCACGCACGTCGTTGCAGACGGGGAACTCGAGGGCGAGCTGGTCGGCGGCGTCGGCGGAGAAGAGCCCGCCGAAGTCGTCGCCGCCGGCGGCGGCCGCGCCGAAGTGGTTCTCGAGGGCGGAGAGGTTGGGAATCATCGCGTCGTCGGCGTGCGGGTGTGGGGGACGGAGGCGATGAAGTGAGCTTTTTTCTCTCTGGCCTCTCGGGATTTTCCTCTTCTTCGGTCTCCCTCTCTGGTCCTTTCTTGCGGCCTAAGAAGAAGACGAGAGGAGGCCTGGTCGCGGGCCTGAGGGCCTGCTTGCAGAGGATCTGGGCCGGGCGGCGTGCGCGCCCAACTTGTAAACTGTACTGGACGCCCACCCCAGACCGAACGGGCCGGTCCACCTAGAACTGTAGCTATATATGGTTCTTCTGCGGCGTTTTTTCTGGTGGCCGGTTCTTTGTGTTTTGTTTCTGCCCGTTTTTTCCGTTATATTTTAAAAAAATCATGGAATTTATTTTTAAAAACTAAAAGTTTTTCTAAAATTTGTGAACCTTTTTTTCAAATTGGTGAACTATTTTCGAATTTGCTAATGGTACACCACCACATATTCCCAAGATATCTCTTGATACTACTTGCAAATCGTTTGGACATTTCCCCTCGCTTTGATATATTCTTCTACGAAAGAGTATTTGTGAGTCTTCATCGGAAAGTGGTTTCATTTTGTGAATCGCATTTGCTTGCAACACAAACCGAGGCAATCACCTGTGAAAAGAATATACGAGCAAGCGAAAATTTCACGAGCATGCGAATACAGCAAAGCAGTCTGGAACAGTTCATGATCTCATTTCCTTGGTGAGGATTTGGGAGTCTGTTCTTCCAGCTTGAAGAATCCTGTTAGGCCTTGTACAATGCAAGATGCTTAAGAGAGGTGCTTGAAGAAATAAATCAGAATTTTCTTAAGCACCGGTGCTTATTTGTAGAGGATAAACGCTTAATTAGGCGCCTCTCATATACAAATAGCCATTGGTGCTTCGAAAAAATCCGGTTTATTGTTCTAAGCACCTCCCCACGCATCAAGCATTCTACAAGGCCTTAGTGGCCCACTACTCCGCTCACTCAATCATACCATTTGGTCGGCTGTTAGTTCTAGATAATTGATCAAATTGTCTAAAAAAAATATAATCGATTGAAGTGTCTAAAAAAGATAATCGATCAATACATTCTCAACAAAAAAATTCAATCAATTTGGTTGAATATGTATTGCCACAACAGGAGCGCGCGAGTGAGTAAAAGGGATTGGCTGTTGTGGGCTTATGTTTTAGTCATCAGTTTTGCACTTGTGTAGCAACAGTTGACGCCTATCTACCTGTTTTTTGACGGTGCTACGGCGGGCTTACGCCGGCCTGAACCATTTTCATTATATATAAGAGAAAGATACAAGACATCAGTTACAACAGAAAGCAACCAACACACACAAGAAGGCACAAGAAAGAACAGAAGAACCAGAAAAGAACTACGACAAGCAGCCAACACCAAGAACTTAGCACCCAACAGCACTAGTTGGACCGAGAAGAGCGGAAGCAAGCTTTGTTGAATCAATCAAAAGGAGATCCGTCACCGAGAAGACGTAGAGAAGAAGTTGTCGGCTGCCCTGCGATCACTCTGCATCTTGAAGAGCTAGGAAGTCGCAACCACCGTCGAAGGGCATCCCACTGCCTAGCCACATCGCGGCAAAGAGAGCCATAGACCGTGCCGAAGGGCAATGTTCCACCGAGACAGCCCTGCACCTCCTCTAGGCCACACCACGACCACCATAAAAAATAGAGAGAACCAAAGCACTATGCCAGGCAACGAAGCCTCGGACGCCGTCAAAGGGCACCGAACACCGAGACCTCATCGTCGCCACGAGCCCCCAAGAGATAGGCCAACCATCAGCACCGAGGTGACCAAGGCATTGGTCGCCGCCACAGATCACTTCCACCGCCACCACCCTGCACACCAACAACCCAACAAACACTCCAGTCCAGACATCAAGCTGCCAACCGCGGATCCGTGGCCCCAAAAACAACGCCCCCATGGGGGAGAAACGACATCGAGACGCCGTCGTCGTCCGATCCAGAGATGGATCTGAGGCTTTCGCCCGGGGCACACGATTAAGAGGGTACAGTAGCTTCCCGAGGACGCCTTCAAGAAGGGAAACGGCGCCCGAAGGCGTCGCCGTCATCGTTGCCGACAAGATCGACATAGGCTTTCGCCTGAAGCATCCTGTCCCCATCATCTCCGTTCAAGCTGGCCGATGTGCCCAGCAGCCCGAGACCTCCCCGCCCTCCTACCAGTCCATGGCGAGCGTCCCCACTAGGACTAGCTTGAGGCTCCGTTGACACAGAAGCTCACCTCGAGCACCTGCACAACCGAAGTCAGGTCGTTGTCGGCTGCCACCTGCATTCAAGCCCTTGCCGCCCTCCACACCCCACCACCACCGAAGCCAAACTCAGTCGACGGCATCCACCGCCGACCCCCTGGTCGTGGCCACGAACGCCGGTTGGCCGGGGGAGTTCAGGAAAAGCAGATCTGGGCGCCAAGAGCATCCCAGACTGGCTAGACTGCACCCCCGCACGACCACGCAGCCCGTGCGCGCACACCAACACCTCTGCCCTTCGCCACCTGCAGGCCGACGCCGCACCTGGCCTATCTACCTGTGGCGTAACACATACACACGTTTCATCACGCATGAACAAGCAAGAAGAGAAACAAGAGTTGCAGCAATAAGAGAAAACTAGACGAACATGAAGCAAATGTGGAGCAACATCAGGAGTTGAACCAACTGCCTTTTAGGCTGAATAACTGACGAGAAAAGCAAAACAAGCCAAAAGGCCGAGTTCAATTAACTCTTCGCTAATAAGACAATAAAAACAGAACAACACTGTATGTGAACAAGCTGCAAATGATGAGACTAATAAAACGTAGAGGTGGTACTGTTACAAACATTGCCAACTGAATGAACCTTACATTGCACCGAGTCTTGACTGAATGAAAGAAATGAGGTGCTGCATTTCTGAAAGCATATGCAGAAAAAATAAATACATAGTTCGTCCTGAACAAGAACAACGCGCGGAAGACAGAGTCTGAACATACGTTGGAGAGAATGATCCTTGGTTATCGGGAGCTGCAGCGGTACACGAATCAAACGAGATGCTTGCGCCTGCCACGGCACAATGAATTGTTTGTTGCCTATCGAAAGGCAACTCATTGAGTTACTAGTATTTGGCTCCCAAGATTTTATTCTAGGCCTGAAATTGAGAAAGTAAGAGGGATAAATCAAACGGTATGATAACGACCATATTCAGGGAAAGAGATTTATTCATGGTTCCTCAGATGAGTAGACCGTGACTTACCGGCGGCAAGGAATGTGAGCATTTATGTCGAATAGATTTGAATGGTGGGACGTTTTCGATGGGCTTCTCCCGCGCGCCTCAGCCAAGCCTTGGCTGTCTCCATCTCTTCATCGGTGAAATTCTCAATCCGCAGGTCGACCTCGACATACTCGAGAGAAGGGAGGTGGCCCATGCCGCAGTCAACCTCACCACTCGCGATCGACCACGCAGAGACCCAGAACTCAAGGTGTTGAACCCTTGGCATAGCTCCAGGTGGAAAAAGGCACGGCCAAGTCAGAAACCCTATGAACTTGCAGCATCTCGCAGATGGGAATGCATCGGCCCTCACAACCAACCTTCCCATCACGCGTTTTGCAGCAAGTCGCAGAGACCGAAGAGCAGGCAGCATCCCAATGATCTGAATGTCGTCCCCTTGCAGTTCTTCCACATCTATGGCCAGGCTGGAGAGGTGGGGGAGCGACCTTGAATTGACCCACTTTGGAAGTCTGCATAACGACGAAAAGAAAAGAAAAGGGTCCCATGAATCAAAACTACGGAGGTTTGGAGGGGGCACCCAGCTTTCACACATGCGATCTATCAATCTGCCACCATCATCAATATGCAGATTTTGCAAGTTGTGCAGGTTGCCTAGAGACTTGATTAATATATCAATCAGATCCTCGTCCATGTTATCGCAGTTAATGCTGAGCGTCCTAACCTCTGTCAGATGCCTCAACTCTTTCACAATGTGTGGAGATGAGGATAAGCCTACTCGTTCCAGCACTTCAAGGGACATCAAGCTCCGCATTCCTTTTGGCAGCCTCAAGCCACCATCGACAGATAGGCATATCAAATTTCTTAGCTGAACAATACTTGCAGGTAACTCATTTATTCTAGTTCCTTGTATGTCCAGTATCTGCAAAAGCTGTAGCTTGCTTAGGTCCACTCGGAGTTCGTGAACATCTGCACCCTTGAGCCCTAAGTACCTTAGGTGAATTAACTTCCCAACATACTTGAGGTTGAGACCAGAGCTACTTTCATGGCTGACACAATTTCCAAGATCCAGCACACGTAAAAATTGGAAGCTTGAGAGAGATGGCAACCAATCACAAGCAACGGGAGAAAAAACAGCAAAGGTCCTCACTTTTGACAGCCTAGTGCTATCAAACTGATGGTTCTGGACCTTTGCCTTGATATTATGAAGTGATAATCTGCGAAACTTCCTTTGCAGGTTAGGTGCATGGCACTCAGCATTATTCAATATGCAGATAAAATTTTCTGCACTTGACAGTGAGCATATAAGGTCAAGCACCATATCATGTATACGACAAGTTACTACCGTTCCTCCGTTCATGAGCTCGTTGAAGTAGCCCTCTCCGATCTCAAACAGCCTGGCTTCTTCTTTGTCACATTGGATAAACCCTTCAGCAAGCCACCTCCATATCAGCCAATCTCTCTTAATCTCAAAGTCTTCAGGAAAGATGCTTAGATATAATAAACAAGGCTTCAGATGAGATGGCAAATCATAATAGCTGAGTGACAATATCCTGTTCATGTCCTTCACAATATCACCTTGTGTAACTATACTGCCAATCGAATTGTGCAAATGCATCCACTCATATTTTTGCTTTACCCGTTGATTACTAGCAAGGAGGCTAGCTATTGTAATGATGGCTAATGGTACACCACCACATTTCTTCAAGATTTCTCTTGATACTACCTGCAAATCTTCTGGACATTTCTCCTCGCTTTGAAATATTCTTCTATGGAAGAGTATTTGCGAGTCTTCATCGGAAAGAGGTTTCATTCTATGAATCATGCCATTACTGGAAGAGAGACATGCTTCAGACACACTCACATTGCGGGTTGTTGTGATTACCCGACTATGGAGTTTGTTTTTATACAAAGCACAATCTATATATTTCCATATGTCTTTTCCCCATATATCATCAATTACAATGAGGTACCTATGCCAATTATTTTGATATCATTAGCTGGCAAGTCATATATATACAACTGAATTTTGTAACAAGGATAAATTGTATGGTACTAAAGCTAACCACAGGAATTATGTGGCCCACAGAAGATATGCATGCATAAATGTTAAGAAATGCAGCAGAAATTTCTTAAAGGTCTACAAGACTAACAAAAAAACAAGACACACACACAAAAAAATAAGTAGAATTTGCTTAAAATAAGAAACATGCTACAAATATAAAAATATAACAAAAAATGTAATTAAAGATATGGAATTCAGTATACATGTGGCTACTTCAAACATTCTCGAAATATAAAAACAAAGCCAAGAACTATGTGATGCATACCTCTTATCCATAAGGAATTCACTGATTTCCTTGATGAGTAGATTTTCATCCTTTGCTGTATTATTATGAATGTCATTGAACTTCTCTTTATTAAGTCCATAGAGTAAGTCCTTGAAAACTTTCTTGATATCGGCATTCTGACCTACGGGGACAAAAGCCGCACATTCAAACTGGGCTTTGATCTTCTCATAAATTGCTTTGGTGAGTGTAGTCTTGCCCAGCCCACCAACACCAACAATAGAAATTGTCTTCAATTGCTCCTTAGAACTCCCGTCCACAGAAATCAGCGTTTTGATAAGTTCATCCCTTGTGCGGTCAACCCCAACAAACTCATCTACATTTTTGTGTAGAGCTAACACCCGAGGGTCAACGGTAGCACGATTGCTAGTGCTATGAAGGTCAAGCTCGTACCTTTTACGCAGCTCCGCCAACTCCTTGGCAAGATCCTGAGCTTCTTCAATGGCATCACGGATTCGATGAAGTGCTTTGCCCTTACCAAACAGTTTTGTGGTCTTTTTGAGGAACTTCTCGACTCGATTCCTCATGTTCGCCGGCTTGCTGCTTGAACCCTCATCCACGCGTACCAGGAAGTCATCAACAGCGTCTTCCATGTCGCAAGAGAGGTCTCTCACCTTGCCAACCCAAATCCGGACCGGCTCCTCGAGCTGGTCCGGTGGCACCTCGCCAACCTTACGGAGCACGGCGTGCATCATCTCCAGCTCTGTAAGTAGAGATTGTACACCTTTCTTTACTCGCTTCTGTAGGTTGTATTCTCCAGCGAGCAGCTCACCGAGCTTACGGAGGACAGGGACCATCGCCCCAGCAGCGACCTCCATATCTCGACCTTTTTTTTTGTCTTTGCTCTCTGATCTACAGACGGCTATAGCAATGTCCTTGGGTTGAACTTCTGTAATGTAAACATAAAGGTTTTCAGAAGACAGAATGAGCAAACCCTGAACCTGATTGGTCGGTGAAAGCAACAGTACACTATGCGCATATGCATTGCTTCCTTCCAAAACAGAAGTAGAACTGAAGAAGAGTACCTTGAATAACAGCTCCTTCAAGTCCAATCTGCAGAGACCTTTGCAATAGCAACCCAAGATGAACTAGTGAAGAAAAGATCCAGTTCTGCACATCACAAAATTCACATCAGAATAACCAAAAATCCTGCTGGTTGTTTCCAGACGACCATCGGATCAGCAAAAGCTGGACATTTCCGGTATTAATTCGTTTGGCAAAGCATGATCTGATTTTGTTTGGAAAAGCTGGACAGAGTGAAAAGAAAGAAAGAAAATGCAGCATCCCTCCGAGCTTGGATAGATGCTAAGCTCTGACCACCGCCCATTTTTTTCTCTTTGCTTTATTTTATCTTATCTTACTTATTATTCCTTTTTTTTTCTTTTCCTGATGCACATATCTAACATGTTCACAATAATATAGCTACAGAGTAAAAATAAAAATATGGATCAAACTGAAGAAGAGCACGAGCTGAAGAAGAGCAACTCCCCACCTCTGCTGAGCGAACGTTGAACGGATCAAACTCTGCAACATCAAAACCACCAAGAATTGAGAAACGAATCGAAAGAAAGGGGCTGAAAGAAGCGTATGGAACGGATGAGGAGGGGGAGGGGAGACGAGCAGAAGAGTACCTTCGGCGCCGTCCAGCCGGAGAGAGGCAGAGATGAAGGAAAGAAGCAGACACCAAGTAGTGGAGACTATTTGCGGACCTGGAACGAGCGGCCGTCTCGTCTCGTGTGTCTGCGCGTTAGCAGCAGCAGCCACCGCTTTTTATTTATTTTAACATTCGAAAAAACATGTGTGTGTTTTTTTTTTTTTTTTTTTTTTTTGCAAA
>LR738712.1:718092249-718124916 GCA_902687465.1 Secale cereale | reverse complement strand
AAACAGTGAGGTTTGCGTTGGAGATAAAACCAGATATCCCAAACATAACAATATCCAGAAACTGTATAAGGTTTGGAGAAAATAAAGGAAAAAGAATAGAAATGGAAACATATTTTATAATGTCTGGAATACAGCAAAGAGCAACTAAACTGTATTTTGAAGCTTAAAATCCATCCCCATGTTTATTTTCTTACAAGTCCTTACTTCCCTTATTATTTCCACAACATTTATGCCATATGTGGTTTCTACTCTTCTCTAGAATACTCTATTTTGAATCTGAATTTTTACTTTTACCATTTCCTATTTTCCTGGACGGGACGCCAACATGAACAGGCATCGGTGTTAAAATGCCTGGGCTTTCCAGGTCAGCCGCGGTGTTACATTCCCAGTACGGCCTCTCTCAATATGAGCATAATCCGCCATAGCTACAAACACTTCACACCTATCTGCGGCGTAATATCATCTAATGCCATTTGCTTCCAACACAAGTCAAGGCAATCATCTTCCGAATGAGTAATATCATCCCGTTCTTCTTTTTTCATTTCCAGTTTGTGACGGCACCTGCCTCTGCAACCGACTTGCGAACCGTCTGCAACAAAATGTATCACTGGTTCCTTGTAGATCTGCGACACAAATATAGTACTTCGTGTGAGATGAATAACATATACAGGCGTCGAAGCAACAAGCTGGCAAGCAATCGACCATTAGCAATGAATTTATGGCTTACGGTATCTTCGAATATTGCCAAAACCTTCGTGTTGGTTAGGAAAAGCTGGGAAGCACAAGTTGCTCAAATGTTTACCAATAGAGTGCTAACCTAACCGTGGCGAATGTCAGCATCCCAGGTGTGAATCTCACAGGCTGGACGGCAGACATGTCTGTCTCATGCTGTCTGCGACGTGGGCGATCACACCGGCACCCGCATTGTGAAGCCACTCATTCTTAACCTGCATTGATACATACCATGTATTTTGAAGATGATGTATTCGAGCAGAAAAATGTATGTCCTCAGGGGACTCTTCGGGGTGCACATATACATACATGCATGTTGTTGTGAGCAGAGTAAGGCCACATTGATGCATGGAAGTCCACATCTACTTTCTTCCAACCCACTCTCTGCAACCCACGAATCATCTCCTCTGTTTTGGAACGAAGAATTGATTTTCATATGTAAAAATAGGAAGAAATCTAGTACATACAGGTAGCACAAAATTCCTCACCCTCCATCATCTGGTGATATTCGTTGGTATTTTCCATGTTCGGTCTACTTTGTGCAGCTTCTTTAGCTCTGGCAGCCCGGGAAGGAAAATGGGGACCGTCGGATGACACAGGCGAACAGTATTCCACATTCACAATGTACTTGTAGCCATCAAGTGAACGACGCAAAGGCTGTGTACAGGGAGCAAGCAAAATATCAGCCCCCAGAATCCCAGTTTAGCAGCTACCACTGAACACAAAGTTTGGCCACAAAGTTTCTTTGTAAGTAAGGTACCTTTCTAAGGTCCAATTCTCTCCTTATTGAAGATGTTTTCCAACCAACCATATCTGGCATCTGAGGCTCAGGAAAACAAGAAAACAGAAATATTCCGTTTGCACACATGTTGCAGATCAAGTTCAGGAAATAATTTTGTATGGAGGATACGGTCATATGAAACATTAGCATACAAAATGCGGTTCTTAAAAGCTGCTAGTGCAGATCTGTTGAGTGATGAAGAAACATTATTTTTCTAGTAGAATAAATTAGCATCTAAATGATCTGTCCTCCTCACCTACATGAACTTTTTGTCTTCATGGTCAGATGTCATTAGTAGAAGGAGAGGCGGCTTGCTAGGTTCACCGTCAGTGAGAAAGAGTTGAGCACCAGTGCGCCCGACAATGAAGGGCGCCAAAGGTGGTGCAAGTTTCTCCAGAATTGACAGCCCTTGAAGAAATGGAAGCTGATAATTGCCAAAGGGGGTAAATTCGCATGAAATCAACGCATTCTCGATATTAAAAAGCCACAGTAATATCACTATTTTCTCAGCGAGCAATCGCTAGTATGTTTCACAAGAAGTTCACTTAGATGGCTTTGGCACCGATTAGTGATATACCACGATGTGTTGAGTCTACCTCACAAAATCCTTAACAGGTTGTTAAAAATTGCTCAAACACCAAAACAAAGCTTTTGCTTCCAAGGCAACCAAGATTAGATGGGAAGTGAAAAAGGGTTGACAAATAGTATAGTTTAATGTGTGTTGGACACCCACCTGATTTTTTCCTCTAACACCAAGATGTGGGGTTGCCAATGTAATAAAATTAGTTGGCTCCAACCCAGCAATGGCACCTAATCCTGAAGTGTGTGATATTTCAGATCCTCCACTTGTCAGCATGACACTAGCACCACTTCCAGTTTCTTTTGCTTGATGTGAATATAGTATAGAAATAGCATATCTAGCAAACAAACCACCCAAAGAATGTGCTATGAAGGAAATCTTTTTCAAGCCGGCCATCTTCTGAACCACGTCCAAGACCTGCTTCCATAGGGCAGTATTATGCGAGCTTCTAAGCAATCAATACATCAACAACAGAGGACAGTCTCTACCACATACTTCTTTCGCTAACCTCCTTCCAGCTACATTGATCCCGTCAAAAGATTTGGCGTAGATGTTTGACGAACTAGCTGCAAGGAAATAAATAGTTTACTATTTTATAGCTGACAATTTTTTGTGCTGCAGTAAAGCAGTGGATGCCAAATTCATCTCTTAACTACAATGTCTTTTCTGTATGCACCCAATTCAATTTCTGCACATCATGTTCCTAAGATGAGTAGTAGGTACTAGGTGTGATAACAGACTTTGAGTTCACTATCTGAATGTAGTGTTAAAATACGCACATACCATAGATGAAGAAATCATCACCAAGCCTCTTTTTCAGCACTGCTTCCCCATATGTCCAGTCATTAGGGCTATAATCAACGGAGAACGAAGAAAAACTATCAGTAAAAACTGCCAATAGTATAGCTTAAACATTATGGAGTAAATTGTGCCAAACGTAAATATACAATTGTGTGCTTTGAGTTCTGACAGTTAAGTACAGATGTATGCCATGCGATTTGCTCATCAAAGTTCACATTTACACTATGAAAAATTATGGTGCATCTCGAAATCCTGAAAGGAAAAATCAAAGGGAGCAGCCAGCAATAGCCATAAGCACCCATATCCGCGTTACAAGTCAATGAGCAAGGCGGTTGTTCTGAATTGTAATGCCATACCAATCAAGCTAAAATCAAGGCCACGTTGAAAGGAAATATGTAGCCAGCAACAATGAAATTAATTTGTCAAGAAAGAGGCACGGAGTAATAATTAATGTTTTATGATATATATAGCTGCATGATGCAGCTCATCCCATTTGTATAAACTACTATGGTGGGACTAGAATCTATGGCAAAATTTATTTAGTTTTGCGGGGCAAGAATATATGGCTGTTACCTTGCCATGATACCATGAACCAGAACAATGAGATGTTCTGGTCCTTGCTTGCTTTTGGATGCTTCCATGGATGAACACGATACAGGAGAACCCCTGCCGGTGGACATTGAGTGGGAACAAAGGTATTTCGTGGTATTCAATCCTGCATAACACAAGGTAATGACAGAGTTTCAGCAATCTTGTTTTTCTGACAGTAGAGTTTCAGCAAAAGACTCCACCCCCCATTAATTTGCCCCGGGCATCCGCTTCATTCATTCAGAAAAAAATGAAACGAAGTTGGCATCTTGGATCGGATCCAAGAATCTCTGCGCTCGTGGGGAACAAGCTATCGAATCATATCAGACAACGAAATACCAAATTTTAGCACTGCAGCTACGGAATGATCCGCCACACCCTACCCGCTACCCCAAAATTTCGAAAATCTCTCCTATTTTTTCCCGATTCAATCCCGAACCAACGCGGTAGATTTTTCTTCAACGGAGCGGTAAAGCTACGGCAGGAACTATGTGAAACAGATCCTGGGAGCAGAACGTACCTGGTGGGCAGCCGGCGCCGCTCCGGGGACGGGCGTGGCTGGGAGGGGCGGGGCGCAGGCGGTGGCGGCAGAGATATGAGCGGTGGTGGTGGCGGGGAGAGCAAAGCGTGGACGCCATCCCGCGCGCGCGTAAGCGGACGTTATCGCCGCCGGCGCTCGCGAATCGAGGGAATGCGGCGGCCGACGAGGGGCTGACGCGCGTGCGGACGACGCGGCGGTTTCGGCGCTCGGGTGGGATACGGCGTCGCCGCCGTCCGTCGGATTCGCCGCGGACGGCCGGCGGCTCAAACGGCTCCACATCGGACAACTCTCCGTTGACTCTTTTTAACACAGTGCAGACTATAGATACACATCTTTAATACTAGTAGAAAATGTAGATGTAAAAATAACTAAGTTTTACCCAAAAACTCTGCTTCAACCCATGATGTAGATGTAAAAAAAAATTACATCTCTACCTTCCAGAGATTAGGGGCGAAATTGGGCCTGGGGCAAGTGGGGCTGTAGCCCCAGGCGTAGCCCAACTAACACCTGTACATATAGTAACAATTTTGTGAGAATTTAAGATGCATCAAAGATTAGCCCCAGGCTTCACGTACAAGGCTTCAGCCCATTAGCCCAATTCAAGCCGAAGGATCGAACAGAAAAACAATCGCGCATATCTCTACGCTTCGATCTCTCGTTCGTTCGCCACAGGAAAAAACCCCTCTCCCGATCGACAAACCCTCGCCTAGTCGCCGCCGCCCTCGTCAGTGGTCATCTGCGTTTCCCCGGCGGCCGCCACGCCGCCCGTCCGGTACGGCGTCCTGACTCCTGACCACCTGCCTCTCCTTCTTTAGTTCTTCTGATCTTCTGAACTCTAAAGTGTTCCTAAATCCTAAATTACAGTGTACGCACACACTGCTGTAGAGCGGTACAGGTAATACATATTGCTCAACTAATTAGAAATCCTTATATATCATCAGCTATTCCAGCAATTAAGTTCTTCTAAATCTGTATCTTCTAATTAATTCAGTATCTTCAACATCAATTCTCAACTCTGTATCATCTAATTATTTTCCCTAGTTCCTTTTATATCAGCCAGACTCAATGAATTGGTGGTGTCAGACCTGGGTGGTGTTAAATTATATTACTTACTCAGTTTTATTTCATTGTCATCAGGAGATTAGACATCCAAGATGAAGAGGATCCGTACAATTGAATCTTTTTTCCAATCAACATCCAACCAGCCTCCATCTAACAGTGCCAACATTGATGTATCACCTACAGAATCTGTAGGTGCCGAAGCTAGTAATGCAAAAGAAAGTGAACCACATGTGGAGCTTAATCCAGATGACATTAATCCTGATCCCGGCCTTCGAAAACCAATTGAGGAGTTGCATGCCGATGTTAGGGATGCTGCTAGAAGAGAGTATTTGGCCATGGGGCCATGCCAACCAACAGGTCATGTCTATGAACAAGAAAGATTTGGGAAGCAGATGAGAGGCTTTCGTGAAGAGTGGTACAAATCACGTGATTGGTTGGAATATAGTGTTGCTAAAAAAGCCGCATTTTGTTTTCATTGTTTTCTCTTTAAGCAACCAAGAGCAGAAAACTATGGAATAGAAGCATATACAAAGAAAGGTTTCAGTAACTGGAAAAAAGCCACTACATCTTTTGATACTCATGTTGGCAATGTTAATAGTGCTCATAATAGAGCTAGAAGACATTGTCAAGCTTTTCAAAACCCAAGGCAAAATGTGGAACAGGTATGGGCTGGCTCAGACAAGAAGAAGGAGGAAGAATACTTGGGTCGTCTCACTATTATGTTAGGTGTTGTGAGGTTTCTTTTATTGCAAGCTCTTGCTTTTCGTGGACATGATGAGTCCGCCAACTCAAACAATAAGGGGAATTTCTTAGAGATGGTGCAGTGGTATAAAAAAAAGGATCCAACTGCCGCTAAGTTGCTAGATTGTGCTCCTGGAAATAATTTGTTGACTTCTTCAGAAATACAAAAGCATTTGTGCAAAGCTTGTGGAGAAGAGACTACTAAAGCAATTGTGAAGGATATTGGGGATAAAAGATTTGCTGTCCTTGTTGACGAGGCTCGAGATGCGTCTATCAAGGAGCAAATGGCTGTGGCTTTGAGGTTTGTATGTCATGAATTGATTTCTTAATGCATATTTGATATGAAGTATGTACATATTGATTTTCTTCCTTATCTCATCTAGGTATTTGAATAGTCAAGGGGAGGTAATTGAGAGGTTTCTTGCGATTAAACATGTTGCCGACACAACATCGTCTTCGTTGAAGGCTGCCTTGGATGCTATGTTTCTTAAACATGGCCTATCTATCCATAGAGTGCGAGGCCAAGGATATGATGGAGCATCGAACATGAGAGGTGAATTTCATGGGCTGCAAAGAAGGGTACTAGATGAGAATCCTCATGCTTTTTATATACACTGCTTTGCACATCAATTGCAGTTAGTGGTTGTTGCCGTTGCCAAGTGTTGTCCTTCTGTCTTGGATTTCTTTAGCTATACTTCTATGATTGTCAACAGTGTTAATGGTTCTTGTAAGAGACATGACCAGTTAGCCCAAGCGCAACATGATGATCTTGTGCAGAAACTGGAGTCCGGAGAAATTTTTACAGGGAGAGGGAGAAACCAACAAACTAATCTTACAAGACCAGGTGATACTAGGTGGGGCTCACATCATAAAACCTTGTGTCGTCTTCATCTCATGTGGTATGCAGTGCTTGAGGTATTGGAGAATATGTCTGATGATGCCACTAACACATCACAAAAGACTACAGCACGAGGTTTGATACGTCATATGGAGAGCTTTGAGTTCGTGTTTATACTGCATCTTATGATGAAATTGTTGGGAAAAACTAATGATCTATCGCAGTGCTTGCAAAAGAAGAACCAGAATATTGTTCGTGCTATGGGCTTGATTCAGACCACAATGCAAAAACTTAATGAGATGAGGCATCAGGGGTGGGATGAAATATTTGAAGAGGTAAATGCCTTTTGTCTCCAGCATAACATCATTATTTCAAACATGATGGAAACATTAGCAATCGGAGGTCGTTCGAGAGGCCGTGGTGGCCAGATGGTCACTCACTTACATTATTTCCGTCATGAAATCTTTAATGTGGTGCTTGACCAGATTATTGTTGAGTTCAACAATCGCTTTGCTGAGAAATCTACCCAACTATTGAGATGCATCGCTTGTCTTGAGCCAAGAAATTCATTTGCCAACTTTGACATAAATAAGTTGGTTGAACTAGCTCTGATGTATGGCGCGGATTTCTCAGAATATGAGTGCAGAGTTCTTAGGGACCAACTTGAGACATTTGTAACTGAAGCTAGAGCTGATACCGAATTTGTAAGTTGCATTGATCTTGGGCAGCTTGCTATAAAGATGGTTCAAACAGATAGGCACACACATTTTCCATTGGTATATCGTCTCATTGAATTGGCCTTGATTCTGCCCGTCGCAACGGCAACTGTAGAAAGAGCTTTCTCGGCTATGAGCATTGTCAAAACTGATCTGCGGAACAAGATGAATGATGAGTGGATGAATCACCGTCTGGTGTGCTATATTGAGCGTGATGTATTTGCAAGCATTGATGATATTAATATTATACAGTGCTATCAAAAAATGAGGAAACGCAAGGGGCTACTACCTCGTGGACTTCGTGTGAATGGTATAATATGTTCTCTCTTTTTCTTTGCAAAATTTCATACGGACCATTGATTTAGTTTATGTCCAATGTCTTGATTTTAAATACTTGATTTTATGTTTGCAGATCCAGGTCCTTCTACTATTGTTAGTGAAGAAACGATGACCTTGAATTAAGGAAGTCTTCGGTAATTTGGTACCAAATCATTTTTGCAACGATGCACTTTGTTAAACTATTTGTTTTTTCATGGAATTTCCTCTTGTGACAATAAAGAATTTATATTTCGTTTTCAATGTGATTTTGTGCCATACTTATAACACACGTTGATGTGCGTGATATTTGACATTATATTTAGTTAGTTAATTTAGCCCCAGGCATTGAGAAATCCTGGCTCCGCCTCTGGCAGAGATATAAACTATACCATTTCGCAGCGGAAAATTGCATGTCCAACTTCAGAAAATGTAAAAACGCGTCCGCCCGCCAACCGCCCAACCGCCACTTTCTTCCCCTTCCACGTGACCGGCCGCCGGCCAAATACACTTCAAATCGACGCCGCCGCTCCCTGCCTGACGGTCGTCAGGCCCGCTGCGGCTTCGGCCCCGTCCCCCGCCGCCTGCCTCTCCGACGCGCCGCTCGAAACCTGTCAGGGATATTACCATCAGGTATAAACCGGCTAGGAGGGTCCGGTTTACGTTATTATTATTATATTATCAAAAGCTCAGGGGAGTATGTATTAGAAGGTTATAGCCCACGGAGGCTCAGGGCCCATGTATGAGGCCCGTGATTTGTAAACCGTCGTACCATGTAACTTGGGATGTAAGATAGAAAGAATAGAGACCGAGGCGGACACGTTTATGAGCCGGCCTCGGGACTCTGTAAACCGGACCGGGCGTCGCCTCATATATAAAGGGATGACCCGGCGACGGTTCAGGACAAGAGACAACAGCTCGAGACATAGGCAAAGCGGATTTGCTCCCTGGTCATCGAAGCACAAGCAATACCACACCAAACTAGACGTAGGCTTTTACCTTCATCGAAGGGGCCGAACTAGTATAAAACCCCTGTGTCTTTCGTCCGCTTTAACTCCTTCAAGCTAACCCGAGCGATGGCCTCACGACTAAGTCCTTTTACTAGGACATCTGCCGTGCTAAATCCACGACAGTTGGCGCCCACCGTGGGGCTATCGCACGATAGTTTCGAGTTTTTGAAGGACAGCTTTGAAGGACTCAAGGGCTACGCAGTAGGCCGGATGGCCAAGAGTCGTCGCGGCCGGATCTACATCGACGACGTAGGCTGGGGCCCCGAGGCCGATTCAATCGAATATGGATACCGGGTCCCCTTCGGCGGCATCCACGTCTTCATCGGCAAGATCGACGAACCGGGCCCTGAGTCGGACGTCTTCCCCAACATCGTCGAGCCGGCTCAGCGTGCGAGATCAACCCGGACTCAGCCCACCGTGAAGCACGTCTTTGTTGGAGCAGTGCATGGAGTACAAGCCGAGGACGGATCGGAGTCCGGTGGCAAGACAGTTGTCTATTCCGGCGACGAATCTTCGCCCGGAGAGACCGAATCTTTGTATCTGTTGCAGTACGGCCGATCTGAGGGTTGTTCCGATGGCGATAATATTCCGAACCCCTTTGATCCACCAAACATGGTTGATGTTTTCATGGCCGGATCACAACCCATGCAGCAGCCCTCAACGACTGGGGCGTTAACTTCTGAGGCAATGGGAGCTAGGGCTGGAGACCTTCCCCCATCACCCTCTGACGTCCTATCCACCTTAGTTGACACTTTGACAGCACTCGCAACAGCAGAAGTAGCCCAGGCCGACAAGGACCAGCACGATGCAGAGATCGCTCAGGTGAAGAGCCGGATTGAGCAAGCTAAGTTGGATCTGGCTGCGGAAAAAGCTAGGATGGCTACAAGACAGGCAGAGCTGGATTCTCAAGCTTTTCGGCTCAGGTTAGATCAAAACGCCTCACAGGAGGTAATGTGGAGAAGACAACAATCTCGTTTGCCGCCGGTTTATGAGGCGAGGAATCTCTTTAGCACACCAGGCGCAGGAACCAGTAACCATCCAGAGGTAAATCGGGGAGGAGCCCCGGGGACGGGCGCGTCGGTTCAGCCACCAGCCGCAGAGCCGAATCGCCAAGTTGTGCCGACCCAACACGTGACCACCCCTCCCGGTCATTATTCTAATCCTTTGAATAACATCGTCGCCGCCGCTTCATGGCTGGCCGCTCTTCCCATTGAGGGAACGTCCTCCCATAGCAGTGGAGGCATGACGGGCCAGGAAGTTGTTGGACACGGCACTAACCCAGCAGCAAGCCTATTCCTATAGCTGGGAGAGGATCCATTCAACCCCCCGCCCAAGCTGGAGTTATACGAGGCACCTGGATGAATCGGCTGTATCTAGCAGCGCACGGAGACGGCATCGCTAGAGGCAGGATGATCTAGCAGGAGCAGGAGCACATGCACAAGAGGTGGCGGATCAGGCCAAACGTACGGCCCAAAACGACACCCGATAGATGACGCCGCTTCATCCCACCACCACAGTTGAAACAGGAATCATGTCTAGCTCTTTGGGAGTGCAGTGTCTTATCCCCGCTTTACGGAACGTGAAGCTGCCCAAGGATTTCAAGGGTCCGCGCAAGGTGCCCAACTACACAGCGGATCTCGCCCCCGAGGCGTGGGTCGAGAGTTATGAGATGGCCATGGAGATGCTCGATGTGGATGAGGCGGTGTGTGCTAAATACTTCACAATGATGCTCGAGGGCACGGCCCGAACATGGCTAAAGGGTTTGCCGCCTAACTCCATCGGATCATGGGGTGAATTGCGGCGCCGGTTTATCAATAACTTCAAGGACACATATAAGCAGCCGATGTCTGTGGTCGACTTAGCTGCCTGTGTTCAAGAAGATCAAGAGTCCACGAGCAGTTGGGTGCGTCGAGTGTCCGAAATCTTGCACTCTTCCAATAGCATCAATCCAAGCACATCAATAGTAACCTTGGAAGGCAATTGCCGGTTTGAGCCTTTGAGGCAGAAATTGGGACGACTAAAACGTGATTGCAACGACATGGGAACACTCATGGGTGATTTGGTAAAATATGGAGACTCTGATAACACCAAGTATCCAGAGGCAGATGGAGACAAGTCTGGGAAGGCGAGCAAGAACGGTAAGCCGCCGCAGGCCAATCCGGCGGGCCAAGGGTATAATGGCAAGCGTAAAGCGGAGGGCAGCTCAGACTTTGTATCCAATACCAACGCTTAGGACAACGGGCAGCGCCGCAAGGGTAAGCCACCCCCATGCAACGGGAGGCCACCTATTAATCTAGAACGCCAGTTGAACATGCCTTGCCCAAGGCACGGTACAGTGGAAAACCCGGCTACGCATCTCTGGAAAGACTGTTTCATTATGCAAGAGCTTGTGAAACATGCCAAATATGATCACGGGCCCCCCGGCAGATCAGGTCCCGGTTTTCATGGTCCGGGTTATCAGGGTGGTGGATCCGGTTCAGGATACCACGGCGGTAACAGTAACCATAGTGGCAACAATCAGCATCAACATAACCAGCAACACGGTCAGGGTGGATACAACAACCAAAGGAATCAACAGCGTCAGCAGCAGCAGCAATCCGGATATCAGAATAATCCGAAGGAGCTGAGCAGTGGGCAGTATCATGTGATGTCTACACACGCTTCTACTCTTGTAGACTATGTTGGGCCTCCAAGCGCAGAGGTTTGTAGGACAGCAGCAATTTCCCTCAAGTGGATGACCTAAGGTTTATCGAACTCAGGGAAGTAGAGGTTGAAGATGGTCTCTCTCAAGCAACCCTGCAACTAAGATACAAGAAGTCTCTTGTGTCCCCAACACACCTAATACACTTGTTAGATGTATAGGTGCACTAGTTCGGCGAAGAGATGTTAAATGGCAAGTGATATGGATGGCAAAACAAAGTAATATAAATCTGTAATAAAAAGTGCAGCAAGCAAACAAGTGGTAAACGTGAGCACAAATCGTATTGCAATGGTGGAAACAAGGCCTAAGGATCATACTTTCACTAGTGGCAACTCCCAACAACATTAACATAGTCGAATCACATGATATTTCCCATAAAACATGCAATGGAGACGCACCCGGAGGTCATTCCTTCGTGGTCAAGAGAGGACGAGAATTATGTAGGGCTACAAAAGCACACCTCAAAGTTCGTAGTTCTCAATCTAAGGATTTCCCAATGTCACCGCGGCCATCCAAAGAGAGTCCCACAATCACCACAACATATCTAAAGGATAGTCAAAGACAAGCACCAAGAGACTCTCAATCTTCAATCAACACACAAGAGAGGAAATCACTCATGAAAATATTTTTCTAATCCATGTCCAATAGACCGCTGTCACCTTGGTCTCGGGGATTATACTAGATAAAGACAAGTGAGTACATCAATCCAATACATAGAGGAAGGGGAAATATCATGGGATCACCCTAGATTAACATAGCCTATGATCACAACGAAGATCACATCATGGGAGAGAGAATTGACCACATAGCTACTGGTAGAAACCTCAACCCCGAGGAGGAACTACTCCCGCATCATGGAGGGAGGAAGCAACGTCGATGGAGATGAATCCGGGGGCACTTCCCCGTCCCGGCAGGGTGCCGACATAGGAATTCTGGTCCCCCGAAGCTTGATGGCGATGGCGGTGGAGATCGGAATTGCATCTGGAGAAAAGGGGTCTGGAATCAGGGTTTCCTCGATGGGTGTTAAATATATGCCAAAGGGGGTCGCCAGGGGAGCTAAGGGGGGCCCAGGCGCCCCCCCCGGCGCGGCCTGGAGGGGGGCCGCGTGGCCAGGGCGCCTGGAGCCCTGGTGCCCCCCCTCCGGCCCTACTTTGGCCGCATGGAAGCTTCCGGAACGCTGATTTTTTATATATTTTTCCCGGAATTTTTCTGGCAGTTTACGTAATGGGAAAACCTGAAATACAAAAACAGCATAAAACAGAAACTAGCACTGGGGTGCACTGAGTTAATAGGTTAGTCCAAATATGATCAAAAGTGTATGGAAGTGCATAAATATCATAGCAATATCACACAAAAGAGGCATGGAGCAAGCAGAAATTATAGATACGTTTTGGACGTATCATCATGTCTTCACCACAAGTTTATGCAAACGAGATCAAAAGGTTCTGAAGAGGGTAGTGCATTCCGTTGAACCGGCGATACCACGTTTTTTGTGTTTGTCTGAGCAACCCATTGTATGGAGCAGAGAAGATCACCCACCCCGGGTTGATAATCCGGGTCAGTTGGCTGTGGTGGTGGCACCACAGGTGGGTGGTTATAAGTTTACCAAAGTGCTTATGGATGAAGGCAGCAGCATCAACATCCTGTACTATGAGACTTTTCGGAGTATGGGGTTGACAGATAAGAAGCTCCGACAATCCAACACAGTGTTCCATGGGGTGGTGCCCGGTAAATCGGCTTATCCAGTTGGAAAAATCGATCTGGAAGTTACCTTTGGAGATGAGCATGACTCTAGATCGGAGACTGTGACCTTTGAGGTTGTAAAGATCAGGAGTCCGTACCATGCTCTGTTTGGGAGACCGGTTTACGCCAAGTTTATGGCTAGACCGTATTATGTTTATATGCAGCTCAAGATGCCAGGCCATAAAGAAACTATCATGGTTCATGGGAGCCGTAAGATAGCATTGGAGTGCGAGGAAGGAGATGCGGCTTATGCCGAGGCGGTTTGTGCTACGGAAGAGCTAAAGTTCTATAAGGACAATGTTGATCCGGCAGATATGTCCCCGCTGAAGAAGCCAACCACGGAACATGATCCGGCGTTGAAATTTAAATCGGCTGAGGAGACTAAGCAGGTGGACTTTGTTCCCGGTGATTCATCCAAGCAGTTCACTATCAGCGCTAACCTAGACCCCAAATAGGAAAGCGCGCTCATCGAGTTCATCCGTGAGAACCGGGATATCTTTGCATGGAAGCCTTCTGACATGCCAGGTATACCGAGGGAACTCGCTGAGCACATTCTTAATATTGATTCGAAGTTTAAACCGGTCAAGCAGTATCTGCGCCGTTTCAATGAGGAGAGGCGCAAGGCTATAGGGGAAGAAGTAGCTAGGCTCTTGGCCGCATGCTTCATAATTGAGGTGTTTCATCCAGAGTGGTTGGCTAATCCGGTGCTGGTACTTAAGAAAAACGGAACGTGGAGGATGTGTGTTGATTACACGGACTTGAACAAGGCTTGCCCAACTGATCCTTTTGCTCTCCCCCGTATTAATCAAATTATCGATGCTACGACAGGATGTGAGCGGCTAAGTTTTTTGGATGCATATTCAGGGTATCATCAGATCAAGATGGCAGTTAAGGACCAGGAGAAGATAGCTTTCATAACTCCTTTTGGAGCCTTCTGCTATGTATCCATGCCTTTTGGGCTCAAGAGTGCCCAAGCAACCTACCAGCGCTGTGTGCAGAAACATTGTGGTAAAATCCAGGAAGGAGGAAACACTAATAGAGGATCTGAAGGAAACTTTCGATAACCTCCGTGCCTACAAAATGATGCTTAATCCGGAGAAGTGCGTATTCGGTGTTCCGGCAGGCAAACTCCTGGGGTTCCTAGTATCGAACAGAGGGATTGAAGCTAATCCGGAGAAGATCAAGGCGATCACATCCCTGGCTAAACCGGTGTGCATCAACGATGTCCAACGCATAGCGGGTCGTATTGCAGCACTGAGCCGGTTTATCAACCGTTTAGGGGAGAAGGCAATCCCGCTCTATCAGATGATGAAAAAGACGGACCGTTTTGTCTGGAGCGATGCCGCGGATGCTACGTTCAAAAATCTGAAGAGGCAATTGGCGGAACCACCAGTCCTTGCTGCCCCGGTTAACAATGAGCCGCTGCTGTTATACGTGGTCGCCAATGCCCGTGCAGTAAGCGTGGCCATTGTGGTAGAACGCAAGGAAGCAGACAAAGAATATCCAGTTCAACGACCGGTTTACTACATCAGTGAGGTGCTCATTGAATCAAAACAGAGATACCCGCATTGTAGAAACTGGTGTATGGAGTGTTCATGGCGAACCGGAAGCTGAAGCACTACTTTCAGGGCCACCCAATCACCGTTGTCAGTTCAGCTCCGTTAGGGGATATAATCCAGAACAGAGAGGCCACTGGTAGGGTTGCAAAGTGGGCTATTGAGCTTAGCCCGCACGGATTAAAATATATGCCTCGTACTGCTATAAAATCCCAAGCCCTGGTGGATTTCATCAATGACTGGACGGAGTTACAAGCACCTGAGGAGAAGCCGGATCATACGTACTGGACTATTCACTTTGACGGTTCAAGACAGTTGGAGGGCTCGGGGGCTGGAGTCGTGTTAACTTCCCCACGAGGTGATAAGTTATGTTACGTCCTCCGTTTAATGTTCCCTTGCACTAACAATGCTGCTGAGTATGAAGCTCTCCTCCATGGTCTGCGGATGGCCAAGGAGATGAACTTGAGCCGGGTTAAGTGCTTTGGCGATTCAGATCTGGTGGAACAACAAGTATCCGGCAAATGGGACTCCAAGGATCCGCTCATGGCAACATATTGACGAGAGGTGGACGCAGTCGGTGGATACTTCAAGGGATACCAGGTGCATCATATAGACCGGCGAAAAAATGAAGCAGCTGACGCATTAAGCCGGCTGGGCTCTCAACGTATGCCGGTTCCACCTAATACTTTCTTGGATGAATTTCATAATCCGTCGGTGCAGATACCTTCAGAGGAGGACTTGACTGTTCCTGATCCGGAAGCACAATTGGTCGCAGCACTTCATATCATTCCGGATTGGACACTTCCTTACTTGGCATACATGAGCCGAGGTGAGTTACCAGAGGACGAAGTCGAGGCCCGACAGATCATCCGGCGGTCTAAATCTATGACTATCATCAATGGAGAACTTCATCATCGCAGCATTTTGGGAGCGTTTCAGCGATGTGTGTCATCAGAAGAAGGCTGTGATATTCTTTGAGAAATTCATGAAGGGGACTGCGGTCATCATGTCGGTTCAAAGTCTTTGGTAGCTAAAGCTTTTCGTCATGGGTTCTACTGGTTGACGGCTCACGCCGACGCAGAGGACTTGGTCAGAAAATGTGACGCTTGCCAGAAATTCTCACGGCGTGCTCATATACCGGCACAGGAGCTGAGGATGATCCCAATTACTTGGTCGTTTGCAACTTGGGGGCTTGATATGGTTGGACCCTTCAAGAGATCCCAAGATAAGAAAACCCACCTATTGGTAGCAGTGGACAAATTCACAAAGTGGGTTGAAGCGGAGCCTTTCAGTAAATGTGATGCAGCAACAGCGGTTCAGTTCATCAGAAAGGTGATTTTCCGGTTCGGCTTTCCACACAGCATTATAACTGATAATGGCACCAACCTATCCAAGGGGGCTATGGAGGAGTTCTGTCAAAGAGAGCATATTCGCCTCGATGTATCATCAGTAGCTCACCCTCAGTCCAATGGCCAAGCTGAAAGAGCCAACCAAGAGATCTTGAAGGGCATCAAGCCCCGGCTTATGGTTCCTTTGCAAAGAACACCGGGTTGTTGGGTGGAGGAATTGCCTTCTGTCTTATGGAGCATCGATACTACACCTAACAGATCCACAGGGTACACGCCTTTCTTCATGGTGTACGGTGCTAAAGCGGTCCTCCCTAGTGATATCCGGCACGACTCACCGCGGGTGGCAGCTTACGTTGAAGCAGATAATGAACAAGTAAGACAGGACAGCTTGGACCGGCTGGATGAGGAACGGGACACGGCAGCAGCGCGATCAGCGATTTATCAGCAAGACCTGCGCCGGTACCATAGCCGCCGGGTCAAGACCAGGACGTTTCAGGAAGGAGATCTGGTGCTCCGGCTCATCCAGGACCAGACAGATATGCACAAACTATCCACACCCTGGGAAGGGCCCTTTGTGGTCAGCAAAAACCTACACAACGGATCATACTATCTTGTCGACGTTCGAGAACATAAGGACTCACGTACGGCAGAGGAGGAGACCAAGCGGCCGTGGAGCATCGCTCTTCTTCGACCTTACTATACTTGAGGCATTGGCTCCGCTTTATGTACAATGTATACAGGGACGAATTCAAGGGGGGCGGGGGGAGACCCTCCCAACGATCGCGTCGCCCCGTGATATCGATCAGTTGCCAGCTAATTTTCTGCGTACGCACAGAGTCCATGGCATGTCTCGCCCCCCCCCCCCAGGTGCGGCTGTCCTTCCATAGCGAGGGCCCATGTACTGATAAAAGGCCCAAATCTTATGGGAAGGGAGAAAGGGCCAAGCTAGAAACAGTACGCACGTACACATAGTTTTATCCCTAAAAAACATACGCATGGTTCAGATCTCACCTAATCGCTTTGTTTTCAACCTCCCTACTATTCCTGCCGGCTGAGATCGAGCCTGCGCCGGCCGCCTGCTACCGTGAGTCGATTCTCTTCGTTGAGGAGGGATTGGGACAGGCAACCGCAATGACACCGATCCACGACCACGAGCGCGCTGCGGGCCGGCTGACCACACGGAGTGACCAAACCAAAAGAGAAAGGGGTTAGTTTACTTTCAGCATTAGATTTGTTTATTTATGCCTTCAAATTGTATAAGTGGAATTGTAAAACAGGAAAATTTACAACTAACTAGTAAATTCTAATTAGTCTAATTGTCTAACGAATCTACTAGGGCGCGTGCTATGGTGCGCAGGCGTCTTTGCCAATGGCATGCTGACAATATGTGTTCGTAATCACGCATTCACGTCGCGCTAGCCAAAATCAGATGACGCAAATTATGTCCTGCTAGATGGATATTGCCTGAATGCTAACCATTTTGTTATTCTACGTGCACTCTTCCATAAACTAAAACGGGCATTCCTATGCAAACTAATAGGAACTTTCTTACATGAACCTATTTTTGGTATAGCTTTGTTAATCTTTGATGGCCATATGTACTTGTGAAAAGAGATAGAGCCGTCTCGCGCATCACTGCTTACTTGTGATCTAGATCTGCATCCTGATAAGGTGCATCCTGTTAAATGATCTTATGTAAAACTTATCACCACAGTCCACAGATAATAAACAGGGTAGAGTTTTGAACAGTACAACTCGATCTTTCACCTCAGCTTATGTGTTCAATAGATGCCTGACTGTATTTGTGTTGACACAAAGAGAAAGAGGACTGAATCAATTTATAATTTTTTTAAGCCAATTGGTTCAAGCTCGTTGCTGTGTGAACATGATGCTAATGCAAACGAAATGCAATGTAACACCAACACAAATTAATAGATATGATTTTTTTAATTGTAGAACGACAAACATATATTTACTATCTAGATCTTTCATTATTTACTAGGTATATGACCATGTATCCTACTATGATTTTGGTGCCTCGAGTTCTTGCCCCCCATATCTTCATTTTCTGGCTCCGTCCCTGAATGTATATATTATGATTAATAAAATAAACTGGCGCCCCCGGTACACCGGGGAATCAACCATTTTTTTTCACAAAGAGTATCACATGGGGGCTTCCAAAGAAGTTTTCCATGGCCTCTTAAACCGGCGCCCTTGTTAGAATCAAGGAATCAGCCGTGTTTGTTACATAAAAGAGTATCACATGGGGGCTTCCAAAGAAGCTTTCCATGGTCTCTTAGACCGGCGCCCTTGATAGAATCAAGGAATCAGCCGTGTCTTTTACACAAAAGAGTATCACATGGGGGTTTCAAAAGAAGCTTTCCATGGCCTCTTAAACCGGCACCCTTGACAAATCAAGGAATCAGCCACCTTATCTATACAAACAGGAATCACATGGGGGCTTCCGCGGGCAAGGAAGTTTTCCCATGGTCTCTTGAGCCGGCGGCGGTATGAAGCCCATCATAAGAGCACTGCTCTGGTTGCCTCGGCAATTTCCACATGATGATGAGGGGTAAAAGAGGGTTTGATGCCTAGCACAACTCAAACATATGCCCCGATGAGCAAACGGCTCACACACTACCTGGGGGCTCTCAGCGAGTTGAATACCCTTGTAGTGAACATGGCTTGGAAGCCTGGTGCATACACCTAAAACCCCGGATAAACCTGCCTGCATCAAGTAAATCACGCCGTCCAGGTAAACCTGGTATGACCCGTCGAACGTATCACAAGTCAATCCTTCGGGACCCTGAACTTGGTCACATTAAATTGACGATCATCGAGTGATTACCCAAAGACAAAATCCTTACGAGATTTTGAAACATTGGGTAGCTATTGACATCGATGATTTGGTTAAGGATTGCGGAGCATCTTGACAGGCTTTGCTAAAATGGTTAATGACAGTAGCCTGGCAGCTCATAAAAAGCCTCGAATTTGGAGCTTGGCAGCTCATTAAAAGCCTCGACTACATGGTCTTATTTGCCCAAAAACTTTATTTTTTATTTTTTATGTTTTCACAAATCTTTATCTTCAAGGTCATTGGTTTTTAAACCAAGTCCATTGATGCAAGACTGGGCAACCACAAGGTTAACCATACGTCTACAGAGCTAAAAAGCTGGGTCATGAACACCAGCGATAATTAAACTGGTGTTCATCGTAGCCCGGATCAGCCTTTATACTAAGCCGACAAGAGAGCCAAGGGCTTCATCAGCACCCGCGCCTTAAATTATTCCTACCGGGTTAAGGTCTACAGGCACACTTAATCACAGGTATGGTATATGTTTATGTTTTATATACAGTTCAAGTTATTTATTTGGAACATGTATCAAGGCAGTATAATCCGTTCGGTGGTAAACCGCCAGGACATCTTTTAGCATTGTTTATGCAGACACATGTAATATAAACTATTAAAGCATTGAAAACAGGAGATAAATTAGGGAGTGCCAATCAAAGTAATACCACAACAGTGGGACAAAGGCAGTATCTCAACCATTCTATTACAAGGCACTTGCTGGCCCAAAAGAATATCAGTTTCTTGCAAAGTATTCAGCATCTAAAGATTAAACCAGAGCGGTTTAGGATTCTTCTTCGGCACGCTGGGAAGACTGAGGGTCAGCTTGCTCCGGATCTTCGTCGGCTTCTGGCAGCTGCTGGAAATCAGGAGTGCTCCAGTCAATCTTGGCGAGGGCACGTAAATATACTTAATCGTTTATAAGTTCTGACGGTTCAATGTTAGGAGCAAAGGTATGCTTACGAACGGGGGGAATCAGATTTTCGGTGTCATAAATCGGCCGCTCCACCCGCGTATTCTCCAGATCGTAGCCCGGATGATATCTCGATAAATCCGCTTCTTTAGCAAGCTTGCTAGCAAGAGGGCGCATACTTTTGGTTAAAGAGCAAAGATCTTCAGCAGAGAAGGCTGACCCGTCTTCCTTCATGTTGGGATAACCGTTCATGGCCTCCGCCGGATCAAAATCGGGAACCCATGCCTTGGCCCGGGTTAGCGCCATAAGAGAGCCAGCTCTCGCAGAAGATTTCTTCACTTCAACAAGCCGAGCATGCAAGACAGATAACTTTTCCAGAGTACCTTGGATGGTGGTCGGCGCCGGTTTATTGTGCGACATAGCACTGATAGACCTTTGAGCACCAGAGTAGAGTTGCTCCACCAGGGTATAAGCAGCCTTCAGTTTCCTCCGTATGTCATATCCAAGATGTGTCACGCGCCTCCCTGTGTATAAGTGAAGAGTTAAACTGGAGCAATATAAGATCGCAGGGATAAAAACATATGAAAACAGGTACTCACTGAAGATGGCAGATGTCATATCATCTATGTGCTGCTTTAACCCGGACAACTCCTCCGTCACCGGGGTAAGAGCAGCCTCCGCATCCTTGGCTCTTTTCTCTAAAGCAGCCCTCTGTACCTCCCAAGTAGACCGCTCCGCTTCAAAATCTTTTTTGAGCCTCTCCATGCTCGCTAAAGCCAGGGAAAGTTCTTCCTTGGCTTTAGTTGAAGCAGTCTCTTGAAAGGCTAGGTTATTCCGGAGCTCTGTTGCCTCCGAAGCCATCCGGTTCAAGTCAGCCTGCAGAAGACAACAAATATTGGATATTCATGAAGAACAGTTCGATCAAGTCTCAAGCACATAAACAGGTTATGCACTCGACACTTGGGGGCTAATGTAGAATTGAAGTGAAAGAAAGCAACTTTTTCAGACAAGTCCCAAGCACATAACAAGTTATGCCCTTGGCACTTGGGGGCTAATGTAAGTTCATTCTCAGACATAAGAGAAGTCCCGGTTCACCTACAATAAAGTAAACCGGCACTTGGGGGCTACTATGGCCTAAGGATATAATTGCAAGATACAAGCGGGAATGAAAGGCGAAGGGAGAGATGTTACCTCATATTTTTCTTTCATCAGATTTACCAAACCGGCCTCATGGTCGCGGCTGGTGTAGAGCCGGTTCAGATACCCAGAGTGGAGATCCTGGGCACTAAGTTGGGAATAACTCGATAAGTCAGTACTCCATTTGCTTTTGTCCTTCTGGAGAGTTTCCTCTTTGGCAGTATGCCTGGCCAAGACAACAGGTTCCGTGGGAGCAGTAAAAATTATTCCCGTTATCTCAACATCTTCTGTTGAGGCAGCGGTTGGCTTGGGGGGATCAGCGGTGCGCACCGGACTAACACGAGCCGGGCTAGCCCGAGAAGGACTAACACGGATAGGGCTGGCCGGTTCAACTGCGTCATCCATGGCGTCACCCCTCGGAGCAGAGACATCTTCTTGATCCATTGGGGCGGGATCATTGAGCAGAACCTCAGCGTTCTCTTCTAGAGGATTGGCAGCTTCAACATCCTCCGCCGGTTCAGAAGTATTCTCGGCCACCGGTTTATTTAACTTCGCCTTTTTTCTAGGCTTAGGCATACTGATAAGATGAAAGAGCAATAAAATTCATAAAGTCAAAATGGAAAGGTAAACCAGACATTTGGAAAGATGATGTACCCAGGAACGGTCTTAAGCACCGGGATTTGAGTAGCAGTCGACTCGCCGGAAGAAGACAGAGGAGCTTCCTGGTAGTTGGGATCAGACGGTTTAAGAGGTTTGTGGATAAGACCTGCTTTTGGATGAAGAAGGGTTGGAGTAAGCAAAACCTCGGAACGGCGTCTGTGAGCTGGCGTGTGGGGTAATCCGGATGATTCAACCACGTGACCACTATGGCATGTGGTCCGGCGAGCCTCATGTTGTTGTTTCTTCAAAAGAAAGTCAGGATCCAGTTGAGCATAAGGGTGAGAAAAGGGATATTTCCGGGCTACCCGGCGAATCTTGGGTGGCAACGGTTCTGAATCAGATGAGAGAGAAATTACCTCAACTTCATCCGCTTTACTTCCATCCGCCGGATCCTGGGAAAGGACATTATTGACATAAATGTAGACAAAGAGAATTCAAGGGACATAAGAGTCAAGCAGTACCTCAGAAGCCGGATCATCTTCTTCAGGGTTTGAACCGGAAACAACAGCCGTTTTCTTCTTCTTTACGGCTAAGCTCATCTTGCGGGTTGGCTTCGCCGGTTTATCTTGAGTTTTTCTCTTCTAGAAGGGATCATTGGCCTGTGTAAAGAAATAAGAACATATTGGAGACAAGAAATATAGACGGATTAAAGTGAAAAGAAAGGAACATAAGAATCTTACGGATGGTGGTTCATTGTTCGCACAGAATGGAGCTAAGCCGGTTCGGCCGCACTCCTCCAGAGGAATGTTCAACATCTTCTTTGCAGATTCAGTAACTTCCTTGTCAGGAAGCACTATGTTTGTGTGGCGCTAGGGGTCTTCCGGATTACTAGTATATTCACACATTAAGGTTGATCGCCGGCTTAATGGGAGAATGCTCCAAGAGAGCCAGCAGCGGACAAAGTCCACCCCGGTTAAACCGTTAGCTACGAAAGCCCTGAGCTTGGAGAGTTGGGGGGCATAACGAGCCCGGTCTTGGGCGCTTAGACGCTGCGGGAAAGGATGAGCCGGCATCAGGCGGTAAGCACGGTAACCCGACAACGGGTTTTCTCCCTCTGGCGATTTATCCTTGCAGTAGAACCAAGTCTGGTTCCAGTCCTTGGGGTGGCTGTGAAGAGTGGCGTGAGGGAAGCTTACATCCTTCCTCTTTTGGATGCTCACACCACCAAGTTCAGTATGAGGTCCGTCAGAAAACTCAGTTCGGCGGTTCAGATGGAAGAAATCCCGGAACAGCTCCATAGACGGTTCTTCTTGCAAATATGCCTCTGAGAAGACTTGGAAGTTCCAGATGTTCAATATGGAGTTGGGACCCAGATCTTGCGGATGGAGTTGAAAATCAGCTAAAACGTCGCGGAAGAACTTTGAACTGGGATGGCTAAAACCCCGGGCCAAGTGATCGAGAAAGACTATAGTCTCTCCCTCCTTAGGCTTAGGAGGACACTCCTTTCCAGGGGCCCGCCAGTGCAGAACTTCTTTAGGACCCAGAACGCCGATTGAGGCTGCCTCTACTAAATCGTCCTCAGTAATCCGGGATGGAACCCAGTTGCAGGCAACAAACTGTTTCGCTGTAGAGGCCATTTTTTCCAAGGACGGAATGCTGAAAAAAAATACTATACAAGACCCGGTTTACCAACTACTAGAAATAAACCGGCGCATTCTATGAATATGTGGATTTAATTGACGGTTTAAGTAAGGGACTAATGGTGTCTAATAATCCGGAGCAGGTATGAACGAGACAGCTACCGGTTTATGAATATAGAAGGGAAAGGTTAAACCGCCAATTACAGGATGCATGCCTAAATCTAAACCGTCAGGGCAGGCATGTGAGGCGCAGGTTATAGTTAAACCGGTGACATAAGAAGATAAGTTGTAGATCTAAAGTGTGAGAAACAACTCTCGCATGAGGCAGAGGTAAAAAATGGATCTACGGCGCGGAGAAAAGGCAAAACAATTCAAGTTATACTTAGTAAAGGCAACGGAAGTTTTTCTACAGATCCAATCTGAGCTAGCGGCATTGCAGGAACTAAAGGTATAACGACGGAGCGGAGTTACACGCATGAAAGTTGACCTAAAAGTTTTACATCTATAGCTAAAGAATGGCTGATGTCTACACACGCTTCTACTCTTGTAGACTATGTTGGGCCTCCAAGCGCAGAGGTTTGTAGGACAGCAGCAATTTCCCTCAAGTGGATGACCTAAGGTTTATCAAACTCAGGGAAGTAGAGGTTGAAGATGGTCTCTCTCAAGCAACCCTGCAACTAAGATACAAGAAGTCTCTTGTGTCCCCAACACACCTAATACAACTAGGAGTTGTATAGGTGCACTAGTTCGGCGAAGAGATGGTAAAATATGGATGATAGGAGTGGCAAAGCAAAGTAATATAAATCTGTAATAAAAAGTGCAGCAAGCAAACAAGTGGTAAACGTGAGCACAAATGGTATTGCAATGGTGGAAACAAGGCCTAGGGATCGTACTTTCACTAGAGGCAACTCCCAACAACATTAACATAATCGAATCACATGATATTTCCCATAAAACATGCAATAGAGACGCACCCGGAGGTCATTCCTTCGTGGTCAAGAGAGGACGAGAATTATGTAGGGCTACAAAAGCACACCTCAAAGTTCGTAGTTCTCAATCTAAGGATTTCCCAATGTCACCGCGGCCATCCAAAGAGAGTCCCACAATCACCACAACATATCTAAAGGATAGTCAAAGACAAGCACCAAGAGACTCTCAATCTTCAATCAACACACAAGAGAGGAAATCACTCATGAAAATATTTTTCTAATCCATGTCCAATAGACCGCTGTCACCTTGGTCTCGGAGATTATACTAGATAAAGACAAGTGAGTACATCAATCCAATACATAGAGGAAGGGGAAATATCATGGGATCACCCTAGATTAACATAGCCTATGATCACAACGAAGATCACATCATGGGAGAGAGAGATAACCACATAGCTACACGTACGAGCCCTCGGCCCCGGAGAAGACTACTCACACATGCACATGGTGAGTAGGAGGTTGATGATGGTGTTGATGGAGAGGTGCAGCCCCGCGAGGAGGAGACGGCGGCGGCGGCGAGGAGGAGACGACGGAGGCGGCGGCGGCCCTTGGGGGCGCCGGCGGCCCTTGGGGGCGGCGGCGGCCCTAGGGGGCAGCGGCTCCTTGGCCCCCCTTCTTCTTTGGTGATGGTGCTGCAATGGTGCTGGTCCTCCCCTCCAAGACGGCGGCTTGGGAGGAGGAAAATTCGTGGCCCTTGGTGACCTAGGTTTCCTCTCTTTATATAGACTCTCGGATTTCCGTCATCAGATTTTGGGCCTCAGTAAAACAGGCTTTACTCGGCCGTCCGGACTCCGATTTGGACGAATTTTATATCCAGAAGCATCGCCTCGAAATTCCCCACAACTTTCGCAACTAGACTTTTTCAGTTTGACGTAGTCTTCGGGCTGGAACGTGACCATCTTTAAAAAATGTTCTCAGACAGATTTCAGGAAAGTCAGAGTCCTACTCCAATACGACTCCTTTTGCGTTTTTGTCAATTTCCAAGTAATTCCTACACAATAAAGTGTAAAACAAGAACATTGTGCACTTTTGCAACAATTAGTAGGCTAGTCCAAATATGATCAAAAGTGTATGGAAGTGCATAAATATCATAGCAATATCACACAAAAAGGGCATGGAGCAAGCAGAAATTATAGATACGTTTTGGACGTATCAACATCCCCAAGCTTATTCCTGCTCGTCCTCGAGTAGGTAAATGATAACAAGCATAATTTCTGTCGTGACATGCTATTAACCACATAAGGACTTTTTACAGTCACATGACAAGTGCTTACTGAGACAATGGATCTGTAGTAATTAAGTTGCCTCATGAGAAAATCAAAAGAACTGAAAGTTTTACAATATGATACTGAAATACTCAAAAGATTTGTAATGAGCATGGTGTGCAAATATGACAAAGTGATATCTCGCTTGCCCCCTTTAGTGAAGCAGAACATAAATGCAGGAGCACCTCCAAGGTTTAAGTGACGACTAGATACAATGATTTCAGAATAAACGATATCATAATCATGCAAAAGACAATGGTACTTTGGGACAATGCACATTACACTCAGAATGACAATCATGCTCTCAATAGTTGGTGCTTTAAAGAAGGTGGAGACTCTCAAACCGTGGCTTTTGTTGGCAAGGTTGAAAACCCGTGGTCGGAAACAAAAACTAAACATGTATCAGAGCTCTTGGTTTTAAAAACAGAAGTAAAAATTATTTTTTTGGATATGCATGTTTCGTCAACGAATGCTAGCAGATAACTTAATTACTTCTTGAGCTGGACAAGTTTCGAGGAACGGCTCCCGAATGAGGACGATCACATACTCTTAATCTCCTTTGTTTATCACTGCCAAAGTTTTCTGATTTCTCATGAACAAAGCGTGAAGGAGGGTTTGTTTGTTGTATTATTTTTTGAAGAGCCGGGCGCACTCTATACCAGTTCCTTCTCGTATTATGGGTTTGCACATTAGACATGCAATCCCGGGGTGAAGCTTGTCCAACTTAAAAAGATCATGAATTAACTACTACTTCCTCATGAGCTAAAACAGAGGCACAAAAGAGAAATGCTTTTTTTTGAATAATTTCGAGATGGTACATGAAAGTCTTCATTAGAAATGGCATGTAAATACCATGTATAGGTAGGTATGGTGGACTCATATGGCATAACTGGTTTAAAGGATTTGGGATGCACAAGCAGTCAGTCCGCTTAGTACAGGCGAAGGTTAGCAAAAGTCTGGGAGCGACCAACTAAAACAGCAATGACAGTCATAATCATGCAGAGCGACAAAGCAACATTGAATCAGGCATGGAAGTTATATCGCTACTCAGAAACTAAAGATCACCAAGGCTTGATAGACTTTCTTTACAGTCTTAAATATGCGTGAGCATATGCCAAGTCAATCAAAATAAATTATTGAAGGAAGATATCACTAAACCATACCACATCATAGGCAAACAAATCATGTTGGTACTCCAATAACACATTGGGAACCCCCCCAGCTATTTGAGACTAACCATAAGAAAACATGAACTACTAAGCACCATTATGCACGTAGCATTTTTATCATAGACATATCAACCAATGCAACAGAAGCCAACTCTCTTAACAAGATAAGCATGATAACTAAAGAGAGTTCCAGCAACCAACTAAACAATAGCTCTTTAAAAAGTAAAGCATGAAAACTAAGAGCTGAACATGATAGTAGCTATTGAAAGACAAAGAACACACACAGCAAAAATAGACATGAAAATTCTATGTTGTGTTCTAGGTTGAAGTGGAGCGTGTTTCTCTCCCACACAAAGAAGGCTAGGATCTAACTTATTATGAACAGCAAGCAAAGCTAAAGAAAACTAAAAGGGAAACTAAAAGCAAGACGCTCCAAGCATAGCACATAACCCATGAAGTGATAAAAATATAGTGGAACGAAAGACGAACTGATAATTGTTGATGGAGAAGGGGATGCACGGGGACATCCCCAAGCTTAGACGCTTGAGTCTTCTTGAATATTTCTTGGGGGTGCACGGGGGCATCCCCAAGCTTGAGCGTTTGACACTCCTGAATCTTTTTATCATCTTCCCTCGCACACTTGAAAACTCCCTTCATACATAACTCATCATAATCTGATTAGCGAGGTTAGTACCCTTAATAAAATAATTTTTCTTTGCTGGAAATAAGGATAATCTTGAAGGTCTACTGTTTCTCAAGATTGCCAAAAGGATTTTGCAAAGAAAAAACAAGCTCAAGGTTTGCAAAACGAAGAAAAGGCAAAACAGGACAGAATCTGTGAAAAACAGACCAGCAGGTAGTAAATAATTTTTTCGGGGCACTTCTGCAACTCAAATAAAACAACTCAGAACAGACGCCCGAAAGACAATTGTATAGAGCACGCTGTCGAAAAAATTCAGACCAAAAAGATGATCTGGTGATTTTATACGAATTTTTCTGTCCAAGGACAGAATCTGTTTCCTGGACAGCACGTCACAACTTTTGAACTTTCTTGCAATCAGAGGCTACACTTGGCACAAAGCTGAAAAATAAAGATACAATGATGTTGCTACAGTAGTAACAAACATCAAGACCACTAAAAACTGAAAGAACAAACTGAAAGTAAAGATAACAAGGGTTGTCTCCCTAGAGCTCTTTCTTTATAGCCATAAAGATAGGCTTAAGACTTTAATGATGCTCTCGTAGGAATAAGGGTTGAAGAACAAAAGAGAGCATCAAGAAGCAAATACCAAATATATTTAAGCCTAACTTTCTTCCTATGCATAGGAATATTGCAATGGAATAATTCATTGAAGCACAAAACAATAAGCATAGGAAGACAAAACAAGTGCAACTTCAAAACCTTCAACATAAAGAGAGGGAACTTAATATTATTGAAATATCTATAAGCATATGTTCCCTTCTCATAATAATTTTCAGTGGGATCACGAATAAACTCAACAATATAAGCATCACATAAAGCATTGTTACCATGATCCACATGCAAAAAGGTACTCTTACTCTCCACATAAGCATCTTTGGGGAGCCCATGGTTAGGACTTTTTAGCATTAACGTTTTCAGTCTCCCCCAAGCTTGAGCAATGCTTTCTCCGTCACGAGACCTAAAGTTATAGATATAGTTCCTGTCTCGATGAATTTCATGAAGAGGATAAAACTTAGTATAAAAAAGAGACATAAGCTCTTGCCAATCAAGCAAGTGCGAGTTATCGAGAAGCTTATACCAATCTGAAGCTTTATCTATAAGTGATACGGCGAACAATTTCTCATGACAAACTCCCTTGATACACCTGCAAGCTTAAATAATGAACATAATTGTGACAGATATAGCAAGTGTTCATCGGGATGTCTGTCTCCTGCGTAACGATTAGCCAAAACATAATCGATAATACCAGCTGGTATTTTATAGGGCACAATTTCAGTAGGGGGAGGAGCAACCACCACAGGTGTGGGGCGTCTTCCCGCAAGCAACGATCCAATAGCAAGGTTGTCCATAAGCATAACTAGTGAAATAAAAAACAAGAAACAAAAAGATTTAATTGCAAGATCTAAAGATATACCATCAAGCACTCACTTCCCCGGCAACGGCGCTAGAAATAGCTTGATGTCTACACACGCTTCTACTCTTGTAGACTATGCTCGGCCTCCAAGCGCAGAGGTTTGTAGGACAGCAGCAATTTCCCTCAAGTGGATGACCTAAGGTTTATCGAACTCAGGGAAGTAGAGGTTGAAGATGGTCTCTCTCAAGCAACCCTGCAACTAAGATACAAGAAGTCTCTTGTGTCCCCAACACACCTAATACAACTAGGAGTTGTATAGGTGCACTAGTTCGGCGAAGAGATGGTAAAATATGGATGATAGGAGTGGCAAAGCAAAGTAATATAAATCTGTAATAAAAATTGCAGCAAGCAAACAAGTGGTAAACGTGAGCACAAATGGTATTGCAATGGTGGAAACAAGGCCTAGGGATCATACTTTCACTAGAGGCAACTCCCAACAACATTAACATAATCGAATCACATGATATTTCCCATAAAACATGCAATGGAGACGCACCCGGAGGTCATTCCTTCGTGGTCAAGAGAGGACGAGAATTATGTAGGGCTACAAAAGCACACCTCAAAGTTCGTAGTTCTCAATCTAAGGATTTCCCAATGTCACCGCGGCCATACAAAGAGAGTCCCACAATCACCACAACATATCTAAAGGATAGTCAAAGACAAGCACCAAGAGACTCTCAATCTTCAATCAACACACAAGAGAGAAAATCACTCATGAAAATATTTTTCTAATCCATGTCCAATAGACCGCTGTCACCTTGGTCTCGGGGATTATACTAGATAAAGACAAGTGAGTACATCAATCCAATACATAGAGGAAGGGTAAATATCATGGGATCACCCTAGATTAACATAGCCTATGATCACAACGAAGACCACATCATGGGAGAGAGAGATAACCACATAGCTACACGTACGAGCCCTCGGCCCCGGAGAAGACTACTCACACATGCACATGGTGAGGAGGAGGTTGATGATGGTGTTGATGGAGAGGTGCAGCCCCGCGAGGAGGAGACGGCGGCGGCGGCGAGGAGGAGACGGCGGAGGCGGCGGCGGCCCTTGGGGGCGGCGGCGGCCCTTGGGGGCGGCGGCGACCCTAGGAGGCAGCGGCTCCTTGGCCCCCCTTCTTCCTTGGTGATGGTGCTGCAATGGTGCTGGTCCTCCCCTCCAAGATGGCGGCTTGGGAGGAGGAAAATTCGTGGCCCTTGGTGACCTAGGTTTCCTCTCTTTATATAGACTCTCGGATTTCCGTCATCAGATTTTGGGCCTCAGTAAAACGGGCTTTACTCGGCCGTCCGGACTCCGATTTGGACGAATTTTATATCCAGAAGCATCGCATCGAAATTCCCCCACAACTTTCGCAACTAGACTTTTTCCGTTTGACGTAGTCTTCGGGCCGGAACGTGACCATCTTTAAAAAACGTTCTCAGACAGATTTCAGGAAAGTCAGAGTCCTACTCCAATACGACTCATTTTGCGTTTTTGTCAATTTCCAAGTAATTCCTACACAATAAAGTGTAAAACAAGAACATTATGCACTTTTGCAACCATTAGTAGGTTAGTCCAAATATGATCAAAAGTGTATGGAAGTGCATAAATATCATAGCAATATCACACAAAAAGGGCATGGAGCAAGCAGAAATTATAGATACATTTTGGACCTATCAATGGCCTACGGTGATGAACTACGAAGAACAAGGGTTCGCGGCGAGCTACAGAGAAACCCTAGAGCTAAGATCTATGGGAAGAATGAGTAACGTACCTGATGAAGCGGAAGGACGGCGACGAATATCTGGACGTGCTCAGGTTGATGCAGCGGCCGGGCTTGCTGACGACGGTGAGCTCGAAGGACGGCGGCGGAGGCTTGAGCGCTGGAGACGGAGGAAGACGAAGCAGAGGGGGTGAAAGAGATGGCCTTCGGCCTTATTTATAAGCCGAAGAGATAAAACGGCAGGCGCAGGAATCGAGGAGACCGAAAATCGGATATGGATTGAGCTGTTGCCTCGATTTTCGGAGCGGTAATAAAGAAAGGAAACAAACAGGTGTGGACGTTAAATGCATAGATGATGTCATGACAGGTTAAAGCGATTCCAGGAGATGACGTCATGGCCAGTTTATAAAGTAGACGAGATCTGCCGAAAGGAAAATTCGTACTAGACTTGGAAGACTGACATGAACAAGTTCAAATCAATCTGGGGCCTAATGTCAGGGATATTACCATCAGGTATAAACCGGCTAGGAGGGTCCGGTTTACGTTATTAATATTATATTATCAAAAGCTCAGTGGAGTATGTATTAGAAGGTTATATCCCACGGAGGCTCAGGGCCCATGTATGAGGCCCATGATTTGTAAACCGTCGTACCATGTAACTTGGGATGTAAGATAGAAAGAATAGAGACCGAGGCGGACACGTTTATGAGTCGGCCTCGGGACTCTGTAAACCGGACCGGGCGTCGCCTCATATATAAAGGGATGACCCGGCGACGGTTCAGGACAAGAGACAACAGCTCGAGATATAGGCAAAGCGGATTCGCTCCCTGGTCATCAAAGCACAAGCAATACCGCACCAAACTAGACGTAGGCTTTTACCTTCATCGAAGGGGCCGAACTAGTATAAAACCCCTGTGTCTTTCGTCCGCTTTAACCCATTCAAGCTAACCCGAACGATGGCCTCACGACTAAGTCCTTTTACTAGGACATCTGCCGTGCTAAATCCACGACAAAACCGCTGATTCACTTTCGGCCGCCGCCGAATCAAAGGTTCTCCGGCGGGTGCGGCTGGATTAAACACCTTCCCGGCGAGGTCGACGATGGGGTAGGCTTCATCCAAGCCTAGACCTTCCGTCGAAGTTAGTGGAGGCGCGCCACTCCGCCCGCCGAACGACCGCGAGCCTCGGTCGTTCTTCCGCTCGTGCAAAGCCGCCCACCTGCCGCGCGGAGCTCCTGACAACGCGCAACTGTCTCTTCTGTTGTGTAGTCGCCGCCACTCGCAACCGCCACCGCCGACACAACGATCGTGCGGCGGCCGGCTGGTTTTGCATCTCCAGTGTACATCACCTATTGGAGTTGCCCATTAACATCACCGTTTTACATCATATTTTGGAGTGGGTCTTTTTTGGAGATGTAAAAACCACTTTTTTTGCGGGGAAATTTCGGATCTATTTATCTTCAATCATGGCAGTACAACAATACCAGAAATAATAAAAATTACATCCAGATCCGTAGACCACCTAACGACGACTACAAGCACTGAAGCGATCCGAAGGCGCGCCGCTGATGGGCCTCTAACCCCTCGTTGGTTACCCCAAGTGGAAGGTGTGAGATGCAGTGTTGTGGAAGTTTTTTCCTTAGCAAAGATGCCAAGGATCGAATCCCCAGAGACTCCTAGGTTCAACAAGTAGGTGTCAACTGCTAACGGCGCCAGATATTAGCAATCAACATGGACTTGCACACAGATACAAATAACTTTGCTCCCAACGAGTACAGAGAGGTTGTCAATCCCTCCGGCCTTGTAGTTCACAAAGGATTAAACGCAAATGATAGTAGTGATAGATAATGTTTGCAATAGTAAATAAAAGCGAAAAGTAAATAGCGGATGTGATCAATGATGGTAATATGGACCGGAGTCTCATGATGTTCACTAGTGATGTCTCTCTCCCAAAAGACGATAAAACAGCTATGTGAGGTAAACGAATTACAGCTGGGCAATTGACAGGACCACGAACGCAAACCAATGCTGACTACATTGCAAGAAAGGTTGAGGTTCAAAGCATGGGCGGTACGCCAAAGTAAGTAGACCGAAATCCATCAATATCTACTACTAATCATCCACCTTGAGATATCTATCCAGAACATCTCGCTGGTATTAAGTTGCGAGCCCCACCCATAGTGTAAACTCAAAGCAACAGACAACTGCATTAAAAGAACTTTGCGT